>NC_069493.1:9085371-9166275 GCF_026875155.1 Cherax quadricarinatus
TGGGGGACTGCCACCCCCATCAAAGGGGGGGCCTGACCCACCCCCTACCTTTCCCCTCCAAAACCGGGGGTGCCCCCACCTTAACAGAGGGGGGAAAATAACAGGGAAAATCCACCCCCTAACCCTGGGGCCTGAACCTCCTAAAAATAGGGTTTGTAATAAATGGGGATGAAAACCCAACCTGAGGGGACCCCCCACCTTCAAGGGGCTACCACCCACCCCACGGGGGACCCCCCACCCAACACAACCCAAACCACCATCCCCACAACCCACCACCCCACAAAGGGGGCTCCAAATAAATAATAAATTTTTTTTATAATAATAAATAACTAAAAATAATTGGGGGGGGCCCCCCTTGGGGTGTTTTGGGGGTGCCACCTAAAAAATGGGGGGCCGGTCCCCCCGGGGGCCCCCCTCTCCCGGGGGAACTGCCACCCCCTACCTGGGGGCCTACCACCTCCTAACATGGGGGGACTGCCCCCCAAACTCACGGGGCTCCAAAACCAAATCCATTTTAACTGCCCCCCCCTCCTGAGGGAAATACTCAACACGGGGGATCCACCCCTCAAACTTAAATTCCCCCCCTCCCTAAAACCTGGGGAACCCATCCCCGGGGGCTGCCCCCCAAATTTCCCTGGGGGATGCCCCTAATAAAAGGGGGCTCCCCTTTATCCTCCCCCCTCCATCCAGGGGATACCCCCTAACCTCCACTAGGCCCCCCCAAACCCCCCGGGGACTACCCCTTTAAAAAACCTGGGCACCCCCTACTCCCTGGGGGGGTTTTGGGGTGTTTTGGGGGGTTTGTTTAAATTGGGGATGTAACACAGGGGGTGCCCCCCCCCAAAAAGGGGGATCCCCCCCTCCCTAAACTGGGGTACCCCCTCCCAAACCGGGGTTGACCCCCCCAAACACTGAACGCCCCCCAAATAAAAAACCCCCCACACCAGGGGCCCCCCACCCAACTAGGGTGCCCCCCAACCCCACTGGGCCGCCCCTTTTAAAACCAGGGCTGAATAATAATGAGGGACTATTAAAAAATTGAGGACTGATATAAAAGGGGGGACTGATCCCTAAAATGGGGGGGCCCCCCCCCAACAAGGGGGAGCCCCCTCCTTAAACGGGGGACGACCCCCCCCATAAACATGGGGGACGACCCCTTTTCCATCACCCCTGGGGGACGACCCCCTCCCATCAACACTGGGGGACTGCCCCCCACCATCAACATGAGGGAGCCCCCCCACCATAAACCCTGAGGGACTGACCCCCCCACCATCAACACTGGGGGGCTGACCCCCCCATCAACATGGGGGATGACCCCCCCCACAACATGAGGGACTGACCCCCACCATCAACACTGGGGATGACCCCCCCATCAACACGGGGGATGACCCCCCTACCATAAACGGGGGGACTGCCCCCCTCCCATCAACACTGGGGGATGACCCCCCCCATCAAATGGGGGACTGACCCCCCACCATCAACATGAGGGATGACCCCCTACCATCAACATGGGGATGACCCCCTCCATAAACACGGGGGGATGACCCCCACCATCAAACTGAGGGGACTACCCCTCCACAACACGGGGGATAAACCCCCTACCATCACACTGGGGGACTGACCCCCACCATAAACAGAGGGACTGCACCCCCCCATCAAACACTGGGGGGGACTGACCCCCCACCATCAACCCCTGGGGGGGATGACCCCCACCACAACCTGGGGGGACTGACCACCCCCTTTTCAACACTGGGGGGGACGCCCCCCCCACCATCAACCTGGGGGACTGACCACCCCCATCAACCGGGGGCGACCCCCCACCATCAACCTGAGGGACGGGCACCCCTAAAACCTGAGGGTGACACCCCCATCAACATGAGGGAGACCCCCACCTAACACTGAGGGATGGCCACCCACCATAAACCCCTGAGGGATGCCCACCCCCAAAAAACATGGGACTGCCCACCCCCCATCAACCCTGAGGGACTGACCCCCACCATCAACCCTGGGGAACTGCCACCCCCCATAAACCCTGGGGGATGCCCCACCCACCATCAAACTGAGGGACTCCCACCTCCCATAAACACTGGGGACTGCCACCCACATAAACATGAGGGACTGACCACCCCCCATCAACATGGGGACTGACCACCTACCATCAACAGAGGGACTGACCGCCCCAAAACTGGGGGACTGCCCACCCACCATCAACATGGGGGAAAGCCACCCCCCATCAACACTGGGGGGACTGACCACCTACCATCAACACTGGGGATGGCCACCCACCATAAAACATGAGGGATGCCCACCCACCTCAACACGGGGGGCTGACCCCCCACATAACATGAGGGACTGACACCACCATCAACTGGGGGGACTGCCCACCCCCCACAACACGAGGGACTGCCCCCTACGTTTATCCAAGGAGGTTTTGCTCGTTTAAATGACACTTAAATCCAAAGTCTTATGATTAAAATATAAAGGCGCACTGCGGGGCCCTACGGCCCCGTACAAGACAGGTTTTTCTCAAACACAAACATTGAAAAAAAAACCATACACGGGGGGGATAGAACCCGGGGTCAGTGTGTCTCAAAACTCCCGACCTGGCCCCCTTGCTACGCTCTCTGACCGCGGGTTTTATTCCCCGGTATGGTTTGTTTTCAAGTGTCATTACATTTGGCCCCCAAACGGGAGACGGAAAAAAGGTAGAAGTTAAAACTTTAATCTTTGGGGGTGCCGTGAAGCCCCGTGCTGGGTCCTGTGAACCCTGGTTGGGTTTCTACACCAACAAACCCCCCAACAAAACACACACAACACACACCACACACACAACACACACAACACACACACACAAAACACCACACACACCCAAAAAACACACACAACACACAAAACCCAACCACACACACACACACACACACCCAACACACCCCACACACAACCCCCACAAACACACACACAACACACACACACACAACCACACACACACAAACACAAAAACACACACACACAACACACACCACACAAAACACACACACACCAAAAAACACACCCCCACCACACACACAAAACACCACAACAACAAACACACACCACACACCACACACAACACACACACAACACAAACACACACAAAACACAAACCCCCACACAAACACACCACACAAAACAAAAAACACACACACACACACAAACACACACACCACACACACACAAACAACCCCCCAACAACACACCCACAACCCACACACACAAAACACACACAAAAAAAACCAAAATCAAAAAAAAACCACAAAAAAATAAAAAAAAAAAAAAAAAAAAAAAAAAAATTTTAAATTAAAAATCAGGAAATTGGGTGGGTTGGGAATTCTCAGTCATAAAAAAAATAATTAAAATTTAAATTATTTAATTTATTAAATTTTAAAACCCCCTTTTATAACGTTTGGGGGGGGACATTCAGGGGAATCTCCCAAAAAAAGGGGGGGGGGGGGTATTTCCCCCAAAAAACCTAACTTTTTCAAATTACCTTTAAAAAACAAGGATTTACAAAAAAGGTTTTTTGGGTTTTTAAGAAAATTTTAAAATTTCCATTAAAACCCAAAATATCTAGGATTACAATGTTTTTCCCCAAAAATTTTTTGGGTAGTTTTAAAGAGGGGTACCACAGAAAAAACCTACATGGTAGGATTACAAGTTTCCACTGAACACCCCAGCATGGTAGGATTACAGAGTGTCCCCAGAACCCTACATGCTAGGATTTTCAGAGTGCCCCTAAACCCGGGGTTTTGATGGTAGCAATACGAGGTTACATTTTTAACCTAGCAGGAGGATTACAGAGTGTCCACTAGAACCTAGCAGGCTAGGTATTACAGAGTGTCCCTAGAACACCTAGCGGCTAGGATACAGATGACCACTAGAAAACCCCGCTGGCTAGGATTCAGAGGTACCACTAGAACACCAATGGTAGGATTACAGAGTTACCACTAAACCCAGCATGGTTGGTATTACAGGGGCCCCTGAACCCACATGGCTAGGGATTCAGAGTGTCCATAGACCTTGCTGGCTAGATTACAGGTGTCCCTAACCCTAGCATGGTTTGGCATTTTGGGCAGTCCCTTTTTTTTTTTTCTTAAATTTAAAAAAAAAAACAATTAATTTTTTAATTTTGGGAAAAAATAAATGTTTTATTTTGCAAAGGAAGCTTTTGTTTTCCCCAGACATACTTCAGATTGGGTTACGGATTCAATTTAAGATTTAATTAAACTGATGGTAAATATAGGTGTAATTGGAACACCAGGGGGGTATTCGGTGTTTATTGATTTTATCAGGGGTTTAAAAGTTTTTAAAGATTTTTTTGGTGTAAGGGTTTCATTTTGAAACCAGGGTGCCGTTTTTGGGTTTACAAATTGAATTTTTAAAAGGTTTTGGCACCCGGGGGAAAAAAACGTAAAATGTTTTTTCGGGTTACCTGTGGGGGCTTGGGACAACTACAAGAAAAACGTTTTAGGCATTGAAAGATTTAGGCCCTTTTTTAATTGAAATATAAAAATGAGAAAAAAGTAAAGTTTTGGGCTAAAAGTGGGGGGGGGGTGTGTTTCCTTTTTTGGGGTTTGGGGGAAATTTTTCGATTTTTTTTGGGTTTTTAAATTTTTTGGTTTTTGTCATTGGAAGAAAATACAAGGTGGGGATGTTAAATAGTGGTGGTGGGGAAAAAATTTTGGGCCCTATTGTTTTTGGGGAAGGGGTAAGTTTTGGCTTTTTGGTTTAGGGTTTGGGGTAAAATTTAGGTTTTGCTAACCTGGAAATTTAATTTTTTCGGAAGAGGTGGAATTTTTTTTTTTTGCCTTGTCGTCCAAACAAATTTAGTAGGTTTTTAGGTTAAAATAGTTTATGGGGGCACCAAGTGATTTTTGCAGTTATTCCAAAGGTGGGGGGGGTGCAAAAAGGGTGTGATAATAATCGTTTTGTGGGAAAAAGGGGTTTCAGGTGTTGGGATACGTTTGGAAGGTCATTGTGTATATGGGGAAGAGCGGGGGACCAAGGACACTTCCCTGCGGAACTCCAGTATCAAGTGGCCGTGTTGTTGATGCTGTGTCTTTAATGGTGACTACTGATACCTATTAGTAATGTAAGATTTGAAATAAGCAAGCGCATGGCCTCTTATACCGTATGATCAAGTTTGTGGAGTAGGATGTCGTGTCTACTGTGTCAAAAGCTTTTTTTTGGTCAATAAAATTCCTAGTGGATATTCCTTATTTTCCAATGCTGTGTAAAAGCAGATCTAGCATTTTTATGATTGCATCATTAGTGCTTTTTTTTTTCCCTGAATCCAAATTGGCGGGGGTTGAGTATGTTTTGAGCCGTTATAATGAATACGTCTCCTGTGCACGAGTTTCTCAAAGATTTTGGATAGCAATGGTAAGTTGATACTGGCCTATAGTTGTTTAAGTCTGTAGGGTCACCACCTTTATGTATTTGTGTAACCCTTGCCATCTTGATAGTTTTGGGGAAAGGGTGCTAGTCTCTAGTGACTTGTTAAAAAGTAATGAAATTAGCATGTGAAAGGATATGGGCCGCTCGCTTGTACAGTAATGGTGGGACAGGGACAGATTCCCCGAGTTATTTTTAAGTGACTTTATAATCTCGGTGACTTCCGTGGGCTCAGTTGGTGCAAGATAGAAGGAATAGGGATATTCCCATCTAGGTAGTCCCTGGCATGGGCATTGGTATGTGGGATTTTACTGGGCGAGATTAGATCCTATGTTGAGAAGAAGTCGTTTATCTTGTTAGCTGTGTCAGTGGGAGTAGTGGTGTTTCATTAGGTTTAGTTAGGACAATATTCTTGGTTTTTTTCAGTTTGTGGGTCCCTAGAATCTGGGGAGAGTGTTTTCCAAGGTCTTTTTTATATCTCCTCAGTGTCTGTGAATCTACTGGAGTAGTATAGTTGTTTGGCTTTCTTTATTACTTTGGTGAGAGCTGATGAATAGTGTTAAGAGTATCTTTGTGTATTAAGGGCCCCGTCTATATGCTTTTCATGGGTTTGGGGTTTCTTGTCAATGGATTTTCAGAATGGTGCTGGTTAGCCATGGGCAACAAGCCATTTGTTTGTGATCTGTTTTGTTTTTATAGGACAATGTTTGTTGTATAGTCTAAGTAATTTGTTAAGAAAATGTCTGTCAGTCATCAATACCATTGGCCTTGGAGAATCTGTAGGCCAGTCAACAGTCTCTAGGGTCAGCTGTGAACTTCCTTACTGAGGCCTCGTCATGGAGTCTAAATGAGACTTTGTTGTATTCAAGTGGTGGTTTACTAAATGTTTGTCAGGAGGAAGGTAGGGGAGTGGTCTGTAGTGCTATCTTGATTATCCCTGATTTAAGGGGGGCTAGTATATTTGGGGCCATATGTGGTCTATTATGGTTGCACTTGTCTCAGTGAGCCTGGTTGGTTTAGTTATTTTTGGTATGAGAGTGTGTTGTTCAAAATTTTTGATGAAAACAGTTACAGGCTGATCATCTAGTAAGCCAAAGGTTTAAGAAGTCTCCAGCTAAGAGAAGGGTGGGGCTTATTCATTTGTCTGTTTGTTATTAGTGACTTTAATTTCTCACTGAAATTTGGGATGTTTGTGTGAGGTATCCGGTAAATGGCACCGATTGTTATAGGTGTTTTTAAGGTTTTTTACAGTAAAATTAGCAAAAAAAGTATTCCCCATATTCATCACTAAAGCAAGTGGTGCTAAGACAAGATAATTGGTTAGAGTAATAGATTGCAATACCACCCCAACTTGGTTTGTTCTGCAGTTGTGAATTGCTGTTATCCTGGGAGAGGGTAGATATCTATTGTGTCCTGCTTAAGCCCCGGTCTCAGTAAGAATAATGCAGGAGAAGGGTGTCTTTAGTGATTCAAGGAGTGCTAGGAGGGCATCATAGTGTTTGCTTAAGGACCTGATGTTGTAGTTAAGTACTGATAGACTTTTAGCATTGTTTAGGATAGTGTGGCTTGTGATGCTGTGTAATAAAAAGGCAGTTACTTTCCAATGGTTTGATTGGGTTTTCAGATTATGGAGGTTTGTCAGGGGCAACGTGATCAATCATCCCTTTTAGGTTTAAATAGGGTTTTTTAATCCTGAGTTTTGTGTTGAGTTTTTAGTACTATATCTGTAGTGGGGGTTTGGAAAGTTGCCCCCCCCCCCAAAAACCCAAAACGCCAGGCCCCCGTAAAAGGGCCCCGGCCCCCCCAAAAAAAATTTGGATTTTTAAAAACCCCCCCAAAAAAAATTTTTTTTCCCCCCTTTTTTTTAAAAAAAACCAACCCCCCCCAAAAAAAAAACCCCCCCCAAAAACCCCCCCCCAAAAAAAAGGGGGTTTTTTTCCCCCCCAAAAATTTTTAAAAAAAATTTTTCCCCTTTTAAAAAAAAATTTTTTTTTAAAGTTTTCCGGGGAAAAAAAAACCCCCAAAAAATTTCCAAACCTTTTTTCCCCCCCCTTTTTTTTTTCCCCCCCCCCCCAAAAAAAAAAAAAAAAAAACCCCCCCAAAAAAACCCCCCCCAAAAAAACCCCAAAAAAACCCCCCCCCCAAAAAAAAATTTTTTCCCCCTTTTTTGGATTTTGTTTTTCCCTGGGGGTATCCCAAAAACCCCAAAAAAGGGAAAAAAGGGGGGGGAAAAAATTTAAAAGGGTTAAAATTTGGGCCCCCAAAAGGGGGAAAAGGGGGTAGGGAAAAAAAAAAATTCCCCCCCCCAAAAAAAAAAAACCCCAAAAATTTTGGGGGGGTTTTTTCCCCTTCCAAAAAAACCCCCGGGGGGGGGGCCCCCCCCCCCCCAAAAAAATTTTTTGGGAAAAATTCCCCAAAAAACCCCCTTTTTTGGAAAAAAAACCCCCCCTTTAAAAATTTTTTTAAAAGGGGGGAAAAAATTTTTAAAAAATTTTTTTAAAAACCCTTTTAATTTTTTTTTCTTTTTAAAAACCAAAATTTAAAACCCCCCCAAAATTTTTTCCCTTTTTTTTTTGTTTTTTTTTTAAAAAACCCCCCAAAAAAAAAAAAAAAACCCCCAAAAAAAAAAAAAACCCCCCCCCCCCCCCTTTTTTTTTTTTTAAAAAATTTTTTTTTTTTTTTGGGGGGGGGGGGAAATTTTTAACCGGGGGGGGGGGGTTTTTGGGGTTTTTATCCTTCCGGGGGTTTTAGGGGGGGTTTTTGGGGGGAAATCCGGGGGGTTAAAGGGGGGTTTTTTTTTCCGGGGGGGGGGAAAGGGGGGTTTTTTTTTTGGGGGGGGGTTCCCTTTTCCCCTGGGGTTTGGGAAAATTTTTTTTCCCCTTTTAAGGGTTTTTGGGGTTTTTTTTTTTTTTAAAAATTTAGGGTTTTTTTTTTTTTTTTAAATTTGGGTTGGGGGTTTTTTTTTTAAAAAACCCAAAAAAAAGGGGGGTGGGGTTTGGTTTTTTCCTTTTTTTTTTTAAAAAATTTTTTTTAAAATTTTTTTTGGGGGTTTTTTTTTTTTAAAATTTATTTTTTTTCCCCCTTTTTTCCTTTTTTAAAAACCCGGGTTTTTGGTTTTTTCCCCCCTGGGATTTTTGGGGGGGGCCTAGTTTATTTTTTCCCTATATCCCCCGTGGTTTGGTTTAAGTGGCTATTTTTTTTGGGTTTTATTTCTATCCACCCTTTGGGGGTTGGTAGTGGTAGTTTTTTTGTGTACCCCCATATCCACCCTGTGGAGGGTTTAAAAGGGCTAGTTTTTTTTGTTTTATTTCATATCCACCCTTGTGGATGGAAAGTGGCATTTTAATTTGTCCCTAACCCAATCCTGTGGAGGGTTTAGGGGCCTAGTTTTTTTGTGTACCTCAATCCTTTCCTGTGGGGGTAGGGGCTGTTTTTTTGGGGTTCCCCTCTTTTCCTTTCCTTTGGATGGGGGGGATTTATTTGGGTCCCTATACCTTTCCTGTGGAGGGTTTATTTTGGGCTAGTTTATTTGTACCCTTCATACCCACCCTTTGTGGAGGGTAGGGGGCTATTTTAATTTTGTAATCAATCCCCCTTTTGGATGGTATTGGCCCCCCTTTAGTTTTTTTTTCTTTTACCTCATATCCATCCTGGGGTTTTGGTAGTGGCTAGTTTTTTGTTTTCCCTTCATTTTAAATCCTTGTGGAGGGTTTGGGGGGCAAAAGTTTATTTGAAACCTCTACCCAAACTGGGGATGGTATTTTTGGCTATTTTTTTTGGGGTCCCTTCATACCACCCTTGGGGGATGGGTAGGGGGGCTATTTTAATTTTTTCCCTCAATCCATCTTGGGGGATGGATTTCCCTTGTTTATTGTGCCTTTATCCACCCTTTGGGGGGTTTGGTAGTCCCCCTATTTTTAGGGGGTACCCCCAATCCATCCTTGGGGATGGAAAGTGGCAGTTTTTTTTGGTACCTTCATATCCACCCTGTGGGGGTTTGTGGTGTTTATTCTGTACCATTTTTTCCTCCGGGGGATGGAAAGTGGCTATTTTTTTTTTCTGTCCCTCAATCCATCCTTGGATGGTAGGGGTAGTTTATTTGTACCTCAATCCACCCCGGTGGATGGAAGGGGGTTAGTTTTTTGTGTACCTCATATCCTCCTGTGGATGGTAGTGGCTTTTTTTTGGTACCTCATATCCACCTGGGAGGGGTTAGTGGCTAGTTTTTTTGCCCTTTAAATATCCCTTCCTTTTTGGTTGGTAGGGGCCCTAGTTTTTTTCTGTACCATTTTTCCATTTTGTGGGGGGTTTGGCTGTTTATTGTGTCCCTTATATCCTCCTGTGGAGGGTTAGGGGCCTGGGTTTTTTTTTCCCCTCATTCCATCCTGTGGGGGTTTTAGTGGCAAGTTTATTTGTCCCTCTTACCCAAATGTGGATGGTGTGGTAGTTTTTTGTCCCCTTATATCCATCCTGTGGTTGGTGTGGCTAGTTTATTTGTCCCTCATTTTCCATCCTGTGGAGGGTTAGTGGTAGTTTTTTTTTGTCCCCTCATACCCACCCTTTGTGGATTTTTAAGTGGTTATTTTTTGTGTACCCAAAATCCTCCTGGGGATGGTAGGGGCCCTAGTTTTTGGGTTGTCCCTTTCATATCCATCCTGGGGAAATGGAGTGGCTAGTTTATTGTGTCCCTTCAATCCATCCTGTGGTGGTGGCTGTTTATTTTGTCCCTCTTATCCATCTGTGGTTGGAGTGGCAAAGTTTTATTGTGTACCTATATCCTTTCCTTTGGAGGGTTTTAGGGGCTTTTTTTGGTGTACCTTCCTATCCATCCTGGGAGGGGTAGGGGGCCTTGTTTTTGTGTACCTCTACCCATCCGGGGGGTTTGGTATTTGGAAGTTTATTTGTACCTTTTTCCATCCTGGGGAAATTTGGGTAGTGGCTTTTTTTTTTTTTGTTTTTTTAACCTCATATCCATCCTGTGGATGGTAGGGCTGTTTTTTGAAACCTCATACCCCCCTCCTGGGGAAAAGGGAAGGGGGGCTTTTTTTGTTTTACCCTTATCCCCCTGTGGGGGTTTGGTGGTTTGTTTTTTGGGTACCTCTTTCCACCCTCGTGGAGGGGTTTTTTGGCTAGTTTATTGTGTCCCTCATACCCCACCCTGTGGATTTTGTGGCTAGTTTATTGTTTTCCCTCTTTCCATTATTTGTGGAGGGGGTTAGTGGTTTGGTTTATTGTGTCCTCAAAATCACCCTTTGGGGGATTGGTAGGGGGCTAGTTTATTTGTCCCTCAAAATCCATCCTGTGGTTTGGGTATTTGGTTTGTTTTTTTGGGGAAACCTCATACCCTTCTGTGGATGGTAGGGGGCTATTTTTATTTCTGTCCTTCATTTTCCTTTCCTGTGGGGGGGTAGTGGCTGTTTTTTTTTACCTCTTTTTCCATCCTTTTAAAATTGGTTGTGGCTAGTTTATTCTGTCCCCTCATTTCCACCCTTGGGTTGGGGGTGGCAATTTTTATTTTGTACCTCAATCCATCCTGTGGAGGGAAGTGGTAGTTTTTTTTTGTTTTTTACCCTTCATATCCATTGTGGGGGTTTAGGGCTAGTTTATTTTTTCCCCTTTATCCATCCTTTGGATGGAGTGGTAGTTTATTGTGTACCGTATCCACCCTGTGGTGGGGTTGGGGGTTAGTTTTTTTGTACTCTTCCCTTTCCTGGGGATGGTGTGGTTTTAGTTTTTTTTCCTGTACCTCATACCCCATCCTGTGGTTGGGTAGGGCTGTTTATTTTTTACCTAAAATCCACCCTGTGGATGGTAGTGGCTATTTTAAATTTGTCCCTTCTTTTCCCCATTGTGGATGGTAGTGGCTATTTTATTTGTCCCTTTAAATTTTCCATTGTGGGGGGGTTTAGTGGTAGTTTATTTGTCCTCATATCCATCCTGGGTTTGTAGTGGAAAAGTTTTTCTGAAACCTCTTACCCATTTTTGGGGGAAATTGGGGAAGTGGAAATTTTTATTGTGTATTTTCATACCCACCCTTTTGGTTGGTAGGGTTTATTTTATTTTGTCCCTTTAATATCCATTTTTGGGATGGAAGTGGCTGGGTTTTTTTTTTGTTTCCCTCATATCCATCTTTTTGGAGGGTTTAGTGGGTAGTTTTTTGTACCTCATTTCCATCCTGGGATGGTAGTGGCTGTTTTTTCTTTTCCTCATTTTCCTTTCCTGTGGAGGGAGTGGCTAGTTTATTGTTTTTTCCCTTTCATATCCCCCCCTGTGGATGGTAGGGCTTATTTTTTGTGTACCCTTTATCCATCCTTTGGATGGGTGGCTGGGTTTTTTTGTTTTCCCTCATTTCCACCCGGGGGGATGGTAGGGGCCCAAAGTTTAGTGTACCCCCATTCCACCTTGTGTTTGGTAGTGGCAGTTTTTTTTTTGTACCTTATCCACCCTTTGTGGAGGGTTTGTGGCAAAGTTTATTGTTTTTCCTATATCCTCATGTGGTTTGGAGGTGGCTAGTTTTTTTGGGGTACCCCCAATCCACCCCTGGGATGGTAGTGGCTGGGTTTTTTTTTTTACCTCATTTCCTCCGGGTGGATGGAGTGGCTAGTTTATTTGTCCCTAAAAATCCACCGGGGGATGGTAGTGGCTAGTTTATTCTGTACCCCCAAAATCCATTTTTTGGGGATGGAAGTGGCAAATTTTTATTGTGAAATTCCCCTATCCCCTGGGGGATGGTAGGGCTAGTTTATTGTGTACCCTTTAAAATTCCCCCTTTTGGTGGGATTTTTGGTAGTGGGTTTACTTTTTCCACTTAATTGGGTTAAATTTTTATTCCCCTATTTTCCCCAAACCCCTTTACCTTTTTAGTTTTTCTTTCCCCAAATACCCCCTTGTTTTAGCCCCCTTTTTAATTTTTCCTAATCCTCATTTTATTAGTCCATAGTTTATTTGTTACCTCATATCCTTCTGTGGATGGTGGTTGGCTTTTATTGTGTCCTATTTCCCCCCTTTTTTTAGTTTTTTCTAGTTTTACCCCCCTTTTTATTCCAAACCTTTTTATTTTTATTTTTATTCTGTCCCTTCCTATATCTTATTACCTGGGTTTAGTTTCCTTCCCCTTATAGTTGGTTAGTCTAGTTTATTTTTTTCCCCCAATATTTTGTATTTGGCTAGTTTTTTCTATTCCTAACCTTTAGGGTTTATTGTTTAACTTCATATCCACCCCTTGGGGGTTTGGTTTTTTATTTTGGGTTAGTTTTTTTTGTACCTCATTCCTTTTCGGGTGGATGGTAGTGGCTAGTCTGTGTACCTTTTATCCATCATGTGGAGGGTAGGGGTATTTTATTGTGTCCCTCATATCAATCTTTTGGAATGGTAGGGGGCTTTTTTAATTGGTGTCCCTCATTTTTTTTCCTGTGGATGGTGGGCCCTTGTTTATTGTGTACCTCATATCCATCCTGTGGAGGGTTTAGGGGCTAGTTTTTGTGACCCCCATATCCACCCTGTTGGGGGAAGGGGGTTTTAGTGGGCTAGTTTATTGTGCACCTCATATCCATTGGGGTGGTAGGGGAAATAATTTTTTTGTACCTCTATCCACCCTGTGGAGGTAAGTCTATTTAAAAATGGTTGTTTTTTTTCCTCATATCCTTTCCTGTGGAGGGTTTGTGGCTGGTTTTTTGGTGAAACCTCATATCCACCCTGGGGGATTTTTAGTGGTTTTTTTTATTGTGTACCTTAATCCATCCTGGGGAAAGGGTAGTGGCAAAGTTTATTGTGGTCCCTTTTATACCCACCGGGTGGGGGTAGTGGCTAGTTTTTTGTGTACCTCATTCCATCATGTGGATGTTAGTACCCTAGTTTTTTGAAACCTCATATCCATCCTGGGATGGTAGTGGTATTTTATTCTGTATCATTATCCTTTGGGGGATGGCATTTGGCTATTTTTATTCTTTACCTAAATATCACCTGTGGGGGGTTTAGGGGGCCGTTTGTTTTCCTCATATCCACCCTTTTGGGATGGTAGTGGCTAGTTTATTTTGTGAAACCTCTATCCATCCGTGGATGGTATTTTGGGTTTGGTTTATTGTGTCCCTCATATCCATCCTGTGGTTTGGTAGGGCTAGTTTTTTGTTTTAACCTCATATCCTTTCCTGTGGAGGTAGTGGCTGTTTTTTTTGCCCTCAAAACCATTGGGGGATGGTAGTGGTTTGTTGGTCCCTTAAATCCACCCTTGTGGTTTGGTTTTGGGGGTTAGGGCTAGTTTATTGTGTACCTCATACCCAAAAGCCTGTGGTTTGGTAGTGGCGGGTTTATTGTGAAACCTCATACCCATCCTGGGGTTTGGTGGTGTGGCTAGTTTTTTGGGTGTACCTCATATCCTTTCCTTTTTGGTGGAAAGTGGCTAGTTTATTGTGTCCTCATAAACCATCCTGTGGATGGTAGTGGTAGTCTGTTTTAATCTTTATCCATTTCTGTTGGGATGGTAATTTTTGGTTTTTAGTTTTTGTTTTACCTCATATTCTTTCCCTGTGGTTGGTAGTGGCTAGTTTTTATTGTGTCCCTCAAATCCATCCTGGGGATGGTAGTGGCAAGTTTTGTGCACCTCATTTTTCCACCCTTTGGGATGGTAGTGGCTGTTTTTGTTTTACCTCTACCCCTCCTGTTAAAGGTATTGGCTAGTTTTTTGTGTCCCTAATTCCATCCTGTGGAGGGGTAGTGGCTATTTGTTTGTGTCCCCCATATCCTCCTGTTTGATGGTAGTGGTGTTTATTGTTTTTCCCTTTCATATCCATCCTGTGAGGGTAGTGGCAAGTTTTTTGTGTACCTCAATCCATCCTGTGGATGGTAGTGGTTTGGTTTATTCTGTCCTCATATCCACCCTGGGGATGGCAGTATCTAGTTTATTTTTTCCTCATACCCCACCCTGTGGATGGTAGTGGCTAGTTTATTCTTTACCTCATACCAACCCCCCTGTGGATGGAAAGGGGCCCTAGTTTATTCGGGACCTAATTCCATCTTTGTGGAGGGTTTGTGGTAGTTTTTTCTGTACCTCATATCCCCTGTGGATGGTAGGGCTGGGTTTATTTTCCCTTTCATACCCAATCCTGTGGATGGTAGTGGTAGTTTTTCTTTTCCCTCATATCCACCCTGGGGAGGGTTTGTGGCTAGTTTATTCTGTACTCATATCCATCCTTGGATGTTTTGGTTGTTTATTCTGTCCCTCGGGTCTACCCTGTGGGGGTAGTGGCTATTTTGTTTTCCTAATCCATCCTGTAGATGTATTTGCCTAGTTTATTCTGTACCTCAAAATCCCCCTTTGGATGGAAGGGGCTATTTTATTGTGTCCCTAATAAAAAACCGGGGATGGTTGTGGTTGTTTATTGTGTCCCTTTCATACCCAATCCTGGGGATGGTAGGGCAAAATTTATTCTGTCCCTCATACCCAAATCCTGTGGAGGGTAGTGGCTAGTTTTTGTGAAACCTCATTTTAACCCATGTGGATGGTAGTGGTTTGGTTTTTTCCCTGTACTTCATACCCCTTCCTGTGGAGGGTTTGTGGTATTTTTTTTTTTTTTTGTACCTCAAAATCCATCCTGTGGATGGTGGGGGGTATTTTTATTTTTGTACCTCATATCATCGGGTGGTGGAAAGGGGCTGGTTTTTTGTTTACCTCATTGAAATCCTTTTGGAAAGGGGGAGGGCTAGTTTATAGTGTTCCCTCATACCCACCCGTGGAGGGTTTAGTGGCTAGTTTTTTTTGTTTTCCCTTTCTTTATCCTTCCTGTGGAGGGTTTGGTGGTTTAGTTTCTGTCCCTTCATACCCAAACCTTTGGATGGTAGTGGCTGGGGTTTATTGGGTCCTCATATCCATCCTGTGGAGGGTTTAGTGGTAGTTTATTTTTGTACATTCATATCCACCCTTTGGGGGATGGGTGGCTAGTTTATTGTTTACCTCTTTATTTTCCCCTTTGGATGGTAGTGGTTAGTTTTTTTTGGTCCCTTTCCTTATCCATTGGGGAAATGGTATTGGCTAGTTTATTCTTTTCCTCTTTATCCTCCTGGGGAAGGGAGGGGGGGCTATTTTGTGAAATCATATCCACCTTTGGATGGAGTGGCTAGTTTGTGTCCCTCATTTTCCCCCTGGGGGATGGTATGGCTAGTTTATTGTGTAAAAAGTATTTGGTAAACCAATCCAAAATTTCAAGCTACTCCCAACATCACACTCCCAGAAGTACTTGAAACCCAACCCCTAAGCCAGGTTTACTTACAACATCACACTTTTCAAAAGTATTTTAAAACCCCAACCCATAAGCCAGGCCACTAAAAACATCCCCCTGTCAAAAAGAAATTTTGCCCCCCAACCCCAAAGCCAGGTTTACACAACATACACTGTCGGAAGTACTTGAAACCCAAAGGGCCTAAGCCAGGTTTACTCCAAAATCCCCATTGTCGGGACGTACTTGAAACCCAAAGGGCCTAAGCCGGGCCCACTACAACATCACACTGTCGGAAGGGATTTTGAAACCCAAACCCTTTAGCCGGGCCCACTACAACATCACACTGTCAAAAGTATTTGTAACCAACCCTAACCCGGGCCCCTTTACAACTCAATTTGTGGGAAGTACTTGTAAAAAAGCCTAAGCCAGACTAAAACAACATCGCCTGTCGGGAAAGTATTGAAACCCAAAGCCAAAGCCGGGCCCCTTTTACAAACCCACACTGTCAGAAGAAATTGAAAACCAAGCCTAACCCAAAGGCCCCCCTACAACATCACACTGTCAAAAGTATTGAAACCCAAGCCTAAGCCAGGCCACTACAACTTTCCACTGTCAAAAGTATTGAAACCAAGCCAAAGCCTGGCCACAAAAACACCCAAAATGTCAAAAGTACTTGAAACCCAAGCCTTGGAAGGCTACTACAACACTCCCTTGTCAAAAAGTATTTTGAAAACCAAGCCTAAAGCCAGGTCCTACAAAATCAAACGTCAGAAAAAACTTGTAATAAGCCTAACCCGGGTTTACTCAACATCACACTTTTCAAAAATTTACTTGGAACCCAACCTAAGCCAGGTACTAAAAACATCCCTGTCAAAAAGTATTTGAAATAAATTCCTAAGCCGGGCCATTTTACAACTTTCCACTGTCGAAGGACTTGAAACCCAAAGCCTAAGCCGGACACACACCCAAAATGCCCAGAAGTACTTGAAAACCAAGCCTAAAGCCGGGTACAAAAAAATTCCCACTGTCAGAAGTACTTGTAACCGGGGCCAAAGCCGGGTTTAAAAAACATCAACACTGTCAGAAGTACTTGAAACCCAAACCCTTTAAAGCCAGGAATACAACATCACACTTTTCAGAAATACTTGAAACCCAAAGCCTAAGCCAGGTACTAAAAAACTTTTCACGGTCAAAAATTACTTTTTAACCCCAACCCTAAGCCAGGCCCTACAAAAATCACACTTTTCAAAAGGGTTTTTTGTAAAAAGGGCCCTTTTAAGCCAGGTTAAAACCCAACTTTCCACTCCAAAAGGGTTTTTTTAACCAAGCCTAACCCAGGCCACTACAAAAATCACACTGCGAAGTACTTGTAACCAACCCTTTAAGCCAGGCCACTACAACATCCCCACTGTAAAAAATATTTGGGTAACCAAGCTAACCCGGGCCCCACTAAAACACCACACTGTCAGAAGAAATTTTAAACCCCAAAGCCTCCCCCCAAGGCTATTTACACACAACTGTGGAAAGTACTTGAAACCAAGCCTAAGCCAGGCCACTAAACATCACACTGTCAGAAGACTTGAAACCCAAAGGGTAAGCCAGGCCACTAAAAATTCACAGTCAAAAGTACTTTTTAAAAACCAAGCCTAAGCCAGGCCATTTCAAACACCACATTTGTCAAAAAGTTTTTGAAAACCAAGCCAAAGGGAAAGGCTACTAAAAACATCCCCACTCCCAAGAAGTATTGAAACCCCAAGCCTAAAGCCAGGCTCTACAACATCACACTGTCAGAAGTATTTGGGAACCAAGCCTAACCCAGGCCACTACAACATCACAGTCAAAAAGTACTTGAAACCCCAAAGCCTAACCCGGGCCCACTACCATCCACTGTCAGAAGTACTTGAAACCAAGCCTAAGCCAGGCCACACAACATCACACTTTTCAGAATTTCTTGAAACCCCAAGCCTAAGCCGGGCCCCATTTAAAAACCCCAACACTGTCAGAAGTACTTGTAACCAAGCCTAAGCCAGGAAAACTAAAAAACATCACACTGTCAGAATTTTTTTGAAACCCAAGCCTAAGCCAGGCCACTAAAAACTCAACTGTAGAAGTACTTGAAACCAAAAGCCTAAGCAGGCCACTACAACCCCCCACACCCCTGTCAAAAGGGTTTTTGAAACCCAAAGGGCCTTTAAGGCAGGCAAATTAACAACATGGGCACTGCCAGAATTTCTTGTAACCAAGCCAAAACCCGGTACTAAAACCCTTTCCACTGTCAGAAGAAATTGAAAACCAAACCCCTAAGCCAGGCCACTAAAAACATCACAGTAAAAAGAAATTGTAACCAAGCCTAAGAAAAGGCCATACAACATCACACTGTCAAAAGTTTTTTAAAACCAAGCCTAAACCAGGCCATTTTAAAAAATCCCCGTCAGAAGTACTTGTAACCAAGCCTACCCCGGCCTCCCAAACCCACCTGTCGGGAGTACGGGTTAACCAAGCCAAACCCAGGCTACAACCCCCCACACGCCAGAAGTACTTGAAAACCAAGCCTAAGCCAGGCTATTTAAAAACATCACACTGTCAGAAGTACTTGAAACCGGGCCAAACCCGGCCACTACAACATCACATTGCCAGAAGTACTTGAAAAACCAAACCCAAAAGCCGGGGCCACTAAACATCACATGCCAAAAGTACTTGAAACCCAAACCTAAGCCAGGCCCTACAACACCCACTGTCAAAATTTACTTGTAACCAAGCCTAACCCAGGCTACTAAAACATCCCCATTTCCCAGAATTTAATTGAAACCCAAGTTTAACCCAGGTATACAACATCAACCGGGTCAGAAATTTAATTGGGAAACCCAAGCCAAAGGCCAGGCCACTAAAACATCACACTGTAAAAGTACTTTTTAACCAAGCCAAAGGCCAGGCCACACAACTTTCACACTCCCAGAAGTACTTTTTTCCAAAAGCCTAAGCCAGGTTTATAAAAACATCACACTGTAAAAAAGAAATTGAAACCAGCCTAAGCCAGGCCACTAAAAACACCCACACTCCCAAAAGTACTTGTCCCAAGCTAACCCAGGCCACAACAACATACATCCCAGAAGTACTTGAAACCAACCCAAAGGGCCGGGCCCAACTACAACACCACACGGTAAAATTTTATTTTAAAACCCAAGCCTAAGCCAGGTTTACTACAAAAATCACCCTGCCAGAAAAGTACTTGAAACCCAAAGGGCCTAAGCCGGGGCTACAAAAATCACACTGTCAAAAAGTATTGTAACAAGCCAAGCCGGGCCCACTAAAAACATCACACTGTCAGAATTACTTGTAACCATGCCAAAGCCAGGCTTCTAAAACCCATACCCCTGTGGAAGTATTTTTAACCCAAGCCTAAGCCAGGCCACTACAACATCACCGTCAGAAGTACTTGAAAACCAACCCCTAAGCCAGGCCACTAAAAATTCCCTGTCGGGAAGTACTTGTAAAAAAAAGGCCAAAGCCGGGCCCAAACCTCCCAAAACCCAACTGTCAGAAGTATTGAAACCAAAAGCCTAAGCCAGGTTTACTAAAAAACATCCACTGCCAGAAGTACTTGAAAACCAAAGGGCCCTAAGCCAGGCTACTACAAAACACACTGTCAGTGTACTTGAAAACCAAAGCAAACCCAGGCCACTACAACATCACACTCCCAAAAAGAAATTGAAACCAACCCTAAGCCAGGCCAAAACAACACACCGGGCCAAAAGTACTTGTAACCAAGCCAACCCCAGGCCCCCCAAAAACACCACCTTTTCAGAATTATTGAAAACCAACCCTAAGCCAGGAAACTACAACATCACACTCCCAGAAGTATTGGGAAAACCAAAGGGGCCTAAGCCAGGCTACAAACAACCCCACACTGTCAGAAGTACTTGTAAAAAAGCCTAAGCCGGGCCCACAAACAACATCACACGGTAGAAGTATTGAAACCCAAGCCTAACCCGGGGCCACTACAACATCACACTCCCGGGAAGTACTTGAAAACCAAGCCTAAGCCAGGCTACTACAACTCCCCACTGTCAGAAGTACTTGAAAACCAAGCCTAAGCAGGCCCCACTAAACTCACACTGCCAGAAGTACTTGTAACCAACCCAAAGCCAGGCCTCTACAACATCACACTGCCAAAAGTATTGAAAACCAACCCTAAGCCGGCCACTCCCAACCCCCACACTGGGAGAAGTACTTGAAAACCCAACCCTAAGCCAGGCCCCTACAACATCCATTTCCCAAAGAAGTACTTGAAACCCAAGGCCAAAAGCCGGGGCTACTACAACTCACACTTTTAAAAAAAGTATTTGAAACCCCAAGCCTAAGCCGGGCCCAACTCAACATCACACTGTCAAAAATTACTTGAAACCAAGCCAAAAGCCAGGTTTTCTACAACACTACACTGTCAAAAATTCTTGTAACCAAGCCAAAGCCAGGCCACTCCAACATCCCCACTGCCCAAAAGTACTTGAAACCCCACCCTAACCCAGGCCACTACAAATAAACACTGCCGAAGTACTTGTAACCAACCCAAAGCCGGGTACTCAACTCCACTGTAAAAATTTATTGTAACCAACCCAAAAGCCAGGTTTTTACAAAAACTACACTGCCCGAAGTACTTTTAAAACCAAGCCTAAGCCAGGCCATAAAAACATCACACTGCCAGAAGACTTGAAACCCAAAGGCCAAACCCCAGGCTACTAAAAAACACCCACACTGTAGAAGTACTTGAAAACCGGGCCAAAGCCGGGTTTCCCTACAACACTCCCTTGTCAAAAGTACTTGAAACCCCAACCCTTTAAGCCAGGCCCTACTCACCCACACTGTCAGAAGTACTTTAACCAAGCCTAACCAGGCCACTAAAACACCCACACGCCAAAAGTACTTGAAACCGCCTAAGCCGGGCCCTATACAAATCACACTGTCAGAAGTATTTGGAAACTAAGCCCAAACCCAAGGCTACTAAAAAATCACACTGTCAGAAGTATTGTAACCAACCCTAAGCCAGGCTTCTAAAAACACTCCACTGTCAAAAAGTACTTGAAAACCAAAACCCTAAGCCAGGCCACTAAAACATCACACTGTCGGGAAGTACTTGAAAAAAAAGGGCCTAGGGGCCAGGCCACACAACATCACACTGTCGAAGTACTTGAAAACCCAAGCCTAAGCCGGCTTCTACAACATTTAAATGCCCAGAAGTACTTGAAACCCAAAGCCAAAAGCCAGGCCACTCAACATCCACTCCCGAAGTCGGGGAAAAACCCCAACCCGGGGCTATTTTAAAAACTTCAACTGTCAAAAGTATTGGGAAACCCAAGCCTAACCCAAGGCTTCTAAACACTACACTTTTAAGAATTTCTTGAAACCCAAGCCTAAGCCAGGCCACAAAAAACACCCAAAATGCCAGAGTATGTAACCAAGCCTAACCCCAGGCCACTACAAAAAATCCCTGTAGAAGTACTTGTAACCAAGCCTAAGCCAGGCCACTACAACATCACACTGTCAAAAAGAAATGAAACCCAAAGCCAAAAGCCGGGCCACTACACATCACACTGTCAGAAGTATTGTAAACAAGCCTAAGCCAGGCCATTTAAAACCCATCCACTGTAAAGAAGTAATTGAAACCCAAACCCCTAAGCCAGGCCCTACAACATCACACTGTAAGGAAGTATTTTGTAACCAACCCAAGCCAGGTTTATACAACATCCATGTCAAAAAGTACTTGAAAACCAAGCCTAACCCGGCTTCTACAAAAAAACCCCACTTCAGAAGTACTTGTAACCAACCCTTAGCCAGGCCAATTTAAAACCCATCACACTGCCAAAAGACTTGTAACCAAGCCAAAGCCTGGCCCCTACAACATCCCCCACTGGCAAAAATTACTTGTAACCAAGCCAAAACCCCGGTTACTAAAAAACCTTTTTCCTGTAGAAGTACTTGAAACAAGCCTAACCCCAGGTTACTACAACATCACATGTCGAAGTACTTGTAACCAAGCCTAAGCCGGGTTCTAAAACCCACTACACGGGTGGGAATTTACTTGAAACCAAGCCTAAGCCAGGTATTACAAAAATCACCTCCCAAAAATTTATTAAAAACCCAAAGCCTAACCCGGGGCTTCTAAAAACCACTACACGTCAGAATTTATTTGTAACCAAGCCTAACCCGGGCCCACTACAACATCACCTGGCCCAAAAGGGTACTTGAAAACCAAGCCTAAGCCGGCTACTAAAACATACATGTCAGAAGAAACTTGAAACCCAAAACCTAAGCCAGGCTATAAAAACATCACACTGTCGGGAAGTACTTGAAAACCAACCCTAAGCCAGGCCATTTACAAAATCACGGCCGAAGTATTAAAAAACCAAAACCCTAAGCCGGGCCCAAACTACAACATCCCACTGTTAAAAGTACTTGAAAACCAAGCCAAAGAAGGTTTTCAAACAAAATTTCCCACTGTAAAAAAAAGTACTTGTAACCAAGCCTAACCCGGGCCCACTAAAAATTTCACACTCCCAAAAATTTATTGAAACCAACCCAAAGCCAGGCTATTTAAAACTCACACTGTCGGGAAGTACTTGTAACCAAGCCAAACCCAGGCTACTAAAAACATCACACTGCCAGAAGTATTTGAAAACCAAGCCTAAGCCGGGGCTACTACAACATCACATGTCAGAATTTACTTGTAACCAAGCCTAAGCCGGCCCACTACAACATCACACTGTCAGAAGACTTGAAACCCAAAGCCAAAGCCGGGGCTACTACAACCCCCAAACACTGTCAGAAGTACTTGAAACCAACCCAAAAAGGGGCCCAAATAAAACATCCCCCTGTCAAAAAGGTACTTGTAAAAAACCCTAAGCCAGGCCACTCCCAACATTACACTGTCAAAAAGTTTTTGTAACCAAGCCTAAGCCGGCCCTACTAAAAACCCCACACTGTCAAAAGAAATTGAAAACCAAGCCTAAGCCGGGCCACTAAAACACCACCTGTCAGAGTACTTGTAACCAAGCCAAACCCCAGGCTTATTTAAAACACCCCACACTGCAGAAGTCTTGAAAACCAACCCTAAGCCGGCCCAAACTAAAAACATTACACTGTCAAAAGTATTTGAAAACCCAACCCTTTAAGCCAGGCCATAAAAAACCCCCAACACTGTCTGAATTTTCTTGAAACCCCAAGCCTAAGCCAGGTTATTTACAACACAACTGTCAGAAGTACTTGTAAAAAACCCCAAACCCAGGCTACTACAAACATCCACTGCCAGAAGAAATTGAAACCCAAAGCCTAAGCCAGGTTTATTTAAAACATCACACTGTCAGAAAAAACTTGTAACCAAGCCAAACCAGGCTCTACAACACCACACTGTCAAAAAGTACTTGAAAACCAAGCCAAACCCGGGGCAAATACAACCCCCAAAATTTTTCCTGAAGTACTTGAAACCCAAAACCCTAAGCCAGGCTACTACAAATCACACGGGTCAGAAGTACTTGAAACCAAAGCCTAAGCCAGGCTACTACAACTTCCACTGTCAAAATTTACTTGAAACCAAAAGCCTAAGCCGGTTTCTAAAACCCTTTCCCTGTCAGAAGTATTTTGTAACCACCCCTAAGCCAGGCTATTTCAACATCACACGGTCAGAAGTACTTGAAACCCAAAGGGCAAAGCCAGGCCCTAAAACATCACACTGTCAAAAAGAAATTTGAAACCCAAAGCCTAAGCCGGCCACTACAACATCACCTTTTCAAAAAGTATTGGAAACCAAGCCTAAGCCGGGGCCAAATACAAATCACACTGTCAAAAATTACTTGTAACCAAGCCAAGCCAGGCCACAAAAAACATTCACCTGTCAAAAGGGTATTGAAACCCAAAAGGCCTAAGCCGGCCACAACAACATAAACACTGTCGAAGTACTTGAAACCCAAAGGGCCAAACCCAGGCCACTACAACATCACATGTCAAAAGTATTTTGGAAAACCAACCCTAAGCCAGGCCACTACAACATAACACTGTCAGAAGTACTTGAAAACCAAAGCCAAACCCGGGCCCCACTCCCAACATCACACTGCCAGATTTACTTGAAACCCAAGGGCCCAAAGGGCCGGGGCAACTAAAACTTCAGTTTTCCACACTGTATTTTACTCCCCCAAACATCTTATTACGTTCTGTTATGTTTTGGGTTACGATCTACGTTCATGTTTCACACCCGTTTAATAGACAAATCACGCTTCTAACTACTTTCCCTATAACACTTTATTTTTAAAATCTCTCTTAATATTATTCCAAATTGCTAGCCACAACACACACACACAACACCCACAACACAACACACACACACACACACACACACACACACACACCACCCCAACACACACACACACCCCAAACACAAAAAATTTTCTGTTCAACATTTTCCTTCAAGGTACTTTTGTGACTAACTTTATCATGAAGGGGTATACCTGGAGAGGGTATACCTGGAGAGGGTATACCTGGAGAGGGTATACCTGGAGAGGGTATACCTGGAGAGGGTATACCTGGAGAGTGTATACCTGCAGAGGGTATACCTGGAGAGGGTATGCCTGGAGAGGGTATACCTGGAGAGGGTATACCTGGAGAGGGTATACCTGGAGAGGGTATACCTGGAGAGGGTATACCTGCAGAGGGTATACCTGCAGAGGGTATACCTGGAGGTTTCCTGGGGTCAACGCCCCCGCCTCCCGGTCCAATCCAATGTGTGATGGACATTAATTACATATCCCCGGCTTTTTGAGTACGTATAACCGGCTTCTACGATGATCTTGTTGCAAGAGTCGTCATGAGTATAGAGTCATTATAGTGACAGAGTCAGTAGTGATCATAGAGTTACGTTCAGGGTCGTAACTTGAGTGACATTAGGACTACAAACAGTTTGCAGTGTAGACGCCCAGTTGTTAGTTGCTGTTTCTAACTTTAAGTTACTATCTAGAAGACTCCTATGTCTAACTCAATGTTGCTATTGTTACTAATTATAACTAACAGTCAAACAGTTCACTATATCCTATAATCCCAGCCCCCTCTACCGCTAGGCCTTTCGTGTTGCAGTCAACACATCATCAGGAGCTTGCACTTTTGCTGAAAAGAGTAGAAAGTCCAGGTAGATAGATAGAGATTAAGTCAGCACTTACTTGTACCAAGGCATCTCACAGGCACTGATGGAACAATTTGTTCAGGTACTCAAATGCTGGTTGGTATAACTGCTGTCGTGATTGGTGTCGTTCCTGTCTACAAGACTGTTGTCGTTCCTGTCTACAAGACTGGTGTCGTTCCTGTCTACAAGACTGGTGTCGTTCCTGTCTACAAGACTGGTGTCGTTCCTGTCTACAAGACTGGTGTCGTTCCTGTCTACAAGACTGGTGTCGTTCCTGTCTACAAGACTGGTATCGTTCCTGTCTACAAGACTGGTGTCGTTCCTGTCTACAAGACTGGTGTCGTTCCTGTCTACAAGACTGGTGTCGTTCCTGTCTACAATACTGGTGTCGTTCCTGTCTACGAGGCTGGTGTCGTTCCTGTCTACAAGACTGGTGTCGTTCCTGTCTACAAGACTGGTGTCGTTCCTGTCTACGAGAGTGGTCTACTTGTGTTCCCTTCCTGTCGCGCTTTTAAATCACCGTGAGATTCCTTAAGAAGGTGTGTCTTATATCCGGTTCCTGCGCAGTGGTTACATTATGTGGTGTATTTAGACATGTGCACTGTGATAGTAGACATGTACACTGTGTGATGGTAGACATGTACACTGTGTGATGGTAGACATGTACACTGTGTGATGGTAGACATGTACGCTGTGTGATGGTAGACATGTACACTGTGTGATGGTAGACATGTACACTGTGTGATGGTAGACATGTACGCTGTGTGATGGTAGACATGTACACTGTGTGATGGTAGATATGTACACTGTGTGATGGTAGACATGTACACTGTGTGATGGTAGACATGTACACTGTGTGATGGTAGACATGTACACTGTGTGATGGTAGACATGTACACTGTGTGATGGTAGACATGTACACTGTGTGATGGTAGACATGTACGCTGTGTGATGGTAGACATGTACACTGTGTGATGGTAGACATGTACGCTGTGTGATGGTAGACATGTACACTGTGTGATGGTAGACATGTACACTGTGTGATGGTAGACATGTACGCTGTGTGATGGTAGACATGTACGCTGTGTGATGGTAGACATGTACGCTGTGTGATGGTAGACATGTGTGATGTTTGTACACACATGTGCACACTGTGGTGCTGGTACACACGTGTACACAGTGTGGTGCTGGTACACACGTGTACACAGTGTGGTGCTGGTACACACGTGTACACACTGTGTGGTGCTGGTACACCCATGTACACACTGTGTGGTGCTGGTACACCCATGTACACACTGTGTGGTGCTGGTACACCCATGTACACACTGTGTGGTGCTGGTACACCCATGTACACACTGTGTGGTGCTGGTACACCCATGTACACACTGTGTGGTGCTGGTACACCCATGTACACACTGTGTGGTGCTGGTACACCCATGTACACACTGTGTGGTGCTGGTACACCCATGTACACACTGTGTGGTGTGCTACCCTTCTTCACCTAACGGTAATCATGATCCTGTTGTGGGTAGCATCCTGGGGGGGATGTTAGTAGCATACCTCACCTTCCACGCATATCCCAAGCGTATATGTGAAGGGTATATTCCCAAGACCATCCTACCAGAGTGCAAAACATTTAACCAGGTGCAGGATTCACCACTATCTACCAACTTATTCTAGAGCTAAATAATTGTACAGTAAAACCGTATATAGTGTTGTAATCTCTGGTTACAGTGACCGAGACGAAAATACAGATTACGTCAATAGATTACAGACGAAGTGGCTGGGAAATCTATCTGTGACGTCAGTAAAGGCACAAGGTGACGTCCAGACGTTTCCTTCCTCCGGGAGAAACGTTGAAGGTTGATTAGACTTTAATACAAAACACACAACACACACACACACACACACACACAGGAGCTAGGACTCGACCCCTGCAACCACAAATAGGTGAGTACACACACTTAGCCTGCGATGTAGTGGAGGCAGGATCCATACATAGCTTTAAGCAGAGGTATGATAAAGCTCAAGGTTCAGGGAGAGTGATCCAGTAGCGACCAGTGAAGAGGCGGGGCCAGGAGCCCCACCAAGTGCAAAGTCATGAAGATTGGGGAAGGGCAAAGAGGACCGCAGACGGAGTACAGTCTAGGGGGAATCAACCTGACGACACTGGAGGACAGGAGAGATAGGGGGGACATGATAACGACATACAAAATACTGAGAGGAATTGACAAGGTGGACAATGACGGGATGTTCCAGAGATGGGACACAGACACAAGAGGTCACAATTGGAAGTTGAAGACTCAGATGAATCAAAGGGATGTTAGGAAGTATTTCTTCAGTCATAGAGTAGTCAGGCCGTGGAATAGCCTAGAAAGTGACGTAGTGGAGGCGGGAACCATACATAGTTTTAAGGCGAGGTATGATAAAGCTCATGGAGCAGGGAGAGAGTGACCTAGTAGCAATCAGCGAAGAGGCGGGGCCAGGAGCTATGACTCGACCCCTGCAACCACAAATAGGTGAGTACACACACACACACACACACAGAAACGAGTATGCACAGGTAAGGAGGGAGGCCCAGCGTCAGTACGAAAACGACATAGCATGGAAAGTCAAGTCTGACCCGAAACTGTTGTATAACCACATCAGGAGGAAGACAACAGTCAAAGATCAGGTGATCAGACTGAGGAAAGAAGGTGAGGAACTCACAAGTAACGACCAAGAAGTATGTGATGAACTCAACATGAGATTTAGGAAGTATTTACAGTAGAGACAGGAAGGACTCTGGGAAGACAGAACAGAGGGGGACACCAACAAGGGATATACCAACAAGTGTTGGATGACATACACACAACTAAAGAGGAGGTGAAGAAGCTGCTAAGGGACATCGATACCAGACATCTCCCTGTGGGCCCTTAGAGAAGGAGCAGAGATGCTGTGTGTGCCACTAACCACATCTTCAACATATCCCTTGAAACTGGCAACTACCTGAGGTATGGAAGTACAGCAAATGTAGTCCCATATTTAAGAAAGGAGACAGACAGAGGCACTAAATACAGACCAGTGTCACTGACGTGTATAGTATGCAAATTCTTGGAGAAGATTATCAGGAGGAGAGTGGTGCAGCACCTGGAACGGAACAAGATTATAAACGACAGCCAGCATGGATTTACGGAAGGAAAATCCTGTGTCACAAACCTACTGAAGTTTTATGATAAGGTAACAGAAGTAAGACACGAGAGAGAGGAGTGGGTTGGTTGCATCTTCTTGGACTGCAAGAAGGTCTTCGACACAGTTCCTCACGAGAGATTAGTGCAGAAGCTGGAGGATCAGTCAGGTATAACAGGAAGGGCACTGCAATGGATCAGAGAATACCTGACAGGGAGGCAACAATGAGTCATGGTACGTGATGAGGTATCACAGTGGGCACCTGTGATGAGCGGGGTCCCACAGGGGTCGGTCCTAGGACCAGTGCTATTTTTAGTATATGTGAATGACATGATGGAAGTGATAGACTCAGAAGTGTCCCTGTTTGTAGATAATGTGAAATTAATGAGAAGAATTAAATCACATGAAGATCAGGCAGGACTACAAAGAGACCTGGACAGGCTGGACACCTGGTCCAGCAACTGGCTCCTTGAATTTAACTCTGCCAAATGCAAGTCACGAAAATCGGGGAAGGGCAAAGAAAACCGCATACAGAGTATAGACTAGGAGGCCAAAGACCGCAAACCTCACTCAAGGAGAAAGATCTTGGGGTGAGTATAACACCGAGCACATCTCCTGAGGTGTACATCAACCAGATAACTGTTGCAGCATATGGGCGCCTAGCAAACCTGAGAATAGCGTTCCGATACCTTAGTAAGGAATCGTCAGGCCCATACTGGAGTATGCAGCACCAGTTTGGAACCCACATCTGGTCAAACACGTTAAGAAATTAGAGAAAGTGCAAAGGTTTGTAACAAAGTTAGTTCCAGAGCTAAGGGGAATGTCCTACGAAGAAAGGTTGAGGGAAATCAGCCTGATGACACTGGAGGACAGGAGCAGGGGAGACATGATAGCGACATACAAAATGGTGTGTGAAATAGATAAGGTAGACAGAGACAGGATGTTCCAGAGATGGGACACAGAAACAAGGGTTCACAATTGGATGTTGAAGACTCAGATGAGTCAAAGAGATGTTAGGAAGTATTTCTTCAGTCAGAGTTGTTAGGAAGTGGAATAGTCTAGCAAGTGATGTAGTGGAGGCAGGAACTATACATAGGACCTAGTAGCGCTCAGTGAAGAGGCGGGGCCAGGAGCTGAGTGTCGACCCCTGCAACCACAATTAGGTGAGTGTTACAATAAACGCGATTCTAAAAGCTTAGAGATCTCCAGGTAATACTAGAAAGGACTGCCCTTCTAGCATCCAGCCTGTTACTGGGTTTTCGTAACAAGTAGTCAGTATCCTTGTCCAATTATCCATTAGAATTCAGTAAGATTCAATAGTGCTTCAGGATTACAACTGGTAGGCTACTAACTAGAGAAATTAAAATTTAATAAATTTATTAATCATTAAGTTGTCTAGAGGTATATTATCAAATTAAATTAATCACCGCAATCAAAATAAAATCAAACTCTCGATTCAATATAATTGTTGCTGAAAGCACATATCATCACATTTATAATTCATCTTCAAGTAAACCGTCTGGGTACATTAACATTTAATAAATATCCAAATATGTACAAGAGTAAGTTTGTGTATGAGCGTGATAAGTGCTCAAGTAAGTTCACTATGTCCCTCACGACTCACTAACTGTAAACAGTGACTAGACAAAGTCCTCTAATAAACTAACTTCTTGACCGACTGGCAACCAGAACAGACTGCTTTAACAATAAAAGAGATTCTATAAGCCCAATAGCAATATAACAAAGCGACTGCGACACACTCTTGGATCAAGGAAGATAATATAACGACACTCAGTAGGGACCATCAGCAGATCCTCCACAAAAAGTTACAAAACTACCCATACTACTGAATCTAATTTCAGCATAGGACAAACCCGACTGTGACAATACACAGAGACCCAGTACAAAATTAAGTCAGAAGCATAGCTTTAAGGACCTGAGATGCTCAGAGTGTCCTATGTGACACAGCACCCCTCCGTACAACGTCGAAAATCACTAAGTCTAAACAAGTCTGTGAACCGAGTTCTAGCAAACTAACAAGAATAATGAGACAACAATCTGTCCACCCACCAAGAGAGTCTAAGCAGACTGTATACTTCACGAGAGTGAGTACCCCCCCCCCTCGAACACGTGAATAGCCCCGTGGACAAGCACAACTCAGAAGCCGGCAGTAATAACGAGCGACAAGCGATAAATTACAGCATTTGAACAATCAAACTAACTGAGCACATATTATGTACATCCTAACAAATAAGTCCCAAATAACAATTAACAGCCAAATAATAATATACAGTCATACATTTACGATTTAAGCTATTATCGCAAATATAAGCAATATAAAATTAAAAATGAAAAGTTAATAATACATTATATATATACAATAATCATCGTAACCCATTCAGGGGTTGCAACATGTGAGTTATACAACACTTAGAGCTACCACAATATGTACCTTAAAATAGAGAGTATTGATTGGTTGATTAATTCATAACACCATCTGATGTCAGTGACCCCGTGTTACCGCACCCTAACAAGATTGTTATCTCAGTGCATAAATTAACAAAAAAAGTCACAATACCGTGACTGAACCATACACAAATAACTCGCACATAAAGAGAGGAGCATGACGAAGACGTTCGGTCCGACTTGACCATTCTATAAAGTTACACTAACCAGAAGTGAGCAAGACGGTATATATAGGCAGTGTAGTGAAGTAGTAGTAGTAGAAGTAAGTAGTAGTAAGTAGTAGTAGTGGTAGTAAGTAGATAGTAGTAGTAGTGGCAAGTAGTCAGTAGAATAGTAGTAGTTAGTGGTGGTAGTAGTATGGTAGTAGTGGTAGTAGTAGTTGTAGTATAGTGGTGGTAGTAGTAGTAGTAGTATGTGTAGTGGTAGTAGTAGTAGTAGTAGTAGTGTGTAGTAGTAGTTATAGTAGTGGTATAGTAGTAGTAGTAGTATGTATGTGGTAGTAGTAGTAGTGGTAGTAGTAGTAGTAGTAATAGTAGTTAGTAGTGTGGTAGTAGTAGTGGTAGTAGTGGTAGTAAGTAGTGGTAATTAGTATAGTGGAGGAGTAGTAGTAGTAGTAGTAGTGGTAGTAGTAGTAGTAGTAGTATAGTTGGTGGTAGTAGTAGTGGTAGTAGGAGTATGGTAGTAGGTAGTAGTAGTAGTAGTAGTAGGAGTATGGTGGTAGTAGAGGTAGTAGTGGTAGTAGTAGAGTGGTAGTAGTAGTGGTAGTATATATAGTAGTAGTAGTGGTGTAGTAGTAGTGGTAGTAGTATAGTAGTATAGTATAGTATAGTAGTGGTGGTAGTAAATAGTGAAGTGATAGTAATGGTAGTAGTAGTAGTAGTGGGTGTAGTAGTATAGTATAGTAGTAGTGTTGTAGATAGTAGTGGGTAGTAGTATAGTGGTAGTAGTAAAATAGTAATAGTAGTAGTAGTGGTATAGTATGGTATAGTCGTAGTAGTAGTACTATTAATAGTAGTGGTGGTAGTAGTAGTGGTAGTAGTATAGTGGTAGTAGTATAAGTAGTGGTGGTAGTAGTAGTAGTAGTATAGTGTAGTAAGTAGTATGGTATAATAGTGGTATAGTATTAGTATATATAGTAGTGTAAGTATTAGTGGTAGTAGTAGTATGGTAGTAGTAGTTAGTGTGGTAGTATATAGAGTAGTATAGTAGTGGTATAGTAGTAGTAGTGGTATATAGTATAGTGGTATATAGTAGTATGTGGGAGTAGTAGTAGTAGTAGTATAGTAGTATGGTAGTAGTAGTATAAGTAGTAGTAGTGTAGTATAGTAGTAGTAGTGGTAGTAGTATATATTAGTAGTAGTAGTATGTGGTAGTATAGGGTAGTATAGTAGTAGTAGTATAGTGGTGGTAGTAGTAGTGGTATATAGTAGTAGTAGTGGTAGTAGTAGTATAGTGGTGGGCGTAGTAGTAGTGGTAGGTAGATGGTAGTATAGTTTGTAGTGGTAGTAGTAGTAGTATTGTGGTATTAGTAGTAGTAGTATGGGGGTATTGTATGGTTGTAGTAGTAGTAGTAGTATTGTAGTAGAGTGGTGGTAGTAGTAGTTGGTAGTAGTAGTAGTAGTGGTAGTAGTAGTAGTAGTAGTGTGTAGTAGTGGTATAGTAGAGTGGATGTAGTAGTGGTAGTGGAAGGAGTAGTTGTATAGTAGTAGCAGTAGTCTGGTGAGTAGTATAGTAAGTAAGTGTAGTATAGTAGTATTTGTGTAGTAGTAGGATAGTAGTAAGTATAGTGGTGGTTGTAGTAGTGTAGTAGTAAGGTAGTAGTATGGTAGTAGTAGGAGTAGTATGGTGGGTAGTATAGTGGTAGTAGTATAGTAGGGTATAGTATAGTAGTATGGTGGTAGTAGTATGGTATATGTAGTAGTAGTGTGTGGTAGTGGAAGTAGTAGTAGTCAGTAAGTAGCAGTAGTAGTGGTGTAGTAGTATGGTGGGTAGTGTAAAGTAATTGTATATAGTGGTAGGGTATGGTATAGTAGTAGTAGTGGGAGTAGTATATATTAGTAGTATAGTACAGTATAGTGGTGGTATAGTAGTGGGGGTAAGTAGGGGGGTATATAGTGGCAGTTGTGTAGTAGTTGGTAGTAGTAATGGGGTAGTGGTTATAATAGTAGTTGGGTAGGATTGAGTAATATGTGGGATGGGGGAGTATAGTAGTAGTGGTAAGTATGTGGTATATTGGGGTGGAGTTTTGGTAGTAGTAGTAGTGGTAGTAGTGGTAGTAGGGTAGTGTATGTGGTAGAGTGTAGTGTTGGAGTATGAGAGTAGTATAGTGTAATAGTAGTGTAGGTATATGGTTTAGTAGTGTAGTAGTGTATAGTAGTTGGTATAGTGGTTGTAGTAGTGGTATGAGTGTAGTAGTGTAGGTGTATAGAGTTGGGGTAGGAGTAGTTGTGGTATATATATAGTGGTAGTAGTAGTAGTGTAATAGTAGTATGGTAGTACTATGGTAGGAGTAGTACATGTGGTAGTAGAGTAGTACTATATAGTAGTGGTAGTAGTAATGTGGAGTATTTGTGGTATTAGTATTGTTGTAGTAGTAGTATGGTAGTAGTAGTAGTGGTATACAGTAGAGTGGTAGTAGTAGTGTTAGAGTAGTGGTAGTAGAAGTAGTGGTATATGGTGGTGTAGTGGTATAGTAGTAGTGGTGGTAGTAGTGGTGTTGGTAGTAGTAGTAGTAGTGGGTATAGTAGGAAGTATAGTAGTAGTGGTAGTGGTAGTATAAGTTAGTAGTAAGTAGTGTAGTAGTAGTGGTGGTAGTAGTAGTGGTGGTGGAGTATGGTGGTAGTGGTAGTATATGGTGTATGGAGTAGTAGTGGTGGGGAGGATGTAGTGGTTTTTGGTAAGTAGTAGTGGTAGTAGTAGTGTATAGTGTAGTAGTATAGTGGTAGTAGTGTAGTAGTGTGGAGTGGTGGGTGGTATGGAGTAGAGTGGAGGTGGTAGTAGTGTGTGTAGTAGTAAGTATGTAGTAGTATATAAGTTATAGGGGTATAAAGTATAGTATGGTAGTATAGTATAGTAGTGGTTGTATAGTAGTAGTTGTGGTGGTAGTAGTGGTGGTGGAAGAGTGGTTAGCAGTAGTAGATGGTAGTAGTAGTGGAGTAGTAGTAGTAGTGGTAGTAGTATGGTAGTAGTAGTATAGTATATGGTGTAGTAGTAGGGTAGTATAGTGGGATAGGTAGTGGTAATAGTAGTAGTGGTATATGGTATAGTAATGTGGTGTATAGTGTGGTAGTGAGTATAGTGGTTATGGTAGTAGGAAGTGGTTTGGTAAGTAGTGGTGGTGGTGTAGTATAAGGTGTGTGGAAAGTAGTAAGTGTAGTGGGTGGTAGATAGTAGTAGCAAGTAGCAGTAGTAAGTAATAGTAGTAGTGGTGTAGTATATAGTGGTATAGTGTGGGGTGGGTAAGTAGTGGTAGTATAGTAAGTGGTCGGAGTTATTAGTAGAGTAGTGTAGTTATATTAGTAGTATAGTAGTAGTAGTAGATGGTGGTGGTATGTATTATGTAGTAGTATAGTGGTAAGTATATGGTAGTAGTAGTGGTAATAGTATGGGGTGGTTGTATGGTGTAGTGAGTATTTGTGGTGGTAGTGGTTAGTAGTATGGTGGTGGGGTATTAAGTAGTATGGTGGTGGTAGTAATAGGTGTGGTGGTAGTAGTAGTGGGTGTGGTAGTAGTAGTGGTAGTGTGGTAGTATAGTACAGTACAGTAGGAGTAGTAGTATAGTAGTAGCGTATGTAGTAGCAGTAGTAGTAGTAGTAGTATAGTATCAGTAGTAGTAGTAGCATAGTATAGTAAGTAACAGTATATAGTAGCAGTATAGTAGTAGCAGTAGTACAGTAGCAGTAGTAAGTAGTAGTAAGGTAAAGCATAGCATATATAGTAGTAGCAGTATAGTAGTACTAGTATTAGTAGTATAGCATACAGTAGTAGTAGCAGTATAGCAGTAGTAGTAGTAGTAAGTAGTACAGTAGCAGTAGTAGTAGCATTAGTAGCAGTAGTAGTATTAGTAGTACTATATAGTAGTAGTTATAGCAGCAGTATATATTAGCGTAGCATAGCAGTGTAAGTAGTAGTAGCAGTATCAGTAGTAGCAGTAGAAGAAGTACTAAGTAGTAGTAGTAGTTGTAGTAGCAGTAGTAGTAGCAGAAGCAGTAGAGCAGTATGTAGTAATAAGAATAGTACTAGTAATAGTAGTAAGTAGCAGTAGCAGTATTAGTAGTTAAGTAGCCGTAGTTAGTAGTACTATAGTAGTAGCAGTAGCAGTAGCAGTACTGTAGTACAGTCGTAGTAGTAAGTACAGTAGTAGAAGTACTATTATTAGAAGTATAGTAGCAGTAAGCAGTAGGTAGTAGTAGTAGCATAGTAGTACAATGTATAGTAGTAGTAGTACAGTAGCAAGCAAGTAGTAGTAGTAGTAGCAGTAGCAGTAGTAGTAGCATAGCGTAGTAGCATATAATTAAGTAGCAGTAGTAGTAAGTACTAGTAGTGAGTAGTAGTAGTACAGTAGCATAGTAGTAGTAGGAGAGTAGTAGTAGTAGTACTAGTAGTAGTAGTAGTAGTAGCAGTATAGTAGTAGTAGCAGGAGCAAGTAGTATAGCATAGCAGTATAGCAGTAGTAGTAGTACTAGTAGTAGTAGTATAGCAGTAGCAGTAGTAGTAGCAGTAGCAGTAAGACAGTAGTATTATAGTAATAGTAGTACTAGTAGTAGTAGTGGAAGTAGCAGTAGCAGTAGTAGTAGTAGTACATAGTAGTAGTAGTAGTAGTAGCAGTAGCCAGTAGCAGGAGTAGTAGCAGTAGGCGTAATACTAGTATAGTAGTAGTCAGCAGTAGCATATAGTAGTATCAGTACAGTAGTATAGAGTATTACTAGTAGTAGTAGTAGTAGTAGCAGTAGCAGTAGTACTATAGTAGTAGTAGTGTACAGTAGTATATCAGTAGCCAGTAGTAGTAGTATAGCAGTAGTAGTAGTATATAGAGAGTAGTAGGATAAGTAGTAGTAGATAGTATAGGTAGTAGTAGTAGCGGAGAACCATTCAAATACAAAGAAAAGGAGCACTTTAACCTGATTTAATTCTTGGAAATATATACACAACGTAGAAATGGTAAGGAAGAAGAAGTTTGAGGTAATCAACCCTCAACCTGGAATCGACGTGTTTTAGGTCCACCACTTCCTTCAGACTGATGGACTGAACAAATCGATGTGGAGTTGAAGTGACAGGATGAAGACTTAATATACCATCAGAGTGAGATGGACGATTACAACTTCACGTCTCTTCTGCTTCTCTCAACTTTCCTTGTACACGACTAAAGAAATCAACTGTTCGCGAAACGTTTCGAATAAATATACCTAACAGTTGCATTTGTGTCTTACCTAACAACCTGTCGGTATGTTATACCATAGTGATGCTCAGATCTACCTGGGTAATATAATGTTTGGCCAAGACTGTATCCCGGGCACGGGTCTCATCTGCAATGACTCGCTGTCTCCCGAGGGAGAAAGGTGTCACAGTGATGCGACGTTATGCTGCCTCAAGCACTCTTGCACTCTTCTGGTCATGGAGTTGTTTGTAGATTAATGGTTCTGAGAACCGACAGTGTTGATAAATAGACACATGTGCTACTCTTGGTATCTTTATTGAGAAACGTTTCGCCACACAGTGCTTTCATCAGTCCATACAAAGAGCATCTTGAAAAACAGGAGGAGAATGAGGTAATCAGTCCCTCACCTTGATCCGATGTGGTCATCCATCAGATCTTGAATAAAATACAGCATATGACGGAAATCAGCTTATAAACCGTAGGCAGGAGAGGTGCAGCAGTCATGAGGTGGTTGTCACCTAAGACTGCTGCACTCTCACTCCTACGTTTATAAGGAACATAAGAACGAAGGAACACTGCAAGCAGGCGCTACTGGCCCATGCGAGGCAGGTCAAGTCTCTACCGGCTTTAGCCAATGCACGCCACCTAGTCAGGTCAGGTCAACATTGACTTACGGGAGGAACCACGACAACTGACCAGGTAGCACAACGGTCAGGACCAACTCAACACCCACTCCCACCCACAACCCACTCATGTTATTAATCTACCTATTTTTAAAGCTAACACAACTTCTGGCCTCTATCACCTGTACCGGGATTTGTTCCACTCATCCTCAACACTATTACAACCCAGTACTTTCCTAATCCCTTCCTTGATTCTGAATTTTCCAACTTAAAAACCATTGCTGCTAGTCCTGTCAAGCTAGATATTTTCAGCACACTAATTACATCCCCTTTAATTATCCTTCTTCCAATTATACACCTCCAATCATATCCCCCCTAATCTACGTCTTTCTAAGAGAGTGCAAGATTCAGGGTCCTAGTCTATCCTCATATGCAGATTCAGGTCCCCTTAGTCTATCTCCAGAGGGAAGGTTTCTGATGAACATCAAAAATGTATATAATACCGACAGTTTTCTGATACATGGATCAACTTTGTCAACCTCCTTTGTACATTTTCCAGAGCATTATATATCCATTTCTGTAATACGGTGCCAAAACTGTGCAGCATAATCTAAAAGGCTAACAAGGGTATGTATAGGAGTTTGCAGAACAACCAGAGGACCTCCTATTTTTATGCTTCTTGATATGAAGCCAAGATTCTATTAGCTTTATGGGCGAACACTAATGCACTGTTGACATGGTTCAGATTACTGCTAACCAGATCACCTAAATCTTTTTTCGCATCCTATAGTAAGATCTACATTATTTAGTTTAATGTGGCATGGTTATTGTCCTTCCAAACCTTTTAGAACTTTGCATTTGTCTAGTATTAAAACTGCATCTGCCACTACTCCGGAAGCCACTGCATCAGTCCCCCAAATCAAATCTTCCTGGAGTGCTCTAATGTCCTCGTCAAATGAATTCGACGGCCTATTTTGTGTCATCGCAAACTTGCCGATGTCGCTCTTTAACCCTCATCTATGTCTGTTTATGTAGATTGTGACAGCAGGGCCCAACAACTGACCCCTGTGGAACACCGCTCGTGAACGCTTCCCCCCCTCTGATTTCTCCCCATTATTATGCAAACCTCGCTGCCTATTTGTCAACCATGCCTCATATCCAGGAAAAAATTCTCCTCACTATTCCATGTGCCTTAAATTTTCCCTCAAAGTCTCTGATGTGGGACCCTGTCACAAGCCTTACTGAAGTCCATATACACAATATCATAAATCATTACAGAGCTACCTCCCTCAAATACTTAGTGAAAAAGGTAATAAATTCGTAAGGCAGGATCGCCCCTTTGAAAAACCACGCCTGAATTCGTTGATAAATTTATGCTTTTCAATGTGGCCCTACAGAACTGCCTCGCAATTATTGAATCCATAAATTTCCCCTATGGAGTTAGGCTTATGGTCACTATATATTCGAAGCAAAGGACCTTGTCACCTGCTTTGAAAATAGTATCTACATTGCCATTTTTCTCCACCTATCAGCACCATGCCAGTTTGTAGTGATATGTAGAAAAGATTTGCCAAAGGGTTGCTAAGCTCCTCTTTACATCCTTTAGAACCCTTTGCATACAGTCATCAGGGCCTGGGATTTGTAGGTTTTTAATTTATACTATTTTTGCCTAAGACCAAATGTCACCTTGTGACCCTAATCGTTTGCTTTAGAGACACTAAGCAAACACTATAACATATTTATTAGGAAAACGTTTCGGTCCTGGGACCTTGATCACTTCTAACATACAGAGTAGAAATACATTATATATATAGGCGGAGAGTGAGATGTGACCACGTACCTGAGAATGTCATAAAACATAAGAATGGAGGAACACTGTAAAGGCCTACTGGCCCAGTCGAAGCAGGACCCTTAATCAAAACAACCGCTACCTATGATGAGGACGGTAGACATGAAAACATGTGACTCCTTGTTTGTTGGGTTGGTGCTGCTTAATATCATGTATGCCAATGTTTTTTGCGAATTTTGTATTTCCAGGTGCGTTCTATTTTCGGTGACGGGATTAGTGAGGCTTCTAGGGACTCGGCGGCGTCTGAGTCTGGTTCGGTGAGACGAGTTGTTGCCTCATTCCAGTTCATCAAATGCCCCCGTGGAGTCCACTGTGGAGACACAGCGTAGTAACCTTACATCGTCTCTGTTAGAGGCATTTTCTATGCTCATCGAGGCGGACTGCAAGATCTCTGCCTGTCCTCACCTACATAGTTCTTGGGGACAGAACCCACAAGGGATAGAGTAGACGCCCCCTGTAGAAGTAGAGTGGGGGCTGCGTTTCGTATGAGGTCTTGGATAAGATGATGTGTTTATGGTGGAACGTTGATGTTTACTCATAGCAAGTGCCCGCGAGTATTCCGTGTCAACATCGCCACATTGATTACTATGAACTGTTTAGGGGGCAGTTCTCATGGCGTTTGTTGAGGATAGCTTGTGCCTTGAGTCTGCAATCCTCGATGAAGAAAGATGGAACTGAAGACGTGTAAAGCATGTGTTATGTAAGTGCTTTCTTCTTCAAAAAACAAGGGCTGGAGATGCGAAAGCTCTCAAGGAAGAAGCCAATTAGGACTCCTCTCTTGAGTGCGGGTGTCGTTGTGTGAATAAAAGTGTATAAAAGATCGTCCTTGTTGGTAGTTTGTCTATACACTTTAAGAGAAGTTTGTCACTGTCCCGGGAGAATCTGCAACAGTAAACGTCCGAGAAAGGCAGTTTGCCATCATTTTCGAGTTAAGTGTAAACTTTATTGATGTTTCAAAACTGCATTGATCTTGTTTGAAGAAGGGCCTGATATTAAGACGTCCTCAGAGAGAAAAACCTAATATATCAGCAACGTATCTAGGACCAGGTAACGTGTGAATGAGGTCCTGAATTTCTCTGTCTCGCCAGGTTTTCCATGAAGAGTGGCAACACAGCACTGAGCGGTGCTGCCCAATGCCATCCCAAAGCACTGTTTGTAACATTGTCCTATACTTTAAGAAGTTGAAATTAACACAAAGTTCCCACATAGATTATGAAATCAAGAAGAGGTAAAGGGAGTCGTGGTTTTCCAGTGAGCCTCTGTCACAGAATTGATTGCAGCTTCATAGGAACGTGTAAAGAGGGGCTGTGACATCGAAGGAAGCCATGCCTTTATGTTTTTAATCAATTCAGGTTGAAATTCCGGGAGAGAAGGTCACCTGAGAGTTTGAGGTGGGCTTGACTGTTGGAGCCCAGAAGCCTAAGTAATTTGGCAAGGTGGCCGCTAGTCTGTGTGGTGCCCTCCCTATGACCGAAGTTATAGGCCGTATGATGCCAGGTTTGTGTGTCATAGAAGGCCATACAGGCGTGCTATTCCACCAAGACACCCGCACTAAGAGAGGATCCTCATTGGCTTCTTCTTGAGAGCTCTCGCATCACTCCAGCCCTTTTTTTCTAGAAGAAGAATGACTTACATAACACAAGCGCCTTTACAACTCTTCAGTTCCCATCTTTCTTGCCTTCCGAAATCTGGCAGACTCAAGGCACAAGCTATCCTCAACAAACCGCCCATGGAACAGCCCCCTAAACAGTTCAATAGTACTCCCATGTGGCGATGTTGCCACGAATACTCGCCGGGCACTTGCTATGAGTAACATCAACGTTTCCACCATAAACACATCATCTATCAAAGACCTCATTTACGAAACGCAGCCCCACACCTCTAACTTCTACAGCAGGCGTCAAACACTATCCCTTGTGGGTTCTGTCCCAAGAAAAAAGAAAGGTGAGACAGGCAGAGATCTTGCAGTCCGCCTGAATGAGCATCGAAATGCCTCTAACAGAGACTTCACGGGCTTTGATGAACTGGAACGAGGCACAACTCTTTCCCTCACCGAACCAGACCTCAGACGCCGACGGTGCCTAGAAGCCTCACTAATCGCCGTCACCGACACTATAGAACGCAACATTGGAAACTACAAAATTTCAAAAACCATTGGCATACATATACTTAAGCAGCACCAACCCAACAACAAGAGTCACATGATTTCATCGTCTACCCGTCCCATCATAGGTAGAGGTTTGTTTTGATAAGGACCTGCTTCGCAATGGCCAGTAGGCCTTCTACAGTGTTCCTCCATTCTTATGTTCTTATGACATTCCTCAGGTCACGTGCGTCACATCTCACTCTCCGCCTATAAATATAATGTCTTTCTACCTCTGTATGTTAGAAGTGATCAAGGTCCCAGGACCGAAACTTTTTTCAATAAATATGTCATGGGTTTGCTTACGTGTCTTCTAAACCAACTTGTGGGTATTTATTCCCAAGGTTTATACCAGATCTGTTTGTGACTTAAAAAAGCCCACTGTGTGGGCGAAACGTAGTCAAAAAGGATCACATTATACTGCATAGTGTTTATATTTCCATGTGTCGGTATTTTATACCATTTATTTCCATTGGTCGTAAGGTTAACCTCTCCTCTCTGAAGCGCCTATAAATTCCCCTTTTCTCCCCTAATAGATTTTTTTAGCCCCCTGTTAACCCATTTGGGATCGTTATTATTAGACCTAATTTCTCTCTGGGAATGTAATACTCTGGGCACTGTGTACATTATTAAAAAAACAATCATAAAAGCAGTTCCTTCATATTCATAAGTATGATTATGTCAATAAAATCATTTGCTAGATAACCCCAATCAAGATTAGACAGATTTCCCTAAGTCCATTATAATCGGCAGAACGAAAATCAGGGATTTTTACTGTATTATCATTATTCTTGCATTCCCAATTAATGCTAAAAGTGATGGATTTTTGATCACTTGCGCCAAGCTCTTCAGTGATCTCCAGATTATTCACGAGTGTTTCCTTATTTGACAAGACTAGGTTTTAGCAAATTATTACCCCTGGTAGGCTCAGTACGCTCTGTTTTAGAAAACAGTCCTGAAAAATGTTTCCATAAAGTCACTGGACTCTAGATTACCTGTCAAAGAATTCCAGTCAATTTGGCTAAAGTTAAAGTCCCCTACTATGACTATGTTACTGGTTTTCCCGAAGCCCTAACAATTTCGTCCAAAGAAGTCTCCTCTATCGTGATCCAAGCCTGGAGGGCGATATATTACACCTAGAATTAGTTTTTCTTACCCTCTACAAACTCTGCCCAAACGACTCTGTTACTGCTCCATCTGTTTTTATACCTGTTTTTATGCAACAATTAATATTTTTTTTCCCCCGAACATACAATGCAACTCCTCCCCCCTTCCCATTACATCTATCCACATTGAAAAAACTTAAATCCCTGAAATATTACACTCAGCAGTATATCCCGACTCTTAAATCATACACGTTTCAGTTAATGCAATGATATCAAAGTTCCCAGCACATGCTACCAAAACGTAGTTCATTAATTTTATTTCTTGCACTTCGACTGTTAGCATAAAATACCATCATATGTTTTTTTCTTCTGCACATTTTTCCTATTCATCTTTGTTTTTACACAATTTCTGAAATTATCATTACCCAGAGTTTACTCCATGACAGTTACATTAAGATTCTTAATATCAGAGCATAAGTCAATATATCCATACTCATTATTTATCATTTCTAAACCCATACCTCATTTTTGTTTGATCTGATTTCCCTATTTGGAACATAATTTGACTGAGCAGCTAGAACTATGCCCTGGAAAGCGTCATATCGGCAACCATCACCACCTACCTGACCCTTAGTCAGGTCATTCCAGTTCAGCCCACCTAAGTAATTTTTCAGTCCTATGAAATCAGCCAAGCGAAAGTCAGGGACGAGACTTGATTGCCATTATTAGGGGAATTCCATGATATATTAAAACTGAGTGATTTGTGATCACTTTCCCCAAGCTCATCATTAACCTCAAGATTATTAATTAGTGTTTCCCTACTGGCAAGAACCAAGTCAAGGAGGTTATTTCCTCTAGTTGGCTCTGTCACAAACTGTTTCAAAAAACAATCCTGGATCGTATCAAGAAAGTCACCTGACTCTAAATTTCCTGTCAAATTGTTCCAGTCAATCTGTCTATAGTTGAAATCTCCAATTAGCACAACATTTTCGTATGTAGATGCCTTACGAATTTCGTCCTATACAAGTTTACTGCACTCACTATCAAGATTTGGGGCCCTGTAAACCACACCCAAAATTAGTTTTTCTCGGCCCTCGAGAAGCTGTAACCAAACAGATTCAGTGGCTGACGCTTCTAATTATAATCTTGTCTAACACAACAATTTAAATTGTCTCTGACATACATCGCTACTCCACCACCCTTCCTGTTGACCCTGTCAGTGTGGAATAATTTATAGCCTTGTATGTGACATTCAGAGGGCATCTCTCTATCTTTCAGATTAAGCCAGGTCTCTGTTAGAGCAATAATATCTATGTTTCCTGCACTTGCAATTAATCTTAGCTCATCTATCTTATTTCTTACACTCCTGCTATTAGTATAGTAAACCTTAAGGAGCTAGTCCCTTGCTGCCCTCTGCTGTCCCCCTTGTTTGCTGACCTGATCTATTGTCTTTATTTATAACTTCATGCTGAATGCCTTTTATACATTTACTGTTTCCAACCCAAGTGTTGCAACCTGCTTGTTTCCCACACACACCCATATTCTGTTCAAGATTGATGGACTGACCACATCGACTCGTGGTTGAGGGACTGATTACCTCATTCTCCTCCTGTTTTTCAAGATTCTCCTTTGTATGGACTGATGAAGCCACTGTGTGGCGAAACGTTTCCTCAATAAAGATACCCAAGAGTTGCACTTGTGTCTAATTTATCAACCAGGAGATGGTGTTTACAGCACCAAGGTAGTAGAGAATCACTCTTCAGTTCAACTGGTGCATCTCATAAGCGACAACACAGTATGTATACCTAACTGTGGACACTAGCTCAGGAAACAGCTGAGATGGAGTAACTTCAGTACCAATCATGGTCACACTAGCTGAACTGTCCAGAACAGTGCTTGAGCAGGATATGCTGCAACAGTGAAGAATCAATTCTCCTTCAGGAGCCAGAGACGGGTCATCTCAAGATTAAGACCCGTGCCAGGACCCTGGTCTTGGCCAACATTATACAGTGTTTATTACCAACGTTTATACCATTATATGTACATACTTCTCGTTAGTGTGACTTTGTAAATGGTCCAAGCCGGACCGAAACGTCGTGGTAAGCTCCTCTCTTCTATGTGCGGTTATTTGTGTATCAGTGTAAAATACACTGAGAGATGTATATCTTAAATGTATATACACTGAGAGGTGTATATCTCAGTGTATAACACTGAGTTGATATCTCATGTATAACACGGGGGTGTATATCTCATGATATACACTGAGAGGTAAATTTGATTCTTCACTTTTTGCAGCATACCCTGCTCAAGCACGTTTGGACAGTTAAAGCTATGTGCCCTGATTGGTACTAAAATTTAAACTCCATCTCACTTTTTCCCTTTTGAGTAGTGCCCCACTTTTTAGGTATACTTACTGTTTGCCCGCTTATAGATGCACCATTTTGAAACGACCAAAAGTGTTTCCCTCTACTACTTGGTGCTGTAAATACCATCCCCCCCCGGGTAGAAAAAATTTGACACAAGGGCAACTTTTTGGGTTTTCTTTATTGAAAAAAACGTTTCGCCCACAGTGGCTTCACCCGGGCCATAAAAGGAAATTTTTGAAAAACAGGGGGAAAAAATGGGGAAATAATTTTTCCCTAAAACCACGAGTCGATGGGGGTTCATCCATCAATCTTAAAACGGGAATAGGGTGGGTGTGGAAAAAAGCGGGTTGAAACCCTTTTGGGGTTGGGAAAAACAGTAAATGTATAAAAGGCATTCACCATGAAGTTAAAAATAAAGACAATAGATCAGGGTCAGCAAAAAAAGGGGGGGAAAAGCAGAGGGCACAAGGGACTAGCTCCCTTAAGGTTTACTATACAATAGCAGGAGTGTGGGGAAATAAGTTTGATGACCCTAAGATTAATTTGCAAGTGCAGGAAACTATATTTTATTGTTATAAACAAGCCCTGGTTTAATCTGAAAGATAGAGAGATGCCCCGGGAAGGTCACTTTAAAAAGGCTAAAAATTTAATTCCACACTAAAGGGGTAAACGGGGAAAGGTGGTGGGTAGCGTGTATTTTCAAGAAAATTTTAAAATTTGTGTTAGACAAGATTTTTAAATTAAAAAGCGTCAGCCAATAAAATCTTTTTTGGGTTACAGTTTTTCCGAGGGCCCCGAGAAAAACAAATTTTTTGGGTGTGATTTACAGGCCCCAAATCTTGAATGGGAGTGCAAAAACTTGTATAGGACGAAATTCGAAAGGCCCCAATCTACATACAAAAATTTTGCTAAGGGGAAAATTTCAACAAATAGCAGATTGACTGGAAAAAAATTTTTGAAAAGGAAATTTAGAGTCGGTGATTTTTCTTGATACACCCCGGATTTTTTTTTTAAAAACATTTTTGTGACAAGCCAACTAGGGGAAAAAACCCTCCTTGACTTGGTTCGGGCCATTGGGGAAAACACTAATTAATAATCTTGGGGGTTAAGGGAATGGTTTGGGGTGGGAAAGTGATCACAATCCTCATTTTTAAATAACCCGGGAAATTTCCCCCCTAATAATGGCATCAAGTCCCCGTCCCTGACTTTCGTTTGGGCTGATTTCTTTGGACTAAAAAAATTATTTTAAGGGGGGTTTGAACTGGAATGCCCCTGCCTAAGGGTCAGGTAGGGGGTAAATGGATGCCGATATGCCGTTTTTCCAGGGCTAGTTCAAAGCTGCTCGGGTAAAAATTATTTTCCCAAAATTTGGGGAAACCCAGATCAAAAAAAAAGGGGGTATGGGTTTAAATGAAAAATTTAATGGGTATGGTTATATTGACTTATGCTCTGAATTAAGAATCTTAATAAAAACGCCCATGGAGTAATTTCTGGGTAATGAAAATTTTCGGAAATTGTGTAAAAAAGAAATAAATAGGAAAATGTGCAGAAAAAAAAACATATAAAGGTTTTTTAATGCTAACAGTCAAGTGCAAGAAAAAAAATTAAATTGAAAAAACGTTTGGTAAAATGTGGGGGAATTTTGAATATTGCATTAACTGAAACGGGGGTATGTTTTAAAGAGGGGGGATATTACTGTGAGTGTAATTTCAGGGTTTTAAAAGTTATTAAATGTGGATAGATGTAATGGGGAGGGGGGGAGAGTTCCCATTTTTTGTTCGAAAAAATTTTAATTGTTTAAAAAACGGTTAAAAATGTGGAGCAGTAACGGGAGTCTTTTTGGGGTGGGAGTTCGGGGGGGTAAGAAAAACTAATTCCCCAAATGAAGAAGCCAAACTGTGTAGGCGAAAAACCGTTTCGAATTAAAAGTTACCTAACTGTTGCTTTGTTTTTTGTTTTTTTACCTAACTTTTTCCTTTTTTTTTTGTCGGTTTATTTTTTTACCCATTTTAATTTTCCATTTAATTTTTAGGGGAAAAATATACCGACCCTTCCAAAAGGCCCTTGGATCACGATAGAGGGAGACCCCCCTTTTTGGGAAACAAAAATTGGGTTTAGGGCTTTCGGAACATTTCCCATAGCCCAGGAGTTAAGGGGGACTTTAAACTTTAGTCAAATTGACTGAATTTCCCTTTGGGAAAATAATCTAGAGTACCAGGGGCTTTTTTGGAAAACAGTTCGGAAATTTGTTTTTTGGAAACAGGGGCGTAACTGACCCCTACCGGGGTAAAAATTTTGCTAGACCAATTTTTGTCAAAAAAGGGAAACCCACTCGTGAAAATCGGGAAATCACTGAAGAGCTTGGCGCAAGTGATCACAAAACCATCACTTTTTTTAGCTTAAATTTGGGAATGCAAAATAAGAAAATACAGAAAAAATCCCTGATTTTCGTTCCCCCCGATTAAATGGACTTGGGGAAACATCTTTTTAAATCTTGTTTTGGGGTTACTAGCAAATTTTTTTATTGACGTAATCATACTTATGAATATAAAGGGGGATCTGCTTTTATGGTTTTTTTTTAATTTAAAAAACCCCTTTTTTCCCCCGGGGGAAAAAAAAAAACCCCCAAAAAAAGGGTTTGGGGAAAAAAAAGGGGGGAAAAAAAGGGGAAAAAACCCCAAAAAAGAGGGGCCCCAACCCAAAAAAAAAAAAAAAAACCCCCAAAAAAAAAACAAAATTTATAAACCTTTATTGGAAATACGTTTTCCCCCCGGGGGGCTTTTTTCAAAAAAAACCCCCGTATAAACCTTGGAAAAAAACCCCCCTTTTTAAAAAAACCAAAAAAAAAACCAAAAAATTTTTTTTGGGTTTGGGGTTTTTTTAAAAAAAAAAGAAAAAAAAAAAGGGGGGGGGGGGGGGCCCGGGGAGGGTTAAAAAAAAAGGGAAAGGGGGGGAAAAAAACCCCTTTGGGGGGGGTTTTTAAAAAAAAAACCCCCCTTAAAAGGGGGGGCGGGTAAATAAAATTTTTTTTTGGGGGGGGTTTTTTAATTTTTAAAATTTTTTTTTTTAGTTTTTTTTTTTTTTGGGGGGGGCGGGGGGGTTTTTTTTTTCCGTCGGGGTCTTGGGGCTGGTTCGGTGAGGAAGGGTTTTTCCCCCGTTCCAGTTTAAAACCCTGGGGGTTTGGGGGTTTTTTTTGGGGTTTGGGGCCCAAAACCCGCCCCCCAAAACCCCGGGGGGGTTTTTTTAAAAGGGGGGAAAAAAGGGGGGGGGGTTTTTTTTGGGGGGTTTTTTTTTTTTGGGGGGTTTAAAAATGGGGGGGGGGTTTTTTTTCCCCTCCGGGGGGAAAAAAAAGGGGGCCCCCCCCCGGGGGGGGGGGGGGCCCCCGGGGGGGGTTTTAAAAAGTTTAAAAAACCCCAAAAGGGGGGGGGCCTATTTCCCCCCCAAAAAAAAGGGGGGGGGGCCCCCCCCAAAAAATTTTTTAAAAAACCCCCCCCCGGGGGGGTTTTTTTTGGGGGGGGAAAAGGGCCCTTTTTTTCCCCCCCCCCAAAAAAAAACCCCCCCCCGGGGGGGGCCCCCCCCCCAAAAAAAAAACCCCAACCGGGCCCCCCCGGGGGGGCCAAAAACCCCCCCCAAAAAAAAAGGGTTTTTCCCCCCAAAAACCCAAAAAAAGGCCCCCAAAAACCCCCTTTTCCCCCCTTTTTAAAAAAAAACCGGGAACCCCAAAAAAAATTTAAAACCAAAAACCCCAAAATTTTTTTTTTAATTTGGGGAAAAAAAATTTTTTAAAAAAAAAAAAAAATTTTGGGGGGGCCCCCCCCCCGGGGGGTTTTTTTTCCCCAAAAAAGGGGGAAAAAAAACCCCCCCAAAAAGAAAATTTTTTTTTTTTTTTTAAACCCCCCCCCCCAAAAAAAAAACAAAAAACCCCAAAAAAAGTTTAAAAAAAACTTTTTAAAAATTTTTTTGGGTTTTTTTTTCCCCGGGGGGAAAACCCAAAAAAAAATTTTTTAAAACCAAAAAAAGGGGGGGTTCAAATTTTTTTTTGGGGGAAAAATTTTTATTTTTTTTAAAAAATTTCCTTTCCCCTTTTTTTTAAAAAAAAAAAAAAAGGGAAACCCTTTTTTTTCTTATTTAATTGGTTTTGGGGGGGGTTTTTTTAAAAACCCCCCTTTTTCCCCCAAAATTTTCCCCCGGGGAAAGGGGCCCCCGGGGTTTTTTTAAAAAAAAAAAATTTTTTTTTGGGGGGGGGGGAAAAAAACCCCCCCCCAAAAAAATGGGGCCTTTTTTGGGGGGGGGTTTTTAATTAAAAGGGGGGGGGGGGAAGGTTTTCTTTTAAAAAGGGGGCCCCGGGGGGGAAATTAAAAAGGGGGGGGGAAAAACCCCAAAAAAATTTTTTGGGGGGGGGGGGGGCCTTTTTTAAAAAAAAACCCCCCCAAAAACCCCCAAAACAATTTTTAAAAAAAAAAACCCCGGGGGGGTTTTTTTAAAAAAATGAAAAAAAAAAAGGGGGAAAAAAATTTTGGGGTTTTTTCCCAAAAGGGGGTTTTTTTTTTCCCGGGCCCGGGGCCCCGGGGGGTTTTTTTTTTTAAAAACAAACCCGGGGGGCCCCCCCCCCCCTTTTATAATTTTTTCCCTTTTAAAAAAAGGGGGGGGGGGGTTTTTTTTTTTTTTTTTTACTTCCCAAAAAATTTTTTTAAAAAAAAAAATTTTTGGAAAAAATTTTTTTAAAAAAAACCCCCCCCCCGGGGAAAATTTTAAAACCCCAAAAAAAAAGGGGGTTTTTTTTTAAAAATTTTTTTTAAAAAAAAAAATTGGGAAAATGGGAAAAAAATTTTTGGGTTTAAAAAAAGGGGGGGCCAAATTTAAAATTCCCTTTTCCCCCCCCAGGGGTTTTTTTTTAAAAAATTTTTTGGGGGTGAAAAAAAAAAAATAAAATTAAAATTTTAAAAAAGGGGGGTTTTCCCTTTGGGGGTTTTTAAAATTTTTCATTTTTTTTGGGGTTTGGGGGGAAAGAAAAATTTAAATTTTTTTTTTGGGGGGGGGGGAAATTTTAAAAGGGGGGGGGGGTTTTTTGGGGGGAAAAAAAAATTTTTTTGGGGTTGGGGAAAAAAGGAAAAAAAAAAAGGGGGGGGGGAAAAAAAGGGGAAAGGGGGGGGGGGAAAATTTTTTGGGGGGGGGGGGGAAAAGGGAAAAGGGGGTTTTGGGGGGGGGTTTTTTGGGGGGTTGGGTTTTTGGGGGGGGAAAAAAAGGGGGGGGGGGGGGGGGTTTTTGGGGGGGGGAAAAAAAAGGGGTTTTGAAAAAAAAAAGTTTAAAAATGGGGAAGGGAAAAAAAAAAAAAAAGGGGGGGGGTTTTTTTAAAAAGGAAAAATTTTGGGGTTTTTGGGGAAATTTTGGGGGGGTTTTAAAATTTTTAAAAAAATTGGGGGGGGAAAAAAGAAAATTTTTGGGGGGGGGTTTTTTTTTAAATTTTAAAAATTTTGGGGTTTGGGGGGATGGTGGGGGTTTTTTTTAATGGGGGGAAAAAAAAAAAAAGGGGGGGGAAAAAAGGGGGGGTTTTTTTTAAAAAGGGGGGGGTTTTGGGGGGAAAAAAAAGGGTTTTGGGGGGATTTTTTTGGGGGGTTTGGGGGGGAAAAAAAAAAAAGGGGAAAATTTAAAAAATTTTTAAAAAAAGGGGGGGGGGGGTTTTTTTGGAAAAAAAAAGGGGGGGGGGGGTTGGGGTTTTTTTGGGTTTTTGGGGGGGGGAAAAAAGGGGGGTTGGGGGTTTTTTTTTTAAAATTTGGGGAAAAATTTTTGGGGGGGTTTTTAAAAAAAGGGGGGGGTTTTTTCCCCAAAAATTTTTTAAAAAATAAAATTTTTGGGGGGTTTTTTCCTTTGGGGGGGGCCCCCCCCCTTTTTTTTAAAGGAAATTTTTTTAAGGGTTTTTTAAAGGGGGGGGGGTTTTTTTTTTTTCCCTTTTTTTTCCCCCCCAAAATTTTTTGGGGTTTTTTTATTTTTAATTTTTCCCCCCCCAAAATTTGGGGGGGAAAAAAAATTGGGGAAAAAAACCTTTTTTTGGGGGGGGGCCCCCCCAGGGAAAATTTTTAAAAAAAAACCCGGGGGGGGGTTCCTTTTTTTTTTCCCCTTTTCCCCAAAAAAAAACCCCCCCGGTTTTCCCCAAAAGGGGTTTTTTTTTTAAAAAAGGGGGGGGGAAAAAAAAAAAAGGGGGGGGGGGGGAAAAATTTTTTTTAAAAAAAAATAAAAAAAAAAAATAAAATTATTTAAAAAAAAACCCCAAATTTAAAAAAAAGAATTTTGGGGGGTTTTTTTTTTAAACCAAAAAAAGGGGAAAAAACCAAAAAGGGAAAAATTTTTCCCAAAAAAATTAAAAAAAACCCCCCCCCCAATTGGTTTTCCCCCCAACACCCTTTAAAAATTTTTTTTCCCGGGGGGGGGAAAAAAAATTCTTTTTTTTTTTTTTTTCCCAAAAAAATTTTTTTTTTTTTTTCCCCCCCCACTTTTTAAAATTTTAAAAAAAAATTTTTTAAAAATTTTCCCAAAAATTTTTAAAAAAATTCTGAAAAAACCCTAAAACTTCCCCCTTTTTTTGGGAAAAAAAAAAAAAGGGGGTTTTTTTAAATTTTGGTTTTTTTCCAAACCCCCCTACCCCCTTTTTTTTTTTTTTTTTTAAAATTTTTGGTTTCCCCTTTCACCAACCCTTTTGGGGAAAAAAACCCCCCCTAAATTTTTTTTGGTTTTTTAAAAAATTTTTCCCCCCCCGGGCCCCTTTAATTCCCTTTTCTTTTTTAAAAAAAAAAAACAAAAAAAAACCCCCCCCTTAAAACCCCCCGCCCTTTTTTTTTTTTCCCCCCCCCCCTTTTTTAAAAACCCCCCCCCGGCCAATTTTTTGGGGCCCCCCCCTCCCTTTATTAATTTTTTTTTTACCCCCCGGGGGCCTTTTCCCCCCAAAAACCCCTTTTTTTTCCCAATTTTTTAAATTCGGTTTTAAAAATTTTTCTACAAACCAAATCCTTTTTTTTTTTTCCCCCGGAAAAAACCCCCCCCCAAAACATTTTTAAATTTTAAAATTAACCCCTTTTTAACCCACCTTTCCAAATTTTAACCCCCCAAAAAACCCTTTTTTCCCCCTTTTTTTCCCAAAAATTGGTTCTTTTTTCCCCTTTTTTCCCCCTTTTTTTTTTTCCACCAAAAAAAACCCCCTTTTTTTTTTTTTTTTTTTTCCCCCCCCCCCCAAACCCCCCCAAAAAAAATTTTGGAAAACCCCAAAAGGGGAAAAAACCCTTTTTTTAACCCCCCCCAAATTTTTCCCCCCCTTTTCCCCCCCTTTTTTTTTTCCCCCCCCCCTTTTTTTTCCCCTTTCCCCCTTTTTTTTTTCCCCCCTACTAAAACCCCCAAAAATTTTCTTCCCTACACTTCCCCCCCCTTTTTTTTCTAAAAAAAACCCACTACTCTCCCCCAAAAATAACCCCTAAAAAAAACTACCTACAAACCCCTTTTTTTTTTTTTTTAAAAAAAAAAACCCTTTTTTTCCCCCTTTTCCCCCCCACTAAAAAACCCCACCCCCCCCCTTTTTTTTCCCCCCTCCCACTACCCCACCCCCCCCCCCTTTTTTTTCTCTTAAAAAAACTACTACCAAAATTTCCCCAAAACCAATTTTTTCTACTTCCACCCCCCCTTTTTTCCCCCACCCCCACCACCCCAAAAAATTTTTTTTAACCCAAAAAATTTTTTTTTTACCCCCCAAAAAAAAATTTTCAAATACCCCCCCCCCCCCCCAAAAATACCCCCCCCGGTTTTCCACCAAAAATTTTACTTAAATACCCTAAATTTTTTTCCCCCCCCACTTTCCCCTTTTTTCCCCCCCCCCCCCCCCCCTTTCCCCCCCTTTTTTTACCACCACCCAAAATACCCTTTTTTTTTACTTCCCCCCCCCCCAAAAAAAAAAAAAAAACCCCTACCACTACTTTTCCCCCCCCCCCCCCCTTTTCCCCCCCCCTACTACCACTCTTTTTCTACTTTTTTTAAAAAAAAAAATTTTTTTCCCCCCCCCCCCCAAAAAAAAAAAATTTTAAAAAAAATTTTCCCCCCCCAAATACTCTCCACTACCCTTTTCCCCCCTTTTCCCAAAAATTTTAAACCCCCCCCACCACTTTTTAAAAAAAAAACCCCCCCCCCCCCCCCCCCCCCCCCCCTTTTTTTAAAACCCCCCCCAAAAAATTTTAAAATCCCCCCCCTTTTTTTTTAAAACCCCCCAAAATAAAATTTTCTCTACTACCACAAAAAAAACTGGGCCCCCCCCCCCCCCCCCCCCCCCCCCCCCCAAAAAAATTTTTTTTAAAAATACTACTACCACCCCCCAAATACCACCCCTAAAAACTTTCCCCCCCAAAACCAAAAAAAACCACCAACCCCCCCCCCCCCCCCCAACCCCCCCCTTTTTCTAATCCACACCCCCCTACTACTACCCTACCACCACCCCCCTTTTTTTTTTTTTCCCCCCCAAAAAAAAAAAAACCCCCCCCCCCCCCCCCCCCAAAACCCCCCCTACTACTACCAAATACTCTACTTTTTTCCCCCCCCCCCTTTTCCAACCCCCCCACCACCCCCCCAAATACTAACCCAAAAAAAACCCCCCCCCCCAAAAAACCACTAACCCCCCCCCCCCCCCAACCCAAACCCCCTACCCCCCTTTTAAAACTACTATTTACCACATAACTACTAAACTATTACTCCCCTCCTACTACCACTATTTAACAACCCAAACTACTACTACCACAACTACTACTCCACTAACTACTACTACCACTACTACTACCCCCACTACTACTACCACTACTACTACTACATAACTACACTACCACCTACTACACATACACTACTACTACTACACTACTACTACTACCACTACTACTACCACTATACTACTACCCAACTACTACTACCACTAACTACTACTACCACTACCACTATACTACTACTAACCACTACTACTACTACTATTACCACTACTACTACCACTATATACTACCACTACTACTACTACCACTACTACTACTACTACACTACACTACTACTACACCTACTACTACTCACTACTACTACCACTACTACTACCACTACTACACTACTACCACTACCACTATTACTACTACTACCACTACTACTACTACTCTACCACTACCACCACTACTACTACTCCCTACTACTAACTACTACTAACTACTACCACTACCACACACTATACTACACATAACTACTACAACTACTACCACTCCACTACCACTACTACTACTACTACTACTACACTACTCACTACCACTACCACTACTAGCCACTACTACTACTACTACTACTACCACTACTACTACTACTACTACCACTCTACTACTTACTAACTACTACTACTACATACTACACTACTACTACCACTCACTACTACTACTACACTACTACACTACTACTACTACCACTACTACTACTACTACTACCACTACTACTACTACCACTACTACTACCACTACTACTACTACTACAACTACTACCACTACACTACTACTACTACTACTACCACTACTACTACTACTACCCACTACTACTACTACTACTACTACCACTACTACTACTACTACCACTACTACTACTACTACACCACTACAATACTCACTACACACTACTACTACCACTACTATACTCCACTACTACTACTACTACTACCACTACTACTACTACTACTACTACTACCACTACTACTACTACTACTACTACTACTACTACTACTACTACTACTACTACTACTCACTACTACTACTACTACTACTACTACTACTACTACTACTACTACTACTACTACCACTACTACTACTACTACTACTCACTACTACTACTAACTACTCCACTACTACTACTACTACTACTACTACTACTAACTACCACTATACTACTACTACTACTACTACTACACTACTACTACTATACTACTACTACTTACTACTACTACCACTACTACTACATCTACTACTACTACACTAACTACTACTACTACTATACTACTACATACTACCTACTACTACATACTACCACTACTACTACTACTACTACTACTACTACTACTACTACTACCACTACTACTACTACTACTTCTACTTCCACTGCCTATATATACCCGTCCTGCTCCACTTCTGGTTAGTGTAACTTTATAAATGGTCCAAGTCGGACCGAAACGTCTTCGTAAGCTCGTCTCTTCTATGTGCGAGTTATTTGTGTATGGTTCCAGTCACGGTATTGTGCCTTTTTGTTAATTTATGCACTGAGATATCAATCTTGTTAGTGTGGGTAACACGGGGTCACTGACCTCAGCTGGGTTAGAATTATCAACCAATCAATACTCTCTATTTTAAGGTCACTAAATTTGTGGTACGCTCTAAGTGTATACTCACTGTTGCAACCCCTGAATGGGTTACAATGATTATTATGTATATATATAATGTATATTACCTTTTCATTTAATTTTATAATTGCTTATATTTGCGATAATAGCTAAATCGTAAATGTATGACTTTATATTATTATTTGACTTATATTGTTATTTGACTTATGTTGTTAGGATGTACATAATATGTGCTCAGTTAGTCTTGATTGTCAAACTACTGTAATTATCGCTTGTCGCTCGTTATACTGCCGGCTTCTGAGCTGTGCTGTCCACGGGGCTATCACGTGATCGAGGGGGGGGGTGTCCTCACCTCTCGTGAAGTATTCAGTCTGCTCTAGACTCTCTTGGTGGTTGGACAGATTGTCTGTCTCATTATTCTTGTTAGTTCTGTAGAACTCTGTTCACAGAACCTTGTATAGACTTAGTGATTTTCGACGTTGTACTGAGATTGTGTGTCACATAGACACTCTGAGCATCTCAGGTCCTTAGCTATAGCTTCTGACTTAATTTTGTACTGGTCTCTGTGTATTGTCACAGTCGGGTTTTTCCTATGCTGAACTTAGATTCAGTAGTATGGGAGTTTTGTAACTTTTGTGGAGGATCTGCTGATGGTCCCTACTTAGTGTCGTTATATTATCTCCTTGATCCTGATTGTGTCGCAGTCGCTTGTTATATTGCTTTTGGGCTTAGCATTCTTTTCAATGTTCAAGCAGACTGTTCTGGTTGCCAGTCGGTCAAAAAAGTTAGTTTATTAGAGGATTTTGTCAGTCACTTGTTTAAGTCTAGTCGAGTCGTGAGACATAGTGAACTACTTAGAGCACTTACACGCATACACAAACTTCCCTTGTACCATATTTGTAAAAATCTTATTAAATGTTAATGTACCCAGACGGTATTTTAAGAATTATAATGTGATATGTGCTTTCAGCCAATAATATTGAACCGAGAGATTGATTTTATTTTGATTGCTGTGTTTAAATTTTAAATTTTGATAATATACCTCAAAGGACAACTAATGATTAATAAATTTATTAAATTTTAATTTCTCTAGTTATTTGCCTACCATTTTGTAATCCTGAGCATTATTGAATCTTAATGAATTAAAATTGGATAATTGGACAAGGATACTGATACTTGTTACGAAAACCCAGTAACAGGCTGGATGCTAGAAGGGCCGTCCTTTCTAGTATTCACTGGAGATCTCTAAGCTTTTAGAATCGCGTTTATTGTAACACTCACCTAATTGTGGTTGCAGGGGTCTGACACTCAGCTCCTGGCCCCGCCTCTTCACTGAGCGCTACTAGGTCCTATGTATAGTTCCTGCCTCCACCTACATCACTTGCTAGACTATTCCACTTCCTAACACCTGACGGAAGAAATACTTCCTAACATCTCTTTGACTCATCTGAGTCTTCAATCCCAAATTTTGAACCCTTGTTTTTTGTGTCCCATCTCTGGAACATCCTGTCTCTGTTACCTTATCTATTTCACACACCATTTTGTATGTCGCTATCATGTTCCCCTGACCCTCCTGTCCTCCAGTGTCATCAGGCTGATTTCCCTCAACCTTTCTTCGTAGGACATTCCCTTAGCTCTGGAACTAACTTTGTTACAAACCTTTGCACTTTCTCTAATTTCTTAAAAGTGTTTGACCAGATGTGGGTTCCAAACTGGTGCTGCATACTCCAGTATTGGCCTGACGATTCCTTACTAAGGTATCGGAAAAGCTATTCTCAGGTTTGCTAGGGGGCCATATGCTGCAACAGTTATCTGGTTGATGTACGCCTCAGGAGATGTGCTCGGTGTTATACTCACCCCAAGATCTTTCTCCTTGAGTGAGGTTTGCGGTTTTGGCCCCCTAGTCTATACTTTTTATGCGGTTTTCTTTCCCCTTCCCCTTTTTTCGTGACTTGCTTTTGGCAGATTAAATTCAAGGGAGCATTTGTGGACCGGTGTCCACCCTGCCCGGGTTCCTTTGTAGTCCTGCCTGTCTTATGTTTTTTTAATTTTCTCATTAATTCACATTATCAAAAAAGGGGACATTTCTAGTCTATCCTTCCACATGTTTTCACATATAAAAAATAGCACGGGCCCCTGGGCCCGCCCCTGTGGGACCCCGCCATCACAGGTCCCCCACTGTGATACCTCATACGTCCCAGATTTTTTGTTGCCCCTGTCGGGTATTCTCTGATCATTGCGTGCCCTTCCCTGTTATACCTGGATCCCAGCTTCTGCACAAAATTCTCGGGGGAACTGTGTCGAAGCCTTTTTGCAGTCCAAAAGAGGGAACCAACCCACTCCTCTCTCTGTGTTTACTTCTGTTACCTTATCAAAAAAACTTCAGTAGGTTTTGACACGGATTTTCCCCTTTCCCTAAATCCCTGTGGTGTCGTTTTAATCTTTTTCCGTTCCCCGGGCTGCACCACTCTCCCCTGATAACTTCTCCCGAATTTGCATATATACAGTCATGACACTGGGCTGTAGTTTGTCCTGTGTCTGTCCCTTTTTAAATTGGGGACCATTTGCTGTTTCCAACCTCAGGTAGTTGCCAGTTTCAAGGGGAATGTTGAAGATTGTGGTTTGGGCACCAAAAAGCATCTTGCCCTTTTTCTAAGGGCCCACAGGGGATGTCTGGTACGATGCCCCTTTCGTTCTTTACCTCCCTTTTTTGTTGGTGTAGTCATCCAACACTTGTTTGGGAATCCCTTTCGGTGTCCCCCCCTGTTTGTCTTCCCCGAGCCTTTCCCGTCTTACTGTAAATACTTCCTTAAAACTTTTGTTGAGTTTATCACTACTTCTTTGGGGGTTACGTGGGTTCCCCACCTTCTTTCCTCAGTTGATCAAATGATCTTTGATGTTTTTTCCTCCCGTGTGGTTATACAAAATTTTGGGGCAGACTTGACTTTTCCCTGCTAGTCGTTTTCGTATGACGCTGGGGCCCCCCTCCTTACCCCGTGCTATCTTTCTGTGGTGTGGGTTTTGGTGTGTATCACCTATTTGTGGTTGCGGGGTCGATCTAGTCCCGGCCCCCCCTCTGTGATTGCTACTGGGCACTCCTCCCTGCTCCATGAGCTTTATCATACCTCGCCTTAAAACTATGTATGGTTCCCGCCTCCACTACGTCACTTTCTAGGCTATTCCACGGCCTGACTACTCTATGACTGAAGAAATACTTCCTAACATCCCTTTGATTCATCTGAGTCTTCAACTTCCAATTGTGACCTCTTGTGTCTGTGTCCCATCTCTGGAACATCCTGTCTTTGTCCACCTTGTCAATTCCTCTCAGTATTTTGTATGTCGTTATCATGTCCCCCTATCTCTCCTGTCCTCCAGTGTCGTCAGGTTGATTCCCCCTAGACTGTACTCCGTCTGCGGTCCTCTTTTTGCCCTTCCCAATCTTCATGACTTTGCACTTGGTGGGGCTCCTGGCCCCGCCTCTTCACTGGTCGCTACTGGATCACTCTCCCTGAACCTTGAGCTTTATCATACCTCTGCTTAAAGCTATGTATGGATCCTGCCTCCACTACATCGCAGGCTAAGTGTGTGTACTCACCTATTTGTGGTTGCAGGGGTCGTGTCCTAGCTCCTGTGTGTGTGTGTGTGTGTGTGTGTGTGTGTGTGTGTGTGTGTTTGTGTGTTTTGTATTAAAGTCTAATCAACCTTCAACGTTTCTCCCGGAGGAAGGAAACGTCTGGACGTCACCTTGTGCCTTTACTGACGTCACAGATAGATTTCCCAGCCACTTCGTCTGTAATCTATTGACGTAATCTGTATTTTCGTGTCTCGGTTACTGTAACCAGAGATTACAACACTATATACGGTTTTACTGTACATTATTTAGCTCTAGAATAAGTTGGATAGATAGTGGTGAAACCTGCACCTGGTTAAATTGTTTTGCACTCTGGTAGGATGGTCTTGGGAATATACCCTTCACATATACGCTTGGGATATGCGTGGAGGTGAGGTTGCTACTAACCCCCCCCCAGGATGCTACCACAACAGGATCATGATTACCGTTAGGTGAAGAAGGGTAGCACACCACACAGTGTGTACATGGGTGTACCAGCACCACACAGTGTGTACATGGGTGTACCAGCACCACACAGTGTGTACATGGGTGTACCAGCACCACACAGTGTGTACATGGTGTGTACCAGCACCACACAGTGTTACTGGGTGACCAGCACCACACAGTGTGTTACATGGGTGTACCAGCACCACACAGTGTGTACATGGGTGTACCAGCACCACACAGTGTGTACACGTGTGTACCAGCACCACACAGTGCGTACATGGGTGTACCAGCACCACACTGTGTGTACATGGGTGTACCAGCACCACACTGTGTGTACATGGGTGTACCAGCACCACACAGTGTGTACATGGGTGTACCAGCACCACACAGTGTGTACATGGGTGTACCAGCACCACACAGTGTGTACATGTGTGTACCAGCACCACACAGTGTGTACATGGGTGTACCAGCACCACACAGTGTGTACACGTGTGTACCAGCACCACACAGTGTGTACATGGGTGTACCAGCACCACACAGTGTGTACACGTGTGTACTAGCACCACACAGTGTGTACATGGGTGTACCAGCACCACACAGTGTGTACATGTGTGTACCAGCACCACACAGTGTGTACATGGGTGTACCAGCACCACACAGTGTGTACACGTGTGTACCAGCACCACACTGTGTACACGTGTGTACCAGCACCACACTGTGTACACGTGTGTACCAGCACCACACTGTGTACACGTGTGTACCAGCACCACACTGTGTACACGTGTGTACCAGCACCACAGTGTGCACATGTGTGTACAAACATCACACATGTCTACCATCACACAGTGTACATGTCTACCATCACACAGTGTACATGTCTACCATCACACAGTGTACATGTCTACCATCACACAGTGTACATGTCTACCATCACACAGTGTACATGTCTACCATCACACAGTGTACATGTCTACCATCACACAGTGTACATGTCTACCATCACACAGTGTACATGTCTCCCATCACACAGTGTACATGTCTACCATCACACAGCGTACATGTCTACCATCACACAGCGTACATGTCTACCATCACACAGCGTACATGTCTACCATCACACAGTGTACATGTCTACCATCACACAGTGTACATGTCTACCATCACACAGTGTACATGTCTACCATCACACAGTGTACATGTCTACCATCACACAGCGTACATGTCTACCATCACACAGCGTACATGTCTACCATCACACAGTGTACATGTCTACCATCACACAGTGTACATGTCTACCATCACACAGTGTACATGTCTACCATCACACAGTGTACATGTCTACCATCACACAGCGTACATGTCTACCATCACACAGCGTACATGTCTACCATCACACAGTGTACATGTCTACCATCACACAGTGTACATGTCTACCATCACACAGTGTACATGTCTACCATCACACAGTGTACATGTCTACCATCACACAGTGTACATGTCTACCATCACACAGTGTACATGTCTACCATCACACAGTGTACATGTCTACCATCACACAGTGTACATGTCTACCATCACACAGCGTACATGTCTACCATCACACAGCGTACATGTCTACCATCACACAGTGTACATGTCTACCATCACACAGTGTACATGTCTACCATCACACAGTGTACATGTCTACCATCACACAGCGTACATGTCTACCATCACACAGTGTACATGTCTACCATCACACAGTGTACATGTCTACCATCACACAGTGTACATGTCTACCATCACACAGTGTACATGTCTACCATCACACAGCGTTACATGTCTACCATCACACAGTGTACATGTCTACCATCACACAGTGTACATGTCTACCATCACACAGTGTACATGTCTACCATCACACAGTGTACATGTCTACCATCACACAGTGTACATGTCTACCATCACACAGCGTACATGTCTACCATCACACAGTGTACATGTCTACCATCACACAGTGTACATGTCTACCATCACACAGCGTACATGTCTACCATCACACAGTGTACATGTCTACCATCACACAGCGTACATGTCTACCATCACACAGTGTACATGTCTACCATCACACAGCGTACATGTCTACCATCACACAGTGTACATGTCTACCATCACACAGTGTACATGTCTACCATCACACAGCGTACATGTCTATCATCACACAGTGTACATGTCTACCATCACACAGCGTACATGTCTACCATCACACAGTGTACATGTCTACCATCACACAGTGTACATGTCTACCATCACACAGTGTACATGTCTACCATCACACAGCGTACATGTCTACCATCACACAGTGTACATGTCTACCATCACACAGCGTACATGTCTACCATCACACAGTGTACATGTCTACCATCACACAGCGTACATGTCTACCATCACACAGTGTACATGTCTACCATCACACAGTGTACATGTCTACTATCACAGTGCACATGTCTAAATACACCACATAATGTAACCACTACGCAGGAACCGGATATAAGACACACCTTCTTAAGGAATCTCTCGGTGATTTAAAAGCGCGACAGGAAGGGAACACAAGTAGACCACTCTCGTAGACAGGAACGACACCAGTCTTGTAGACGGGAACGACACTAGTCTTGTAGACAGGAACGACACCAGTCTTGTAGACAGGAACGACACCAGTCTTGTAGACAGGAACGACACCAGTCTTGTAGACAGGAACGACACTAGTCTTGTAGACAGGAACGACACCAGTCTTGTAGACAGGAACGACACCAGTCTTGTAGACAGGAACGACACCAGTCTTGTAGACAGGAAACGACACTAGTCTTGTAGACAGAACGACACCAGTCTCGTAGACAGGAACGACACCAGTCTTGTAGACAGGAACGACACTAGTCTTGTAGACAGGAACGACACTAGTCTTGTAGACAGGAACGACACCAGTCTTGTAGACAGGAACGACACCAGTCTTGTAGACAGGAACGACACCAGTCTTGTAGACAGGAACGACACCAGTCTTGTAGACAGGAACGACACCAGTCTTGTAGACAGGAACGACACCAGTCTTGTAGACAGGAAACGACACCAGTCTTGTAGACAGGAACGACACTAGTCTTGTAGACAGGAACGACACCAGTCTCGTAGACAGGAACGACACCAGTCTTGTAGACAAGAACGACACTAGTCTTGTAGACAGGAACGACACCAGTCTTGTAGACAGGAACGACACCAGTCTTGTAGACAGGAACGACACCAGTCTTGTAGACAGGAACGACACCAGTCTTGTAGACAGGAACGACACCAGTCTTGTAGACAGGAACGACACCAGTCTCGTAGACAGGAACGACACCAGTCTCGTAGATAAGAACGACACCAGTCTCGTAGACAGGAACGACACCAGTCTTGTAGACAGGAACGACACCAGTCTTGTAGACAGGAACGACACCAGTCTTGTAGACAGGAACGACACCAGTCTCGTAGACAGGTACGACACCAGTCTTGTAGACAGGAACGACACCAGTCTTGTAGACAGGAACGACACCAGTCTTGTAGACAGGAACGACACCAGTCTCGTAGACAGGAACGACACCAGTCTTGTAGACAGGAACGACACCAGTCTTGTAGACAGGAACGACACCAGTCTTGTAGACAGGAACGACACCAGTCTTATAGACAGGAACGACACCAGTCTTGTAGACAGGAACGACACCAGTCTTGTAGACAGGAACGACACCAATCACGACAGCAGTTATACCAACCAGCATTTGAGTACCTGAACAAATTGTTCCATCAGTGCCTGTGAGATGCCTTGGTACAAGTAAGTGCTGACTTAATCTCTATCTATCTACCTGGACTTTCTACTCTTTTCAGCAAAAGTGCAAGCTCCTGATGATGTGTTGACTGCAACACGAAAGGCCTAGCGGTAGAGGGGGCTGGGATTATAGGATACCTGGAGTTTACCTGGAGAGAGTTTCGGGGGTCAACGCCCCCGCGGCCCGATCTGTGACCAGGCCTCCTGGTGGATCAGCCCCTGATCAACCAGGCTGTTGCTGCTGGCTGCACGCAAACCAACGTACGAGCCACAGCCCGGCTGATCAGGAACTGACTTTAGGTGCTTGTCCAGTGCCAGCTTGAAGACTGCCAGGGGTCTGTTGGTAATCCCCCTTATGTGTGCTGGGAGGCAGTTGAACAGTCTCGGGCCCCTGACACTTATTGTATGGTCTCTTAACGTGCTAGTGAACTGTTTGACTGTTAGTTATAATTAGTAACAATAGCAACTTTGAGTTAGACATAGATAGTAACTTAAGAGCTACAGATGTCCCTCTTAACATAATGATAAACGGATCACCTATCACAAAGCTAACAGAGGGAAAATTCTTAGGAATCCACCTTGATAATAGACTCAAATTTCATACACATATACAACAAATTTCTAAGAAAATTTCCAAGACTGTAGGCATACTATCGAAGATACGGTACTATGCTCCACAGTCAGCCCTCCTGGCCCTATATCACTCTCTTATTTACCCCTATCTCACCTATGGAATTTGTGCATGGGGCTCAACAACAAGTAACCATCTCAGACCACTAATTACCCAACAAAAGGCTGCAGTCAGAATGATAACAAATTCTCACTATAGGCAGCACACTCCACCAATATTCAATACACTAAACCTATTCACCATACAAAACATTCATACTTATTACTGCACCTATTACATACATAGAACACTTAACTCTGATATTAACCCTCCCTCAAACATCTCCTTGCCAACCTCAACAGAACACATTGACCATAAACACAAGGCACAGATCACTCTTTGATGTTCCTCGTGTCCATCTCACACTATGCAAAAACTCAATGCACATAAAAGGCCCTAAAATCTGGAATTCATTACCTGTAAATATAAAAGAAACACTACCTGTTTATAAATTCAAGTCTCTTCTCAAAGATCACTTACTCACCCAAAACCAAATAAATACTGAATAACTGAACCTTATAAATTGTATATCTTAAATGTTTCTCACAATTATATCACATAAATGTTAAACCTAAAACCCAATCTAACTTTATTTTTTTTTTTTTTTTTTAAATACACTACCTAACAGAATACTCCATTCTACTGAATATACAACAATGCATACAACCATATGACCTGTCTTTGTAATACTCACTTGTGCTTTATAGTAATCTGTTTACATTAAAGTTTTATCACCGATGTCATCATTGCTTAGTTCATCTTAAGTTAATTTTAAGCCAGCCCGTAATGCTATGCATAGTATAAGTGGCTTTGGCATACTGCTATTTTCTGTATTTTTTGTACCTCTGTATGTGTGCACAAATTTTTAAATAAATAAATAAATAAATAAAGTTAGAAACAGCAACTAACAACTAACAACTGGGCGTCTACACTGCAAACTGTTTGTAGTCCTAATGTCACTCAAGTTACGACCCTGAACGTAACTCTATGATCACTACTGACTCTGTCACTATAATGACTCTATACTCATGACGGCTCTTGCAACAAGATCATCGTAGAAGCCGGTTATACGTACTCAAAAAGCCGGGGATATGTAATTAATGTCCATCACACATTGGATTGGACCGGGAAGCGGGGGCGTTGACCCCACGAAACCCTCTCCAGGTATACCCTCTCCAGGTATACCCTCTCCAGGTATACCCCTTCATGATAAAGTTAGTCACAAAAGTACCTTGAAGGAAAATGTTGAACAGAATTTTGTGTGTGTGTGTGTGTGTGTGTGTGTGTGTGTGTGTGTGTGTGTGTGTGTGTGTGTGTGTGTGTGCGTGTTGTGTGTGTGTGTGTGTGTGTGTGGGGTGTGTGTGTGTGTGTGTGTCTTAGCATTAGGAATAATATTAAGAGAGAAGTATATAATGAGAGTGTTATAGGAATGTAGTTAGAAGCGTGAGTAGATCTATTAAGCTGCTGTGAGAACATGAACGTAGATCTGTAACCCAATACGATAACATGAACGTAGATAAGTATGTTTGTGGAGTAACTAGCAGTGTGAACACTGATGTTGTAGTAGCCTGGCTTAGGCTTGGTTACAAGTATTTTCTGCAGTGTGATTTTGTAGGGGCCTGCTTGGGGCTTGGTTACAAGTACTTTGACAGTGTGATGTTTTTGTAGCCTGGCTTGGGCTTGGTTTACAAGTACTTCGACAGGGGTGATGTTGATGGCCTGGCTTGGGCCCCTTGGTTACAAGAATTTGACAGTGGGTGTTGTATTTGGCCTGGCTTGGGCCCTTGGTTACAATTTATTTCGCGTTTGGTGTTGAAGTACCCGGGTTTGGGTTTTGGTTACAAGTACTTTTTTTGCCCCCAGTGTGGTTTTGAAGGGGCCCGGCTTAGGCTTGGTTACAATACTTTTGACAGTGTGGGTTGAAAGAAACCCTTTGGCTTGGGTTTGGGTTTACAAGTATTTTTCTAACAGTGTGGTTTTTGTAGGGGCCCTGGCTTGGGTTTGGGTTACAAGTATTTCTACGGGGTGGGGTTTGTGGGGCCCTTTGGTTAGGCTTGGTTACAATTACTTCTGACGTGTGGTGTTGTGTAGCCGGGTTTTGGTTGGTTCCCAAAGTTTTTTCTGACAGTGTGGTGTTGTAGGGGCCCTTTGGCTTGGCTTGGTTAAAAAGAAACTTCGGGAACAGTGTATGTTGTAGTAGCCTGGCTTAGGCTTGGTTAAAAAGGTCCCTTCTGACGTGTGATTTTGTATACCCTGGCTTGGGTTGGGTTTAAATTTACTTTTACAGTTTTAGTGTTGTAGTGGGCCTGGCTTAGGTTGGGTTTACGTATTTTGGAAGTTTGGGGGTTGTAGTCCCCCTGGTTTGGGTTTGGTTCAAGTACCTGACAGTGTGGTGTTGTGGCCGGGCTTAGGTTTGGTTAAAGTACTTCTGACAGTGTGATTTTTTGTAAGCCTGGTTTTGGCCCGGGTTTTACAAGTTTCTGCCCGTGTGGTTTGTAGGGGCCCTGGTTTTTAGGTTGGTTACAATTTCCCTTCTTACGGGTTGTGATGTTGTAGGGGCCCTGGTTTTAGGTTTGGGTTTAAACAAGTACTTTTGGCAGTGTGATTTTTGTATTTTACCCCTGGTTTTAGGCTTGGTTAAAATATTTCGACATTGTAAAGTTGAAATTTCCCCTTGGGCTTAGTTTTGGTTACAAGTCCCTTCTGACAGTGAAATTTTTGTAGTACCTGGCAAAAAGGCCCTTGGGTTTACAATTTATTCCCCCCCCCCCCCCCAGGTGATGTTGTAGTACCCTTTGGCTTGGGCTTGGTTACAATTATTTCTGACAGGTGGTTTGTTTTTTGTAGCCTGGCTTAGGTTTGGTTACAAGTACTTTAAACAGGGGTGATGTTGTAGTGGCCTGGCTTAGGCCGGGTTTTTAAAATTACTTCTAAACAGGGGGGTGTTGTAGTACCCGGGTTTAAAAGGTTTGGGTTACGTACTTTTCAGGGGTTGAGGGTTTAGTGGCCCGGGCTTAGGCTTGATTACAATTTACTTTGACAGTGGGGGTGTTTTGTAGGGGCCTGGTTAGGTTTGGGTTTAAAAGTATTTCCCTGACATGTGATGTTGTAGGGGGGCCTGGTTAGGTTGGGTTAAAAGTACTTCGGCGGGATGTTGTAGTAGCCGGGGAAAATTTTGGGTTTACAATACTTCGACGTGTGTTTTGTAGGGGCCCTGGTTTTAGGTTGGTTACAATTACTTTGTCAGTGAAATTTTTGATCCCTTTGGCTTGGGCCCCCTTGGTTCCCAAGTACTTCTGACAGTGGTGTTGTGGGTAGCCTGGCTTGGGCTTGGTTACAAGAAACTTCTACAGAGTGATGTTGTAGTAGCCTGGTTGGGTTTTGGTTAAAAGTTTTCTAAACAGTGTGATTTTGTAGTACCTGGCTTAGGCGGGGTTTAAAAAGTACTTCTGACGTGTGATGTTGTAGTGGCCTGGCTTAGGCTTGGTTACAATTTCCCTTCTGCCCAGTGTGATGTTTATTTGGCCTGGTTAGGATTGATTTACAAGTCCCTTCTGCAGTGGGGATGTTGTAGTAGCCGGGGCTTGGGCCTTGGTTAAAAAAGAAACTTCTGACAGTGTTGATGTTTGAAAGGGCCTGGTTGGGCTTGATTCCCAAGTACTTCGAAGTGTGATGTTGTAGTACCCTGGCTTGGGCTTGGTTAAAAGGGAATTTTTGACGGAAAGTGTTGTATTTGCCTTCTTAGGTTTGGGGGTTACAAGTACTTCTGACAGTGTAAATTTAGGGGGCCGGGGCTTAGGTTTGGTTACAAGTACTTCTGAACAGTGTATTTTAGTGGCCGGGGCTTGGGTTTGGGTTTTAAAAGGGTACTTCTGCGGGTTGTGATTTTTGTAGGGGGCCTGGCTTAGGTTTGGGGTTTACAAGTACTTCTGACAGTGTGATGTTGTAGTGGCCGGGCCCTTAGGTTTGGGGAAACAAGTATTTTCGGGACAGTGTGATTTTGTAGGGGCCCCGGGTTTAGGTTTGGGTTTCCAAGTACTTCGGGACGTGTGAGGGTTGTTTTGGGCCTTTGGTTTGGGCTTGGTTAAAGTACTTTGACAGTTGTGTTGATGGCCTGGCTTAGGTTTTGGTTTAACAATTTCGCCCCTGACATTGTGTTTTGTAGTCCCCCTGGCTTAGGCTTGGTTACAAGTACTTCTGACAGTTTGATGTTTGTAGTGGGCCGGGTTGGGGTTTGGGTTTACAATTTCTTCTGACAGTGTGTGTTGTAGTGGCCTTTGGAAAGGCTTGGTTTTAAGAAACTTCTGCAGTGTGATGTTGTAGTAGCCTGGTTAGGTTTGGGTTTTTACAAGAACTCCTGGCGGGGTGACGTTGTAGGGGGTTTGGAATTTAGGTTTGGGTTTTAACAAGTATTTTTTGACACAATAAACAAAAGCCACTACCACCCAAAAGGATGGATTTTGGGGTACACAAACTAGCCACAAAACCACCCACAGGATGGAAAAGAGGTAAAAAAATAAACAAGCCATTTCCTTTCCACAGATGGATAAAAGGGTTCCCCGAAAAAACCCTTGCCACTACCATCCACAGGTTTAAAAAAGGGGTCCCAAAATTTAAACTAGCCACTCCCATCCCGGGAGGGGATATGAGGTACACAAAAAACTAGCCACAAACCATCCACAGGAAGGATATGAGGTACAAAATTAAACTAGCCACTACCATCCACGGGTTTTGGATTTGAGGTAAAAGAAACTAGCCACTACCATCCACGGGAAGGGATAGGGGAAATCAAAATAAACTACCACTACCATCCCAGGATGGATAGAGGTACAAAATTAAACAACCCAAAAAACCATCCCAGGATGCATAAAAGGAAACACAATAAACTGCCACTCCAAAACCACACGAAGATTGAGGTACAAAAATAAACTACCCAAACTCCCAACCACAAAAATTGGATATGGGGTTTACAGAAAAAACTAGCCCCCCTACCATCCACAGGATGGATTTTTAGTAAAAGAATAAACTACCACTACCATCCCCCAGGGAATATGAGGTACACAATTAAACCCTACCCCCAATACCTTCCACAGGATGGTTTTGAGGTACAAAATAAATTTGGGCCATACCATCCACGGGAAAGGTATGAGGTCCAAATAAAAAATAGGCACAACAATCTACAGGTGGATATGAGGTACAAAAAAATAGCCACCCCATCCAAAAGGGATAGACTTTGGTTACAGAAAAAAACAACCCCTAACATCCCCGGGTTGGATTTTGGGGCAGAAAAAAAACTAGCCCTCCAAATTCCACAGGATGGATATGAGGTACAAAATTTAAATACCATCCCAAACCACAGGAGGGGATTGAGGTACAGAAAAAAATAGCCACTACCTCCCCCCAGGATGGATATGGGGTACAAAATTTAAATAGCCACTACCATCCACCGATGGTATGGGGTTTACAAATAAATAGCCACTACATCCACGGATGGATATGAGGTACAGAAAAAACAAAGCCATTTCCTTTCCACGGGATGGAATGGGGTACACAATAAATAGCCACTACCATGACAGGTTTGGAATGAGGAACAAAATTTAAACTAGAAAACTACCTTAACGGGGAGGTATGGGGTTTACACAAACTAGCCACTACCACCCACGGTTTTGGATATGGGTTAAACAAAAAACTACCCACTCCCAAACCCCCAAAAACCAGGCTGGTTTATGAGGTACAAAATTTAAACTAGCCACTCCCAAAATTTCCCCCCCGGGGAAAGGTTTGAGGTGCAAAAAAAACTAGCCACTCCCATCCACCAAGGTTGGATTTTTAGGAACACAAAAACAAACCAAATTCCCCACCCCCAGGATAATATGGGGTTCAAAAAAACTACCACTACCTTTCCAAGATGGAAAAGATACACAGACTACCCAACTCCCATCCCCCGGGAAAGGGTTTAAATGAGGTACAAAAAAAAAATTTCCCCAAAAACCATCCCCCGGAGGGAATATGAGGTCCCAAAATTTAAACTAGCCATACCATCCACAGGATGATATGAGGTACACAATAAACTACCCACTCCATCCACAGGTGGATATGAGGAAACACAAATAGCCATTTACCACCAAGGATGGATATGAGGTACCCCAAACTGGGCCAAACTTACCGCCCACAGGTAGATAAGGTAAAAAATAAATAGCCCCCCCCCAATCCACGGGATGGATATGGGGGACAGAAAAAACTAGCCACTCCCCTTTCCCCCGGAGGGATTTATGTAAAACAAACTAGCTACAAACCATCCACATTTTTTGGTTTATAAAAAAAACCCCAAACACCCACTACCATCCCCCAGGGTGGTTTTAAAAGGTACACAATAAACAGCCACTACCAAAAACAGGAGGGATAAAAGGGTTTTCACAAAAAAAACTAGCCATTTACCATCCACAGGATGGAAATAAAGGTACACAAAAAAATACCCACTACCACCCCCGGTGGATATAGGTACACAAAAAATAGCCACTACCATCCACAGGATGGAAAATGGGGTTTCAAAATTAAACTAGCCCCAAACCATCCCCAGGATTGATATGGGTACACAATAAACAAACCCCACTACCATCCCTTTGATGGATGGAGGTACAAAAAATAGCCACTACCACCCACATGATGGATATGGGGTTTAAACAAACTGCCAAAACCCCCACGGGGAGGATAGGGTTTTACACAAAAAACTATCCACTACCATCCACGGGGTTTGTTTATGAGGTACAAAAATAAACTACCAAAAACCACCCACAGGTGGATAGAGGTAAAACAAAAAACTAGCCACTCCCACCCAAACATGAGAATATGAGATACAAATTTAAACAAGACTCCCAAATCCCAGGATAAAAGGGAGGTACAGAATAAACTAGCCACTCCCCACCCCAGGATGGATATGAGGTACACAATAAACTAGAAATTCCATCCACGGGATGGATATGGGGGTACACAATAAACTACCATACCATCCACAGGATGGAATGGGGTTACACAATAAACTACCCACAAACCATCCCCGGGGGGGGATATGATTACAGAAAAAAACTAGCCACTACCTTTCCACAGGTGGAAAAAAGGTACACAAAACTGCCACAAAACCATCCACATGATGGAAAATGGGGTTTACAAAATTTAACTACCCACTGCCACCCAAAAGGATGGATTAAGGACACAATATACTACCCCCTTCCCACCCACAGGTGGAATGAGGTTTAAAACAATAAACTACCCCCTTACCACCCAAACGGGTGGATAGGGGGTACAAAAAAATAAATACCCAACCCCAAACCACGGGGGGGAATGAGGACACAATAAACAACCCAATACCATCCTTTGGTTTGGATATGAGGTACGAAAAAACCCTACCCACTCCCAAAACCCGCAGGTGGATAGGGGTACAGAAAAAAACAAAGCCACTACCATCCACAAAAGGATATGAGGAAAGAAAAAAACAAGCCATACCAATCCCAGGATGGATAGAAGTACAAAAATAAACTGGGCCACTCCCATCCACAGGATGGTATGGGGTTCAGAAAAAAAACTAGCCACTAAAATCCACAGGATGGATTTGGGGGTACAAAATAAACAAAAGCCACAAAACCCCCCCACAGGTGGATATGAGCACAAAAATAAACTAGCCATCCCCATCCACGGGAAATGGATACAGGAAACAAAATAAACTACCACTACCATCCACGGGGATGGATAGGGGGTTTCAAAAATAAACTACCCACTACCATCCACAGGATGGAGGGGGAGGTACGCCATAAACAAATCCATTTAACCATCCACAGGAGGAAATATGAGGTACACAATAAACTTGCCACTTCCACCACGGGTTTGGATAGAGGTACAGAAAAAAATAGCCACTACGATCTACAGGAGGGTTTTGAGGTACACAAAAAACTAGCCACTAAAATTCCCGGGTTTTGGATATGAGGTACAAAAATTAAACTGCCTCCCAAATTCCAAAGGATGGATTGGGTATCACAAAAAACTAGCCACTCCCACCCAAAGGATGGATTGGGTTTACACCTTTAAACTAGCCACTACACCCAAAAGGATGGATATGAGGTACCCCAAAAAAAATACCACTACCTCCACAGGAGGGAAAAGATGTACACAATAAACTACCCAAATGCGTCCACAGGATGGAAAAGGGGTAAAAAAAATAAATAGCCACTCCCACCCACAGGAGGGATAATGTACACAAAAAACTACCCACTATCTTCCACGGGAAAAGGGAAAAGAGGACACAAAAAACTACCCATACCATCCACAGGATGGATATGCGGAAACAAAAAATAGCCAATCCCATCCACGGATGGATATGAGATACACAAATACCCAAAACCATCCACAGGATGGATATAAAGGTACACAAAAACTACCCACTACCATCCACAGGTTGGATATGGGGTACACAATAACTAGCCACTACCCCCCCACAGGAGGGGGAAAAAGGGTTTCCCACAAAAAAAACTAGCCTCTACCATCCCCCGGATAAAAACGGGGGTTACAAAAATTTAAACCCCCCCAACCACCCCACAGGTTGGATATGAGGTACAAAAACTAGCATAACATCCACAAAAGGTTTTTGAGGTACAAAATTAAACTGGGGCCCCTACCTTTCCCAAACAGGATGGATAGAGGTACAGAAAAAAATAGCCACTCCCAAACCCAAAATGGATATGAGGTACCAAAAAACTAGCCCTAAAACCACGGGGAGGGATTTTAGGTACACAAACAAGCCCTCCCAACCCAACGGGGATGGTTATGAGGTAAAACAATAAACTAACCACTCCATCCAAAAGGATGGTTTATGAGGTACAAATAAACTACCCAAATACCACCCACAGGATGGAATGGGGTACAGAATAAACTGGCCCCCTACCACCCCACATAAAGGTATGGGGTTAAAAAATAAACTTGCCACAACCATCCACGGATGGATATGGGGTACAGAAAAAAACTAGCCACTCCCACCCAAACAGGATGGATAAAGGTCCACAATAAATACCCCACTGCCATCCACAAAAAGGGATATGAGGTACAGAAAAAAAACTGGGCCACTACCACCCACGGGGATGGATATGAGGACGGGAATAAAACTAAGCCCCCCCCCAAACCAAAAAAGGTTGGTATGAGGTACAGAAAAAAACTAGCCACTCCCATCCCGGGTGGATATAAAGGAACCCCAATAAACTAGCCATACTATCCACGGGATGGATATGGTACAGAAAAAACTAGCCAAAAACCCAACCACGGGAATGGATATGGGGTACAAAATTAAAACTACCCTCCCACCCACGGGAAAGGATATGAGGTACAGAATAAACTAGCCCACACCATCCACAGGTTTGGGATGGGGTTTACACAAAAACTACCCACTACCATCCACAGGGAATTTTTTTAAAAGGGGTTACACAATAAACTACCCATCCCATCCACAGGATGGATAAAAAGGTACACAAAATAGCCACTACCCTTCCACAAATGGAAAATGAAGTAAAACAATAAACTAGCCACAAACCATCCACAAAAGGGATATGGGGTTTACAAAAATAAACAAGGCACAAAACCATCCACAGGGGGGAAATGTGAGGTACAGAAAAAACAAGCCACAAACCACCCCACAGGGGATTTGGGTACCCCAAAAAATAGCCCCTACCATCCACAGGATGGAAGGGGTACACAAACTAGCCACTACCATCCAAGGATGGATTTGGGGTTTACACAATAAACTAAACCAAATTCCATCCCCCGGTTTGGATATGAGCCCCAACAAACAGCCCATCCCAACCACGGATGGATATGAGGTACAAAATAAACAGCCATTTCCCCAACCACAGGAGGGATATGAGGTAAAACAAATTTGCCACTTCCCAAACCCACGGAAATGGATATGGGGTACAAAAACTACCCCACTCCCTTCCACGGGAATGGATATGAGGTACAAAATAAACTAGCCATTTCCCCACCCAAAGGGAAATGGATATGGTACCCCAAACTACCACTACCATCCAAAAGGAGGAAATATGAGGTTTACACAAACTAGCCACAAAACCATCCACACGATGGATATGGGGGTACGGGAAAAAATTGCCACTACCTTTCCACAGGAGGGAAATTTTGAGGAAACAAATAAACTACCCACCCCCCTAAAAACGGATGGATATGAGGTACGAATAAATAGCCACAACCATCCACAGGATAATATAAAGGTTTCACAAATAGCCATTTCCCATCCACAGGTTGGAAAATGGGGTTTACACAAAAAAAACTACCCAACTACCATCCACAAGATGGATATGAGGTACCCCAATAAACAGCCACTCCCATCCACAGGATGGATTGAGGTACAAAAAAACTCCCCCTACCATCCCCCAGGATGGATATAAAGGTACCCCAAACTACCCCATTTACCACCCACGGGATGGATATGAGGTACACAAAAAACCCAAGCCATACCATCCCCCGGGAAAGGGAAATTTTGGGGTTACACAATAAATACCATCCCCATCCACAGGAGGGAAATTTTAGGTACCCAAACCCTCCCCACTACCCAATCCCCCAGGATGGTTTATAAAGGTCCACAATTAAAATTTGCCCATAAAAAACCCCAAGGATGGAAATGAGGAAACCCCCAAAAAAACCTACCCCCCACTACCACCCCACGGGTGGTATGAGGCAAAAACAAGCCAAAACCCCACCCAAAACAGGTTTGGAAATGGAGGTACACAAATTAAAACTACCCCCACTCCCCAACCACAGAGGGTTATGGGGGTACCCCAATAAATTTAAGCCACTACCATCCACAGGATGGGATGTGAGGTACAAAAATAAAAGCCACTACCACCCCACAGGATGGATTTGAGGTACACAATAAATTTGGCCACTACCATCCCCCCGGAAATGGTTATGGGGGACAAAACCCTAGCCACTACCATCCAAAGGGAGGGAAAAGGGTTTCACAATAAACTCCCCACTTACCTTTCCCAAGGATGGATATAGGAACACAAAAAATAGCCACTACCATCCACAGGAGGGAAAATTTAGGTAAAACAAACTAGCCCTCCCAATCCACGGGAAAAGGAAAAGGGGTTTACACAAAAAACTAGCCCAAACCCATCCACAGGATGGATATGAGGAAACACAATAAATTCCCACTACCATCCACGGGAAGGGATTTTAGGTACACAATAAACTACCCATTTACCATCCACGGAAATGGATTTTGAGGTACAAATAAAAAAAGCCACTCCCACCCAGGATGGATATGGGGTTTACAAAAAATAGCCACTCCCAAATCCACAGGAGGGAAATTTTGGGGTCCCACAAACTAGCCACGTTTTCCCACAGGAGGGAAATATGAGGTACCCCAAAACCCCCTACCATCCACGGGAAAGGGTATGGGGGGAAAAAAAAAAATTACCCACTACCACCCCAAGGTTTGGTATGAGGTACAAAAAAACTAGCCCAAAACCATCCACGGGGGGGGATATGAGGTACAAAAAAAACTACCACTACCTTTCCACAGGAGGGGATAAAAGGTAAAAATAAACTAGCCCTCCCATTCCAGGGGGATATGGGGTTTAAAAAAAAAAAAAATAGCCACAACCATCCACGGGATGGATATGGGTAAAAACAAATAGCCACTACCATCCACAAAAATGGACATGAGGTACACAATAAACTAGCCCTCCCTTTCCCACAGGATGGATATGGGGTTTCCACAATAAAAAACCATACCACCCACAGGAGGATATGGGGTACACAAAAAAACTGGGCCACAAACCACCACAGGATGGATATGAGGTACACAAAAAACAAAGCCAAATTTCCCACCCCGGGAAAGGAAAAAGGGGGTTACAAAAACTAGCCACACCACCAAAAGGATGGATATGGGGTACACAAACAGCCACTGTCACCCCAAAAGGATGGATATGAGGTACAAAAAACAAGGCCACTACCACCCAGGGGGTGGATTGAGGTACACAATAAAAAGCCACTACCCCACGGATGGTTTATGAGGCCCACAAACAAGCCACTACCATCCACGGTTTATTTGGGGTACACAATAAACTAGCCACTCCCATTCACGGAGGGATATGGGGTAAAACCAATAAACTAGCCACTACCATCCACAGGAGGGAAATAGGGGGGGTTACACAAACTAGCCACTACCATCCACGGGATGGACAGAGGTACACAAAAAAACAGCCCTACCATCCACAGGATGGATAAAAGGTCCACAATAAAAAAACCAAATACCATCCACATTTTTGGATATGAGGACACAAAAAACTAGCCACTACCATCCACAGGAGGGATATGAGGTACACAATAAATAGCCACTCCCCACCACAGGATGGATATGGGACAAAAAATTTGCCATTACCTCCACGGGAAATGGTTTATGAGGTAAAACAAAAAGCCACTGTCATCCCCAGGAAAGGATATGAGGTAAAAAAACAACCCATCCCATCCACAGGATGGATATGGGGGTACACAATAAACAACCAAACTATCTTTCCACGGGTTTGGAAAATGGGGTACACAATAAACAAGCCACAAAACCATCCACAGGATGGATATGAGGTACAAAATTTAAACTAGCCACTACCATCCCCCGGGAAAGGAATGAGGTACACAATAAACTAGCCACTATCATCCACGGATGGTTTAATTTTAACCCCAAAAAAACTACCAAACAAACATCCACAGGGGAAATAGGTAAAAAATTTAGCCAACTACCATCCACAGGATGGATATAAAAGGTACACAATAAAAAACGCCACTATCATCCACAGGATGGAATGGGGTACCCAAAAAATTTGGGCCACTTACCATCCACAATGGAAATGGGGGGTAAAAAAAACCCCCCCCAACCCCCCCAGACCCCCTACCATCCCCCCGGAGGATATGAGGAAACAAAATAAACTAGCCATATTCACCACGGGATGGGTTGATTACCAATAAACTACCACTACCATCCACGGGGATGGATATGAGGTACACAATAAACTAGCCATTTCCACCCACAGGATGGATTGGGGTTTACACAATAAACTAGCCACTTTTCATCCAAGGAGGGGTTAGGGAGGTCCCACAATAAACTGGGCCCCCTATCATCCCCCCGGAGGATATGAGGTACACAAACTAGCCACTACCACCCACAGGATGGATATAAAGGTACACAATAAACTGCCCAAACAACCACGGAGGGATATGAGGTACACAAAAAAACAAACCCACAATTTTCCACAGGATGGATATGGGGTACACAAACTAGCCACTATTTTTCCACGGGATGGATATGAGGTAACAAAAAAATAGCCATTCATCCACAGGATGGATAGGGGTACACAATAAAAAAAGTAACGTATGGGTGTGGTTCTGACATCTCTCAGCTTAGTACAGTACACATGCATGCAAAATAGTTAACGAGGAGGGGGGGGGGTCAAATTATTACATGTATGGGGAGCGCTAAATCCGCTGGGGTCATGACCAAAACACACGTATTAGTTTGTGACAAAGGACATTTCCAAGGACATCCAGGGAGCGTGTTGGACGTAACTTAGTGCTAAGGACTTGATATATTTTGTCCAGAAATTCTGAGACATTATATATACACAGAGAAGTGTATTTCTCTCAGCATGTATATGCAAAGTTTATTGTAATACCCATTTAAGGGATTAAAGTAAGCTTGTCTGGAGCTTACATGCAACCTTAATGACCCAACTTCACATAGACAACATCAACTTCATTATGTGTAGTAGTGACTATACCCTACATGACCAAAATACTCTAGCTATATACTTGTCCAAACTTCCTACCACTACAGATATCAGTACTAGAACTCAACACACAACTCAGGATATAAATAACCATAATTTAAACCTAGAAGATGATTGATCACGTTGACCCTGATCTAAACCTCCATAATCTGACACACAATCAAAACCTATTGGAAAGTAACTGCCTTTATTACACAGCATCACAAGCCACCACTATCCTAAACAATGCTAAAAGTCTATCAGTACTTAACTACAACATCAGGCCCTTAAGCAAACACTATGTTTGACCTCCTAGCACTCCTTGAATCACTAAAGACACCCTTCTCCTGCATTATTCTTACTGAGACCTGGCTTAAGCAGGACCAATAGATGTCTACCCTCTACCAGGATAACAGCAATTCACAACTCCCAGAACAAACCAAGTTGGGGTGGTATTGCAATCTATTACTCTACAATTATCTTATATTAGCACCACTTGCTTTAGTGATGAAGGGGGGGAAATACTTTTTTTGCAAAATTTTACTGTAAAAAAACCTTAAGACACCTATAACAATCGGTGCCATTTACCGGATACCTCACACAAACCATCCCAAATTTCAGTGAGAAATTAAAGTCCTAATAACAAACAGACAAATGAATAAGCCCCACCTTCTCTTAGCTGGAGACTTCTTAAACCTTGGGCTTACTAGATGATCAGCCTGTAACTGTTTTCATCAACAATATGAACAACACACTTCTCATACCAACAATAACTAAACCAACCAGGCTCACTGAGACAAGTGCAACCATAATAGACCACATATGGACCCAATATACTAGCCCCCCTTAAATCAGGGATAATCACAGATAGCACTACAGACCACTACCCTACCTTCCTCCTGACAAACATTAGTAAACCACCACTTTAATACAACAAAGTCTCATTTAGACTCCATGGCGAGGCCTCAGTAAGGAAGTTCACAGCTGACCTAGAGACTGTTTGATTGGCCTACAGAATTCTCCAACGCCAATGGTATTGATGACTGGGCAGACATTTTTCTTAACAAATTACTTAGACTATACAACAAACATTGTCCTATAAAAACAAAACAGATCACAAACAAACGGCTTGGCTGCCCATGGCTAACCCGCACCATTCTGAAATCCATTGACAAGAAACACCAACATGAAAAGCAATATAGACAAGCTTAATACACAAAGATATTCTTAAACACTATTCATCAGCTCTCACCAAAGTAATAAAGAAAAGCCAAACAACTATACTACTCCAGTAGATTCACAGACACTAGAGGAGATATAAAAAAGACCTGGAAAACACTCTCTCAGATTCTAGGGACCCACAAACTGGGAAAAAAAAAAAGAATATTGTCCTAACTAAACCTAATGAAACACCACTACATCCCCCTGACACAGCTAACAAGAATAAAAGACTTCTTCTCAAAAATAGGATCTAATCTCGCCAGTTAAAATCCCACAAAACCAATGCCCATGCCCGGGACTACCTAGATGGGAATTTCCCTAATTCCTTCTATCTTGCACCAAATGAGCCCACGGAAGTCACCGAGATTATAAAGTCACTTAAAATAACTCGGGGGAAACTGTCTCATGTCCCACCATTACTGTACAAGCGAGCGGCCCATGTCCTTTCGCATGCTATTTCATTACTCTTTAACAAGTCACTAGAGACTTTGACCTTCCCGAAAACTACTCAAGATGGCAAGGGTTACACACAATACATAAAGGTGGTGACCCTACAGACTTAAACACTATAGGCCAGTATCTAACTTACCATTGCTATCCAAAATCTTTGAGAAACTCGTGCACAGGAGACTGTATTCATTTAAACGGCTCAAAACATACTCCCAACCCCTGCCAGTTTGGATTCAGGAAAAATAAAAACACTAATGATGCAATCATAAAAATGCTAGATCTGCTTTACACAGTATTGGAAAATAAGGAATATTACTAGGAATTTTTATTGACCTAAGAAAAGCTTTGACACAGTAGACCACGACATCCAAACTCCACAAACTTGATCACTACGGTAAAAAGAGGCCATGCGCTTGCTTATTTCAAATCTTACATTACTAATAGGTATCAGTATGTCACCATTAAAGACACAGCATCAACAACCCACGGCCACTTGATACTGGAGTTCCGCAGGGAAGTGTCCTTGGTCCCCTGCTCTTCCTCATATACATCAATGACTTCCAAACGTATCCCAACACCTGAAACCCATTCTCTTTGCTGACGACACGACTTATTCATCTCTCACCCTAATCTTGCCACCCTCAACACCATTGTGAATGAGGAGTGATCAAAATATCGACTTGGATGACACCCAAATAAACTTACACTTAACACTGACAAAACCTACTATATTATGTTTGGTAGCAGAGCAGGAGATGTACAAATTAACATAAGATTGACAACACTCTAAATTACCAGAAATAATGGGGGCAAATTCCTGGGCTTATACCTTGACAACAACCTGAATTTCAGCACCCATATCCAGCATAAAAACCAAAAAAGTATCCAAAACGGTTGGGAAATCCTCTCCAAGATAGATACTACGGCCGCAAAAGCCCTTCTCACACTATACCACTCACCTTTTTTATCCATACCTCACCTATGCTATTTGTGTTTGGGGGATCAACGCAGCAACACACCTAAAGCCAATAATAACCCAACAAAAAGCTGCAGTAAGAATAATCACTAAATCCCATCCCTGGCAACACCCCCCCCCACTCTTCATAGACCAAAACTTACTCCCTGTTCAGTACACCCCAAAACTTACTACTGTGCAATCTACATCTCCCGGCCTTAAACTCTAATATAAAACCTTGACCTAAAACGCTTTCTTGATAGTTGTGACAGAACCACAGGCATAACACCAGACACAAAAAATCTCTACGACATTCCCCGTGTCCGACTAAACCTTTACAAAAATTCAATGTATGTCAAAGGCCCCAAAATCTGGAATACCCCTACCTGAGAACTCTAGAACTGCAGACACATTCATCACCTTCAAAAATACCATTTGAAAACATCTTATCTCCCTGATACACCCCGTCCAACTAACTACACGAATACCACCTGGTGGTTCACACATCACTCACTCATTTGACCATAAACAGAAATATTAATCTCAATCTTAAAATAATGAATCCTGTGATACTCCCAAAACTGAACTATGTACTGTGCCAAAACAAAAGCATTCACATTGCTAAACTCACAAACTAGTATTTAGTCACTTAGCCATAATACCAACTTACCTCATAATTTGTAATATTTAAAAATTAAGAATAAAACTAAGTCTGCCCGAAATGCCTAGCCATGCTAGGCGTTCTAGTGGACACTCTGTAATGCCTAGCCATGCTAAGGGGTTCTAAATGGTACACTCTGTAATGCCTAGCCATGCTAAGCGTTCTAGTGGTACACTCTGTAATGCCTAGCCATGCTAGGTGTTCTAGTGGTACATCTAATGCCAGCCATGCTAGGTGTTCTAGTGGTACACTCTGTAATGCCTAGCCATGCTAGGTGTTCTAGTGGTACACTCTGTAATGCCTAGCATGCTAGGGGGTTCTAGTGGTACACTCTGTAATACCTAGCCATGCTAGGGGTTCTAGTGGTACACTCTGTAATACCTAGCCATGCTAGGTGTTCTAGTGGTACACTCTGTAATCCCTTGCCATGCTAGGTGTTCTGTACACTCTGTAATGCCTAGCCATGCTAGGTGTTCTAGTGGTACACTCTGTAAACCTAGCCATGCTAGGTGTTCTAGTGGTCACTCTGAATGCCCAGCCATGCTGGTGTTTGTGGGACATCTGTAATACCTTGCCATGTAGGTGTTTTAGTACACTCGTAATGCCTAGCCCTGCTAGGTGTTCTAGTGGCACACTCTGTAATACCCAGCCAGCAGGTTTCTAGTGGACACTCTGAAAAGCCCAGCCATGTAGGGTTCTAGTGGCACCCTCGTAAAAACCCACCATGCTAGGTGGTTTAGTGGGGACACTCTGTAATACCCACCTGCTAGGTGTTCAGTGGTACATCTGTAATACCTAGCCATGCAGGGTTTTTAGTGGTAACTCTGTAAAGCCTAGCCAGCTAGGTGTTCTAGGGACCCTTTTAAACCTAGCCCTGCTAGTTTCTAGTGGTACACTCTGTAAAACCTTGCCCTGTGGTTTTAAACACTCTGTAATGCCTACCCTGCTAGGTGTT
>NC_069493.1:9166775-9197408 GCF_026875155.1 Cherax quadricarinatus
CATGGTCGACGGACGATTAGTTTCTTTACCCTGTCACTTCCGCTACCTTCATCCTATACTCTGCATTTGATTGAAGAAGCCTATCGTGTAGGTGAAATGTTTCAACAATAAAAATATCCAACTGTTACTTGTGTATCTGATCATCTTGACAGTATTTTATACCATTTTCAACATAGCTGAATGGTTTTTGCCTGGTAGTTCAGTGTGTTGTACAGATTAAAAGGTACTGTTTAATAGAGCATTTACTGTTCATACGTGTACCAAAACTTAACTTTCTTTTTTGTGACAGGTCATCCTGTCTTCCGATTCATAAGTTAATTACTGTATAGTATTTACTTAAATAGCTAGAATTTTCAACGTAAATAGAGGAATGATGTTGAAACAATTTCTTTTCTGATATATATGGTAAGTAACTCTTTTTGTTTTCAACATGTCGGCCGTCTCCCACCGAGGCAAGGTGACACAAAAAAGAAGCACTCTTACCAACATTCACACATAATCACTGTCTTTGCAGAGGGGCCCAGATATGACATGTGTAAGCACATGAAAGCACTCGGATTTTATTTCCTATTTTGTACACAAATGGTATACAATACCGACAAGATGAAACTTAGACATGTATGCAACATCTGGATATGGAAATACATTTATAAGCACATATGCAGTATAATGTGATCCTTTATTGACAACATTTTGCCCACACAGTGGGCTTTTTCAAGTCACAAACAGATCTACCTGGTGTGGAAGGTACGGGAGTATTTATAGTCAGGTTCAGAATGCTGAGGTCAGGTGGAGAATGCTGCATCTGATGATGTACTGAGTGGGGTTATAGAGTCTAAAATCTTGGGTAGCTTGGAAAGGAGATTGGATAAGTTTGTGAGCAGACCTTCTACAGTGTTCTTATGTGGGATAGCGATGAAGAAGTTTCTTGGCAAGTGGTTCAGCTATGTTATAGAAGCCACTACAGTGGACCCCCGCATAAACGATTTTAATCCGTGCAAGAGGGTAATTGTTATGCGAAATAATCGGTATGTGAATGAATTTTCCCCATAAGAAATAATGAAATAAAATTAATCCGTGCAAGACACCCAAAGTATGAAAAAAAAATTTTTTTACCACATGAAATGTTAATTTTAATACACACAAACTGAAAAAGGCATGCACACTTACATGACACTTACTTTTATTGAAGATCTGGTGATGATTGATGGGATGGAGGAGGGGAGAGAGAGTGTTAGATGTTTAGAAGGGGAATCCCCTTCCATTAAGACTTGAGGTGTCGAGTCCTTTTCTGGGGTTACTTCCCTTCTTCTTTTAATGCCACTAGGACCAGCTTCAGAGTCACTGGACTTCTTTCGCACAACATAATCTGTCCATAGTGGCCTATACCTCTCGTTCCTTTATGACTTCCCTAAAGTGTTTCACAACATTGTCAGTGTACAGGTTGCCAACACGGCTTGCAATAGCTGTGTGAGGGTGATTTTCATCCATGAAGGTTTGCACTTCAAGCCACTTTGCACAGATTTCTTTAATCTTTGTAGTAGGCAACTTCTTCAATTTCTCTCTTCCCCTCCTCTGAACCAGTTTCCTCAGGTCTGGCCTCTTGCTCTTGAAGTTGATCTATCAGCTCATCAGTGGTTAGTTCTTCATTGTCCTCCTCCACCACAACTCTTCCACAATCCTCCCCACTAACCTCCAACCCCAAGGACTTTCCCAATGCCACAATGGATTCCTCAAGTGGCATAATCCTCTCAGGGTTAGCCTCAAACCCTTCAAAATCCCTTTTGTCTACACATTCTGGCCACAGTTTCTTCCAAGCAGAGTTCAAGGTCTTCTTAGTCACTCCCTCCCAAGCCTTACCATAAGGTTTACACAATTGAGGATATTAAAGTGCACTCTCCAATTTTTCCACCCTCAAATCGCCCCTTAAAAAATGATAAAAAAAACCCACAGTTTTTTAAAAGATAGCGACCATATGCGGGCCCCACATATTTGTGGTTTGGTTTGATCATCATAAAACATCTGGGGGGTTTTTTAATTTTTGCATTTTAAAAAACTGTAGTGAAAGCCCCCCCCTTCGGGAAAGACAGTGATGGGTGAATGATGGTGAAAGTTTTTTTTTTTGGGGCCACCCTCCCTTTCGGGGGGAAATTTGGGCCAGGGGATAATAAAAAAATAAACTGTGTGCCCCTGCTAAACGCCAGAAGTACGGTAACCAAATCTAATTTTGGCAACAAACAACTTCAGTCAGTCTTTTTCAAAATTGGGCAAGTTGCTCCATAAAAAAAGGGGCTTACCCTTTAAGGAAAAAAGGTCGGGGCCCTGTTATTTTGTATCCCATTCTTTTTCCCCTGCACATAAAGAGCCCTACGGTCATGGTGGGTTTTTAAAGCAGCCCCCAATTGGTTAAATACTCTATTGTTTAAAAATTTAGTAAACCATTTCATTGACAGGTTAACCAATACCTTTTAAGTAATGCATTGAGCATTAAATAATTTCTTTTTAAAATTTTTTAGTTACTTTGCCATTAAATATAATTTTGGCCCCCTTTTTGTAGGTAAGCCATAATACTGCCCCCCCCCCCCTTTTTTTTTTTTTTTTTTTTTTTTTTTTTTTTAACTCTGTGGGCATCTCCAAGGCGGGGTTACCAAAAGGGAAAAAATTTGGCATCCACCATTATTCATTCCCTTACTTTCCAACCAAAAGTGGGGCTAGAGTGCGGGACACTGCACTTTCCCCCTCCAAAAATTCTTGTCGGGCAAACCAGTTTCTCAAAATTTCCCCCTTCATAAAAGTTATTTTACTCACATTTCAATAGTATTCCATTCCCACTGCCCTCCTTTCCCCTCCTATGAAATTTTCCTCACAAAAAGCCCGTTGGATGTTTCAACCCCAAAAACCCTTGGACTCTTTTCCCCCCCTTCAACTTTTCCCTAGGATAAACCCCAAACCCTTCCCTTTCCCTTTCCCACCCGGGAAATTCATATCCCTTTCCTTGTTAAACTAACTCCCCACCTCACATACCCCAAAACCCACCTCCCCAACCCCTCTTCAACCCTCTGACTTGTACCCTTGGTAAACCCCATTTTCTTTTTTTTAATTTGTACGGGATTTTTTTTTATTATTTTTTTTTTTCCCTTTAAATATTCACATTACAATTTTGCTCTAAAATTTGGGCCCCCTCACTGCCTCTTCCCCATTTTTTTTTTTTTATATCAGCATTCACCGAGTTTTTTAAGGGTCCCTTTTTTTTTTTTTTTTCCCCCCCCTAAGATAAATCTGGGAAAATTTTTCCCCTTATTTTTTCCCTCTCTACATTTTCCCCCTTTAACAAAAACCCTTTTTTTTTTCCATACTTCAGTACTCCCCTTCCCATACTCCCCCCTGTCCCATGCATGAAACAAACTACCTCCCCCTTTATGACTAAAAATTCAACAACTCCCCCATCTTTCGGGGTACCGGTCCCCCTCCCAGTCTAAATTTTTTTTTCCTTTTCTGCTAACCCTTTTTCCCTCCCCCGGTTTAACCCCCTTTTATTGATCTTTTTTCTTTTTTTTTTTTTTAAAACAGGGTTTAAAAGGGTTTAAACCCCTTTTAAATGTCGAGGTCGTATATAAAACCCTTACGGGGTACAGGGGTTGACGATATATCCCAAAAAAATTTTCTAAGGGGCTTAAAATTCAAGGGGGAGAAAGCTGGTGGGCCCCCACATGGAGAGAAGGGGGCCCTGTGTGGTCAGTTTTGCACCATATAAAAAAAAACCTGGAGCAACCCAGTGCAAAATGAGAAAAAAAAAACTCGGACCGTTTTTTTTATTAAAATGCGGGATTTTGGGTGGTTAAAATTTTTTAAAGTATTTATGGTTGTTTTCCCTTTTTTCATGGTCTAAATTTGATAGAAGGGAAAACATTTTTTATAAAAAATAAGGTGATTTTGTTTGGGATTTTACTATAAAAAAACCGGGAAATGGGGGCTAAAAGTAGGGGAAAATTTTGTTTTTTTCCCCAAAATGTTCAAAAGTAAACAAATGATGCCATTTTCCAATTAAATTCCAACAAAGCTTTTCCCTAAATCAGTCTTTAAGGGGTTTTATTTTTATTTATACAATTATTACAATTTTCCAGTAGCCCTGCATAATAGAAAAAGCCTATTTTTTTTTTTGAAAAAAAATTTTCAAAATTAAGAAAGCAAGATAACATAAAAGGGGGCCCTTTGGAGACATACTAAATTAACAAAAAAAAATTTTAATTTTAGAGCCGGGAAATGTCTCCCTTTTTTCATTCGAACCTTTAAATTTTAAAATTTGTAAATTTTTTTTTCCTTTTCGTAAAATTTGGGGCCAAATTGCAAATTTCGGGCCCCAAACTTTTAAGGGTAGTTAAAAATCGGCAAATGGCCAGTTTCTTGTACCCCAATTTTGAAAAAGTTTTGGGAGTTTGGTCTACTGGGAAAGGGAAATTTAAAGCGGAAAATAGGGCTCAAAGGGGGGGAAATTGCCGATTTGTAAATACCCCCCCCGGGTTCGCAAAACTTCGCGAGAGCTATTTTCTGTCAGTTTTCCATAAATTTCGTTTTTTTGGGTGTCATTATAAGGGGGAAAAAGATTTTCAAATCATGTAAATAAAAAAAAAAATAATTTTTTTTTTTTTTTTTTTTAAATTTTGCGAAAACCAGGGGGAACACTTCAGGTTTGGGGGGGCTTGCGACAGTCAAGGGGCTAAGGATCCCTAGCTTTATTGAAAAGCTATTTAAAAGGTTAAGGATTCCTAATTTTAATTTGCAAGCTAAGACTGTTACCTAAAATAAAGCTCTTTTTAAAAGCTTTTTTGTTGTTAGGGAACATACAATTTGGGGAACGGGATAAATTTGGGAGTCATCGGGTGGGCCACATTTTCATTTGATAAAACTGATTTTTTTTCTCTTGACATCATTATCCTGAAACAAAATGGGGTTTCCTACTCGGGGTCATCCTGGGTATAAAAATGATTTTCCAGAGGGGGTGATGTTCTGGAAAAGGGGGTACAGCCAGAGTGAAGTTGTGCTTTCTGCCCGTTTGTGGCATAAAAGCTTTTTCACGCTGCCCCTCGAAGGGGATCCAATGTGGGTACTTTAAAACAATATTGGTCTTTTTAACAAAACCAGTAAGGCCACCCACATCCCCCCTAGGGGTTTAAAGGGCTCTGCTAAAAAGACAGATCAACCAGGAGGGGGCCCGGGCGAGAGATGAGACGTCTTGCTCTGTTCTCTCTCTGTAAAGGGCAGTTCCCAGAGGGGGGGGGGGCACAAACCCAAAAATGGGCATACTCAAGGTGTGAGCGTATTTGTCCTCGTACAAAACCTTGCAACCCCTACTGTTATTCCCCCAAAAAATTTTGGGCTGAAAAATTTTGCCCTTTCCCTTTCTTGGCTCCCCCTTTTTTTTTCATTCCATCACCATTTTTTTAACCTTCCCTTTCCTTTTTCAGGGTACTCTATTTTTGTCTACATGTTTACATTGTAAAATCTTTTCATATGCAAATTTTCTTCTCTTTTAAAACCCACCCTCTTTTACTTACTTTCCCATCTGTTTTATGTTCTTCCCACCTGCCCCAAACCCTCCTATACCCACAAACTTGTGCTACATGCTTTAGTAATGCATTCAAAAATTTTAAACCCCCATCCCCTCCTCAACCCCCAAACCCTCTTTTCCCTGCATTTTCTCTAGCCCACATACCCCTTTCAAATAGTTTCCCTGATAGTTTTTCCTTTAAAATTCCCATTCTTTTTTACATCCCTCTTACCCACGGGCTGCCATCAAATTTGAACTCCATCTCCCTTTACCTTACTTTTCACGACCTTAAATAAATTTTATTTTTCGGGTTGTTTCCTTTTAAAAAACGGGACTTTCTAAATCTACCCTTTAAACCCTTTCTGTCTTTTTCCCCAAAATAAATATTTTTCTACTATCAAACTTTTTCTACATTTTGGGGTTTAAGGGACCCCTCTTTTTCATTTATTTCCGGGCACTAAAAACATTTAACCACCCCATTTTACAACTCTCACTAGCTTTAAAAGTTTTCCCCACAGAAAAACCTTTTTCACAGGGGCAAAAAAATATAAAAAGTATTAAACTTAAGATCTGCCAAACTCGCCCCATTTCCTTTTTAAAACCTTTTTTTAAGGGGGCATAAAATGACTGTAGAAAAAAAAATTTTACTCATATTTTTAAACCTCTTATTAATCTTAAACCCTCCCTTCACCCCTTTCCCGACCCTGTAAAACTTTCCCCTGTTTTTGTACTTTCCTCCGGGCAAGCCCATATACCCTTAATTTAGCACTTACATTGATATTGTTTTTTAAATTTTTATTATTTTTAAATTATTATTATTTTATTATTATTAAACCAAAACACGAGGGGGCAATAGGTAAAGATAGGACAATGTCTTTTCTCCTTTAACCCGTATTCAAAAAGGGGACCCCCTTCCCATTAAATAACAGTACTAAACACCCTCTCCTCATTTTACAAAAAATACTTGTTTGCCGCCCGACCGGACTTAAGATGGGCTCTCTGACCAATGTTTCCCAAAAATAATGTATATTAGAACTGATTTCCCTTTTCTGTTTATTACAAAAAAAACATACACAAACTGAATAAACATTTAAAAATATCCCCAAAATTTTGGGAAATGGGGGCCAAAGGTGAAAAAACAATATCAAAGATTGTTGAAACAAATCCACAAACCATTGTAGTGTGCTCCTCACTTAACGATAAATTTCCCTTTTACCCGTGGGGTTTTTAAGGAACGAAACTCCTTTGTTAATGAGGAGAGGCTGTGTTTTAAAACCCTTTTCGGGTTTCCAAAGGGCCAAAAAAACTGAATTTTTTGGTGTCCAGGGGTCCAAGAAATTTTAAAAAAAAAAAAAAAAATTTTTTTTCTTACAAAATTTAGAGAGAAAATTTTTTTTAAAAAGGGAAAATAAGAAAAAAAAAAAAAAATTCTGATCAAAACTCCCGAGATACAGTGCCAAAAATTTTTTTACCCAAAATGACCGAGTGGGGGGGGCAACATCGCCAAATTTCCCACAACCACATTACTTTTTTTAAAATTTTTTTTTGTATTTTTTTCTTTTTTTTTTTCTATTTTTTCTTTTTTTTCCTACTAACTTTGGGGGCCTGAGAGCCCAAATACGTATATAATGTATATAAAAAACTCTCGGGTTTTTAACACAATAACTGCACTAAATTTTAATACATTATTTTTTTACCCCGGGTTTGTTTTTTAAAAAATAAACATGCAAAAAATCTTGTAAAATCAATTTTCTTTTCAAAATTTTTTTACAAAATTTACAATCCTGGACATGTTTTAGAACTGCGGGAGCTTGGTAAACTCCTTGAAACAAGGCACCTTTAAACAGAGGCCCCTTTTACATTCCTCGCCAAAAACCGAGTGTTTTTGCGTCTTTGTTCCGTCTTTTGGGGGGGGGGCACAGAAAATACATCCCCTTTCTGACAAATTTTTTTTCTTTTTTTCCCAGGAACTGTTTTAAAGAAATAAACACCTTCCTCCTAAAACGTTTGGGGTATATCCTGAGGATTTGAGGCCCCTTGTTTGTATACCCGGTTTTGTTACCTGGTACCCCATTATGAGTTCCTGACAACGGGAAAAACCCAAAATTCACCATATTTTTGGTCTGTTCCCCAGTTTTCATTTGGTACATTTTATATGCATTGAGAAATTGAAATGTCCAGAAGGAAAAAAATTTTCATTTTACCATTTTTGTAACTCTTATGAACACAGTCAACAAAGCCTTTTTTGCATGTCACTTTTTGGTAAACCAACTGCATTTTTTTGGTTAAATCAATCACTTTTCACTGGTTTTTCAAAAAATTTTTCATTAGTTACTCGACAACTTGGCCACTGTCTTGAAATTTCGTTAGGGTTGAATGGTTGTCAACAATGGGACATCTTTTTTTGTCAGGGCCACCGAAAATGCCAAAATTTTCTTTGGGGCAGAAAAAACCCCTTTGAAAGGGCATAAACCAAATGAGCACCTCTTTAAACCCTGGGCATTTTTACGATTAGAACGAACTGGCCACACAATCTGCCCTTGTTCACCAAAAAACCACTGAGAAAAGGGGCTTGTTTCCCAATTTTTTGGGAAATAAATGTATCCCCCCTTACCAAATAAGGTCCCAAATCATGCCTTTTTCACTTACGCCCCCCGGGGAAAAAAAATTACCCAATAACACTTGGTTTTTTTTCAATTTTTTTACATCCAAATGTATAAAACCCAATATCCAGTACCGGGCCCCACTGTCACAGTCACAGAGTAAAAACCTTTTTTTATACCAAAACCTTTTCCTCTTGCTGGGTATATACTGTTTAAAAATGACACCCCTACCTTGAACAAAATCAAAAAAAAAACCCCGCCCATTACAAGATTCTTAAATGGATAAAATGCATGTTAAAAACTTTTTTTGAGATAAAAAAAACATTTAATCTTGTAAAAACCCTTTTCATTTCCCTGCCCGGGCCCGGTTTTTGTCAAAAAAGGAAAACATACAAACCCAGTAAAATAAACCTTTTCACGGGGGAGTTTTTCACTGAAAAAACCGGGGTTAAAAATTTAAACCTTTCCCTGTGGACCAGAAAGTTTTTATATTATGCGGGGGCGTTGCCCCCCGGGAACTCTCTCCAATAAACTCTCCAGAATAGAAAAGGGCTAAGCATTATTGTTGAAAGAAAGCAAATACTTTTCTGAAAACAGTCGTCTCTTCCACTGGTTGTTTTGACTTGGTGAAATAAACCCGTTTTTGGGCCATGGTGTACTCAAAATACTTTTTTACTTTCCCTGACAAAGGGGGTTTCCAACCCAAGGGCGGGTTCAAAAAAATATTTCAAAAAAATTCCATTTTCTTTGGGCCTTTGGGTTTCCCAAAGGGGGACAATTTTGGTAGAATTCCACTTTGTGATCATCAAAGGGGTGGAGTTTGGGGAAAAAAATTGGGGAAATTTTGCTGCCCTTTTCCCAGATACTTTTTGCTTTTTGGATACCGGACATCAAGGCGGTTGTGCGGGTATTTTTGGTTGTGGGGGGGTTGGGGGCTGTTTCCCGTTTTGCCTTGAACTGAGGGGGCACTGCGGGGGTCCCAGCCGGGGCTGGCGAGTCACGCTTTGGCCCGGTGGCACTACCACACCACTACCACCATCTACTGATGCCTGTGGTAAATCCATGCCAAGTGTGGGCCACATCATCCTCATTTTCACTGTCTTTTCCCCGGGTGAAAGGGACACGGATGTACTCCATCCTCTGGGCACTGAAATAGGGAAACACTACCCGAGCCATTTGGTGGCTACATACCGACGCTTCACGGGTGAATGTGTTTCCTTACTAAAAACCAACACCGAAGGATCGTAAAGGGGAAATTTAAAATCAAAATTTCCACTTCCCAAATTCACATCATTACTAAGCCCAGGGCCTCCCCAAAAGGGGGGACGAAAATAAAATTTTTCCCTTTGCAATGAGGTTAAACTAAACCGGGGGACTGGGAGTGCCCAAAACCAATTTTAGAAGTTGAGCACCCAATCAGGTTTTTCGGGGGCAAAAAAAATTTTTCGATACCCCTGGTCTTTCCCCTTTCGGTCCCCAAACCCGATCAAACCCCAAAAAATTTCGCTTCTTTTTCCATTTCCCCATCAGAGTCAAACTACCCAGATAGGAAGAGGAAGTCCCATTTTTTCCTTTGGGAATGAAGCTGCCTTGCGACGAGGCATGGTGAACAAAGGAAAACGGGAGCCAGCGTTCCCAAAAATGCATGGGGGGCCGCCTAGAATTTTTTTTTTAAAGGCGCCCCCCAAACCACCGGGCCCCCCTTCTCTCACATGAGGCCTTTGAGTTTTTTTCCCCCCCAAAATTTTTGACGCCGCTAGAATTTTCCCGGGGTAGATTTTTAGGGTTTGGACCCGGGAATGTGAAGCATAGATCTAGGGAAACAGACCCTAAAGGGGTTTAAATTTGTGCTATCTTACTGCTTGGGCCCAACATACATAAATCATTACAAGTACAGTATTGAATGTTTATCATTATTAATGTTTACCCCCAAACATCAGTTTAAAATGTGTTTGCTTATTTTGGGCTACAAAATATGTATTTTTTTCCCTTAAAAAAACTCATCGTAAATATTTATATTCCAGTTGGTATATACAGAATTTTAAATTTAAGGAATTTTTTCGGAAAACCCCCATAAAAGGAAAATGCCATGATGGGGAAAAATTTTGACTGCGTTTGCTTTTTAAACCCTTTCACTGTTTTCTCGTGTAGATCTACTTTTGTTGATGGAAAAATTTTCCACCGCGTAAACAAACAAAAATAAAACAAACAAGCTTTTTTTCAAATAAATTTGGAGTACGTTAACATTATACAATTAGGATAATTAACATGGAAACTCCCATAAAAAAACCCCCCTTTTTTATGCAAGGCATTTCCCAGGCAGCCCCCTTAAAATTAAATTAGGTTTCGGTATATGAAAATAGGAATAATTAGTTAAAAAAAGGAGGTCTTCAAAATTTCAATAAAAAATTCTCTTTAAATTTATACATAAAGAGGGGTTTATAAAACTTATTTTGAAGGAATAAATGGAACAAGAACTGGAAAATATTGCATGATATCCTGTGATAGTTCTGAGATTTTTTTCTATTCCAGAGTTTGGGTTCACGAGCCCGGGTTTTGCCCCTGGTGCTTGCCCTTGGTCAACCAGGCTTTTTGCGGGCCCACAGAGCCCTGCAACCTGGTTAAATCCGGCACGCCTTAAAAGCAAAAAATTTTAATTGCGGGATAAACTTTAAAGGGTACGGGGGTTTTTTTTCGCATTAGTTTTGAATTTGACTGACAGAGAGAGAAGACGGGGAAATTTCTTAAAGGCAGAGTTCCAGATTTTGGGGGCCCTTTTTAAACCCACTAAATTTTTTTCACCGGGGTTTGAAAAACAGAAAGGGAGTATCGTAGAGATTTTTGTTTTTTTAGTATTATCCTATAAAATTTTTGTTAAATTTAACAAAAAAGAGTTTTAAAGGGCGGGTTGGTATCAGATTGATTGTTCGTATATGTAGTAATTTCACATTAGTATAAAGTGAATTTATGTACAACATAAATTAAGTACTTTTAGATTTTTGAAGTTTGGGGGGGTTGTGTTGCTAGAAACTAGACTGTTTTGATCTTTCCCATACAGCCCCCCTTTTTGGGTGTTATTGGCCTAAGGTGATTTACGGGTATGGATCCCTAGGCAAAGTACGTATTTGGGGAAAAAAAAAAGGGGACAATACCAAAAGGGGAAAACAATAAAAAAAATAATCCACACACATAAAAATTTCTTTTTGACAATTTTTTAAAGCCCAACTTGGACCTTTTAAACAATTTAAAAACTAATACACGAATGTGGGGGAGCCAGTCATAAACCTTTTTTCTCCTGTGTGCAGGTTATTTTGTAGCATAGGTGAGGTTAAGGATAGATAAAAAGAGTAGGGGAAATTGTAAGTAGTGCGCTTGGGGAACAAAATAAAATATTTTTAAGTGGTTCCCTTTTTGATTCAGAAAAAATTGTTTTTATCCCGAATTTTTAAAATGTGTTTTAAGAACAGCCCCCTCAAATAGCTTAGGTAAATTTTGTATTTTAACTTTAAAGAGAATGGATCTACCTGGAGAGGTTTCGGGGGTCAATCCCCCCTGGCCCAGTTTAAACCGGGCCCAAATTGGGAAATTTTGTTTACAGAGTAAAATTCTGCCTCACGTGGGGCAATAAAAAAAACAAACATTCGATCGGGGTTTTTTTGGTTGAAAATAGCAAAATTTGATGCTTTTTCTGGGAATAGTTTTTTTATAGTTTTATTGGCTTTTTTTTGGTATCAGTTGATAGAATGGAAGACATACAGTGAAGTAAGATAAATTTTTAGTTTTTTTTTCAGGACCAAAAGTAGTTAAAATTTGGGCTAAAAGGGGCAGAAATATTTGTTTTTTTTTGTCTAACTACCTAAGGAAAATTCGCCAAGTTATCATACAGTTTTTGATGCTTTAAACCTTGGTCAGATCGTGAATGAAAAATTGGGCAAACAATAAGGGGCCCTGAAACTAAATGAAATAGGATATTTAAAACCTCTCTTGTTTTGCTGTTTGAAATTTTCCCTTTCAAAAATTAAATTTCTTAAATTTTGGGGCTTTTCCCCCAAAATTGTTTTTTTCCCCAGGGGAAGATTTTCTTTTCAAGCTTCTAAAAAAATTTCATTCTGACAACCCTTTTTTCCCTCCTGAATACTCTTTACTGTGTTAAATCAAAAAAATTTGGGTTTTCCAAAAAATTTTTTTTTAATTAAAGGGAAGGGAAAAAATAAAATTATTCATGCTTTTGCAATATAAAAAATTATTTAAAAATTTTTTGGGAAAGTTAAAAAAATCCCGGGAAAATTACCGTCTGTACAAAAAAAGGGTTTAAAACGAACACACAAAACTCGCAGTAGGAAAAAGGATCTTTTTACAATTTTTTCCGGTCTGATTTGGACAAATTAACTAATAAGTGGCCCAAAGCCAGAAAAAAAACTTTGTCATAAACTTTCCCCCTTTTTTTTTTTGTGCGGGTTTTTGTGTTTCCAGTCAGGATTGTCCCTTTTTAAATTCAAAAATAAAGATTAAGCGGGGGGGATAGGGGCCCAAAGGGTCCCTAAAAAAAGTAAAGTGGGGCCTATGGTAGCTACGGGAAAACAAAGCTTAACCCTCTCACTGTCGAGACCCGGCTGGCAAATTTGTTCTCAATGTCAAAAATTTAAAATATATCATTATTTTTTTTTCTTATGAAATGATATAGAAATTTTTTTTTTGAAGGAATGAAAAACCCAAAAATACCTAAATTTTAAAGGGAAACTTAAAGGAAATTTTGCTCCCCCCCCCTAAGTTAGCGGGCACAGCGATATTTACACATCCGGCAATTTTTGCCCACTTTGACCCTAAATTTTGGGCCAAATTTCCCTTGTTCCAGTCCCATTAAATTAAAACTATTTTTGCTAGAAAAACCCTTTTTTTTCTATCAATTGACTACAAAAAACCGCCCATTTCCCCGTTAGAACTTTCCCAAAAAAGTGGATCAGAAAATTTGGTTTTTTTGGGCCAATTTCATACAGAATTTAAAAAAGGCCCAAATTTTAAAAAAGGGGATCCAAATTAATGGGAAACCCCCTAGACAAAAAAACATTTTTTTCGTTTTATTTCTCCATCCCCCAGTCCCTCTTATATTAGGCTTGCCCTTTTCCCTTTTGAATTTTTTATTCACGAAAAAATAGAAAGAAATTTTCAGTTAATTTTTGACTACGGGATCATTTTAAAAATGGTATAAATAATATCAGCTCAGTAGTGAAGGCATAGTAAAAACCCCCCCCCCCAGTTTATGTGTACGGATTTCCCTGACTGATTTTTGGGTTTTTTTCTTGAGCATCGTCAAAGTTGAACTTTTCTGCTCCTTTGAACTCGCCTTTTTTAAACTACTTTTTAGTCTGTAAAACCCTTCAGAATCATCTCTGTTTTCTGTAATATTCTCCCAAACTTTTTAAAACCAAAAAAAGCGTCTTTTTTTTTCTCATGCGGCATGCCGGGAGGATTTTTTTTTTTTGCCTGCACACTGACCACCACGACCCATTCCCCTCATATTAGGCCTACCAGCTTCTCCCACAAATTGGGAAACTCTAGAATTTTGGTGTAGAATTTACAGTGGACCCCCCGCATAACGATGGCATCGCATAGCGATTTTTCCCCCATAACGTTACTTTTAATTCCCCCAAAAATTTTTGGGCCCCGCATACCGATTAAAAACACCATACCGATTTTCCCTCCGAGACCCCCCAATGTGCCCTCAGCCCCCTTCACATTGACCCCCCGCCCATTGTTTTCCAGCCAGCCCCCCCCGCGGTAACATCCCAAACATACCCTCGGAATATTTTTGTAAATTTTTAAAGTATTTTCGGTGTGTTTTCTGGAAAAAAATTTACCATGGGCCCCCCAAAAAAGCTTTTAGTGCCAAAACCCCACACCCCAAAGGGTAAGAAAAAACTATAGAGATAAAAAAAAGATAATTGATTTAAATATGAAAGTGGGGTCGTATAGCCCCACCTAGTAAAGCGTACAAGAAACCCCAATCAACCCCTCGCTACTATTTTGGGGACCAGAAAGGGCAATCAAAGGGAAACTGTTTTTTGCCAAAGGGGTTTAACTTGTTTTTTGAAAAAAAAGTCGCAATTGAAGGGAAAATGTTGAGAGACCCCCTTATTGGTGTGGATAAATGAAAAAAAAGATAGCAGGAATAGCGCCCCCCCCCAAGGGGATTTATATGTGAAAAGGCTAGGGGAAATTGCATGACGATTTAATTAAAAAAAAGCCTGCAACTATGAAAGATTTTGTGAATTTAAGGCCAGCAAAGGGTTTGGTTTTTTAGAGATTTAAGAAGCGTATTTGGGAAACCATATGGGAAAAAAGGGATGGTGAGGCTGCCAAATTTTTGGACCACAAAGCGGGTGAAAAAAATTTTGCAGGAATTCAAGGGGTACATAGAAACCGAAGGACTGAAACCTGAACAAGTGGTTTTTAATTTTGATGAAACAGGCCTTTTCTGGGAAAAAAGCCAACAGGGGCCTACATTAAATCAGGGGGGAAAAGGCCACTCCCAGGACAAAAGCCTATGAAAGACAGGCTTACTTTTTTATGTTTGCCCAAAGCAAATGGTGATTGCAAAATGAAGCCTTTTTTAGTTTTAAACACCTGAAACTCCCAGGCCCTTCAGGCAAAAAAATGTCCTCAAGGATAAATTTTTGTGTGCTGTGGGGGGCAAACATAAGGCATGGGTTAAATAGGGAATTTTTCTATAACTGGGTTTCCACCCTGCAATTTTTCCCCCAATGTGAAAAATTACCTAACTGGAAAAAAAATTTGAACTTAATGCCCCCCTGGGGGTTTTAAAAATGCCCCTGGGCCCCCTAACCCGACGTGGCAGAGCGACTTTTTTGGGGGCATGAGCTTCATTAAGGGGGAAAATTTTTTTTCCTCCAAAAACCAATCCTTTTCCTGCAGCCCATGGGACCCCCCAGGGTTTTTTCCCCAAAATTAAGAAAACCCGAAAACAAAAGTCTGTTTGAAAGGGTGCCTTTTTTAATAACCCCGAAACTCAACTGACTCTAAGAGATTTTGGAGAATCACTTTTTAAAATCCCAAATTTTGTAAACCTTATAGGTTTAAGGCTTGGGAGGGAAATGAAAAAAGAGGGGCCTTGAAAATCTGCTTTTGGGAAAAAAAACTGTGGCCAAATGTGTTAAAACAAAAGGGGGTTTTTAAGGGTTTTTAGGCTAACCCTGAAATCCTGTGCCAGTTGAGGAAACCATTGTGGCATTGGGAAAGTCCTTGGGTTTTGGGGGTTAGTGGGAGGGGGGGAAAAATTGGTTGGGGGAGGACAATGAAGAAAATAACCCCCTGATTTGCTGCTAGATCAAATTCAAAAACAAGAGGCCACACCTTAGGAAAATTTGCTTCGGAGGGGGGGAGAGAAAATTTTAAGAAAATTCCCACTTCAAAGAATTTTGGGAAAACTGGGGCAAAGTGGCTTGAAGTGCAAACCTTCATGTATGAAAATCACCCCCACCACCCGCTATTGCAAGCCGTGCTGGGGATAAATTTCACTGACAATTTTTGTGAAACACTTTTGGCAAATCCCTAAAGGAAAAGAGAGGTACAGGCCACTATGGACAGATATCTTGTGCGAAAGAAGCCCGTGGGGAAAATTTTGAAGCTGGCCCTGTGGCATTAAAAGAAAAGGGAAAATTTAACCCCCCAAAAAGGGGCTTATTCCCCCAAGTCCCAATGGGAAGGGGGAAAAAATTTCCCCCTTTAAAACACTAACACACTCCTCCCCCCCCCTTTCCCCCCATCCCATCAAATCCAAACAACCCAAACTTCCCAAAAAAAGTTTAAATTTTCATTTAAAATTGGGGCAAAGCCTTTTTTTATTTGTTTATTAAAAAAAACATTTTCCAAATTTTGGGAAAAAAATTTTTTTTTCAAAACTTTTTGGGCGCTTTCACGGATTAAATTTTTTTTCCCTTTTTTCTTTTGGGGAAAAATTTATTCGCATAAAGAAAATTTCCCCAAAACGATGAGGCCCCCCCTTGCAAAGATTAAAATCGTTAACCGGGGGTCCACTGTACAGGGCGAACTTTGGGTTCAGACCGTAAAAGTATTACAAGACCGACAGTGAAAGAGTTAAATGGAAGGAATAATTTCCCAGTCCAAAGTTATTACTGGATATAATTTCTGTTCAGAGGTAATTTCTCTTGGACTGGGTATTGATTTCCAAATGGAGACAAAAGTACAGTGGACCCCTTCTTTTCGATCAGCTCCCCCTGCACCCAAAAAAGTAAGTGAAATTTTTTTAAAAATGGGGTTTTACGTGTATGTTTTGGGGGGTCCCGAAAAGGACTAATCTAATTTTACAATATTCCTTTGGGAACAAATTCCTTTAAATACCCGGGAACCTGAACATACTTAGGGGAAAGGGAAAAAAAAAACGTAAACCGGGGGGCCACTGTATACTTGCCCTTTTGGAAAATTTTTATAGAGGGATAACTGAAAAAAAAAGGGTTTGGGTTTTATAAGTCTTTTAATTAATACCATTTCATTTAAAATTTTATTTTTTTGATAATGAAATGGAAAAAAAGTAAAAATGTGGAACCCATGGTATCTTGGGGACATAAAACTCTTCAGATAAAGGTTAAACATTGACTGGAAATTTATTGCTGTGGAAATTTTAAAAAAAAAAAAAAATTCTCATAATTCTAGATGCAGTTTTTTTCCAACATCATTTTTACAGACTATTCAAAAAATCCTGAGACAATTTTTTGTTGTTTGATTTTTGCCCAAAAAAGAATTTTTCCCCTTTATGACTGAAATCTATCACTTTCAGAATTATTTTTTTTTTTAATTGAGTTTAATGAAATAGTTTTTTTTTATATGTTTTGGAGAAATGGATTTAAAATTTTAAAATTTTTTACGAATTGGAATTTCACTTATTTTTTAAACCCCTGTGCCTCCAGTTGAAAATTTTTCAATAATATTTTAGAAGTAGGTTTTTTATAGGGCTGTGCTTGTTTCTTTAAAAATTTTTTTCCCGTGGTGGTTTTTTTTTTTTTTTCACAGGGACATTTGTTTTTAACATTCCCCGGGGTTTACACGAAAACAGAATGCTGTCGGCTAGGAAGAAATCTTAATTTTTTTGGCCCTCCCCCCAGAGGATCTGCCTTTTCTTTTGCCAAAACAGAATCAGGGAAAAAAAAATTATTATTTTTGTTTTAAATTTTTTCTCTCCCTTAGAAAGTGGGGATGTACATAAAAGTGGGAAACCCCAAATGTTTGAGCTTAATGGATTTCCCAGGTTTGGAAATTTTAACTGCAAAAAGTTCGTTGGGAAACCCGTATTTTCCAGGCTTTTGAGTCTCTCAAACTTGAGGATTTTGAACTGACTTTTTTCCCAAAAGTCTCTAAATTTTGGCAGTGTCAGAGGGCCCCTTTTTAAGTAAGTTGGGACCTCGGGATATTTAAAAAGCTCAAAACGCGAACAATTATGTAAGGGGTATTTAAAGTAAGTGCTTTTGTAAATGGTTTTTTGGGGTCTGAAAAAGGATTAATCAAAATTTTCATTAGTTTCCTTATGGGGACAAATTCGTTCGGTATTTTACACTCGAACACCTTCCGGAACAAAAAAGTTTTTTTTCCTGAAAGGGACCACTTTTTACATTTGAAACAGAGCAATTTTATGGGAAAAAAATTTTTTCAGCTCAACTGTAAACAAGGGCAGTGAGCCCCGGACCCCCGAAAAACAAATTTAGATACCGGGTCAATGTTTTTGAAAAAATTGTTCGGACTTTTTTTTTTTCGAGGTTTTTGGGAAATTTTTAAACACCAGGGGTTCCCCGGGATAACAAAGGCTTGCATTGGGTGAAAATTTTTATTGGGAAGGGGAGTAACTTTTAGATGGTTTCCCAAATGCGTGTGAGTAACTGTAGATAGAAATTCCCAACTGGATTTTTGGGGTATTCCCCGATAGTCTGATTTATTTCCCCGCATGTAAAAAACCAGGGAAAATTTATAAAAGCAATACATAATAAGATATTCCCTAATGACCCCAATGAAAATACTCACTGTTTTGGGTTTTTTCCATCAATTAATGCATTTTAAAAAAACACAAAGGGGACAAACCATGACTTAAAAAAAAACAAATAACCTGCAAAATAGGGGAGAGGGGCTTAGGGCTTTTGGGGGGGGGGGGGGGTTTCCCGTCCTATTGGAACCCCTTTTTAAATCCCCACAGACTTGTAAAAAGGTCCAAGTTGGGCCGAAATTCGTCCCTAAGCTTCTCTCTCCTACTGCAGGGAAATTTTTGAATTTTCCCCACAATTTTGTATGTAAAATTGTACTTAATTTCACCCTAACTAAAAAAATTTGCTTTTGCAAACAGCTTCCCTTTCTCTGCTGATTCCCTTATTTCATCTTTTATTTGCATTAAAAACCCTTTAAAAAAAGGCCGAATGGAAATAAAGCAACATTTTCAGATGTTTCTCCCGTTTTAATCATTTACAAAGGATATAGTTATAATTTGGGGGATGGGTTTAGCTAAAGCTGAATGAAGTGGTAAGTTGAATAATAAGGATTTAAGGGTTTTTGATGTTTTTTTTTTTTTTTTTTTTGTCACACAAATGTTGGCACTTTAATGCCAGATGGCATTTTAAAAATTTGGGGGGTTTCCCCCCCCAACGTACTTAAAAAGGCAAAATATTAATTTGGGGTTTTTAGTTTTGCATGCCTTGGGTTTTTTTTTATCTGAATGCTTTTTTATGAGTTTAAAACACATCTGCAACAGTCGGGTGTTTTTATTGTTGAAATGTTCTGCCTTTAGGGTAGGGGTTCTTCAGTCAGAAAAAAGGGGGAAAAGGTTGAAAAGGGCACAAGAGGACAGGTATCATCCCCTCAAAAAATGTAAAAATAGTTGGAGGGTTTTCAGTCCCCCAGCCCGGAGAAAGAGTTCAGCTCCATGGTCTGACGGACTGATTAGTTCTTTACCCTGTCACTTTTCCCCTAAACCCTTCCCCTAAACTCAGCAATTTTATTGAAGAACCCCTCGTGGGAGGGGAAATTTTTCAACAATAAAAAAATCCAAATGTTACTTGTTTTATCCCGATCACTTGACATTTTTTTATACCATTTTCAACATGCTGAATGGTTTTTTTTCCTGGATTTTTAGTGTGTTGTAAAAATTAAAAGGTACTGTTTAATAGAGCATTTCTGTTCATAAAGTGTACCCAAAACTTTAAATTTCTTTTTTGTTACCCGGTCATCCGCTTCCGATTCATAAGTTTTAAATTTTCTTTATAAATATTTTTTTTTTAAAAAGCTAGAATTTTTAACGTAAATAGAGGAATGATGTTGAAACAATTTCTTTTCTGATATATAGGTAAAGGAAATCTTTTTTTTTTCAAACCCTGTTTGGCCGTCCCCACCGAGGCAAGGGGACACCAAAAAAAAAGCACTCTTTTCCAAATTCACACATAATCACGTCTTTGCAGAGGGGGGGGCCCCGATTGACATGTGTAAGCACATGAAAACACTCGGGGTTTTTTTCCCTTTTGTACACAAATGGGATACAAAACCACAAGATGAAAAATTAACATTAAAAGCAACATCTTGGGTATGGAAATACATTTAAAGCACAAATGCCCTATAATGTATCCTTTATTGACAACATTTTGCCCCCACAGTGGGCTTTTTCAAGTCACAAAAAAGTCTACCTGGTTTGGGAAAGGGAAAGGGAGTATTTTTTAGTCGGTTCAGAATGCGAAAGGGCAGGTGGGGGAATGCTGCATCTGATGATGTAAAAGAGTGGGGGTTTTTTTAAATCAAAAATCTTGGGTTTGCTGGGAAAAGGGGATTGGATAAGTTTTTTGAGCAGACCTTCTACAGTGTTTTTTTTCCATCCTGTGTTCTTATGTGGGATAGCGATTAAAAAAATTTCTTTGCAAGTTGGTTTTAGCAAAGTTTAGAAGCCCCTACAGTGGGGGCCCCCCCATAACGATTTTAATCCGTGCAAGAGGGTAATTTTATGCGAAATAAACGGTAGTAAAAGAATTTTCCCCATAAGAAAAAATTGGAAAAAAAAATTTTAATTTCCCGGGAAGACACCCCAAAAAAAAATAAAAAAAAAATTTTTTTACCACATGAAATGTTTTAAATTTTTTTTACACACAAACTGAAAAAGGCATGCCCCCACTTAAAAGACCCCTTTCTTTTTTGAAGAACTGGGTGATGATTATGGGATGGGAGGAGGGGAGAAAAGAGTGTTAAGGGGTTTTTTTTTTGAAGGGGAAAACCCCCTTCCCTTAAGCTTGAGGGTCGAGTCCCCTTTTTTGGGGTTACTTCCCTTCTTCTTTTTAAAAGCCACCAACCAGCTTCAGAGTCCCCTGGACTTTTTTCGCACAACCAAAACTGTCCATAGTGGCCTATACCTCTCTTTTTTTAAAGACTTTCCCCAAAGGTTTTTTTAAAAACATTTTCAGTGTAAAAGGTTTTCCAACACGGCTTTTCAATAGCTGTGTGAGGGTTTATTTTTCATCCATGAAGGTTTTCACTTTCCCAAACCACTTTGCACAATTTCTTTTTAAACCTTTTTAGTAGGCAACTTCTTTAATTTTCTCTTTTTCCCCCCCCTCTGAACCATTTCCCCCAGGTCTGGCCTCTTGCTCTTGAAGTTGATCTATCAGCTCATCATGGGTTTGTTTCTTTATTGTTTCCCCCCCCCCCCCCCTCCACCCAAATCTTTCCCCCCCCCCACTAACCTCCAAAACCCCAAAGGGCTTTCCCAATGCCCCAATGGATTCCTCAAAGGTGGCATAATCCTCTCAGGTTAGCCTCAAAAACCCCTTTAAAAAAACCCTTTTTTCTACACATTCTGGCCACAGTTTTTTTTCCCAAACAGAGTTTTAAGGTCTTCTTAGTCACTCCCTCCCCAAAACCTTACCAAAAAGGTTTTACCCCAATTTTAGGAATTAAAGTGCAAATCTCCAAAACCTCTTTGAGCAGTTGATTTCTGAGGGCACTACAAAGCACCTTTTAAACAGAGCTTTTTTGTAAAAGGTTTTTTTTAATTTTGCAATAACCTTCTGGTTTCCCTGGGCTGCAGGGGAAAAATGGTATTAGGAGGCAAAAACTTCCCCCTTAAGAAGCCCATGTCCCCATAAAGTCCCCTCTGGGCCACGTCTGGGAGGATTTACCAGGGGCATTGTCTAACACCAGGAGGCACTTAAGTTCTAATTTCTTTTTAGTTAGGGAATCTTTCACATTGGGGGGAAATGCATGGGGTTTAAACCCTTATAGAAAAAGTCCCCAGTGAAACCCCTGCCTTACGTTTTCCCTCCCCCAGCACCACAAATTAACCCTTTTAGGACATTTTTTTTGCCTGAACGCTCCCGGGAGTTTTTAGAGTGATACCTCTAATAAAGGCTTAAATTTTCAATCACCAAATACATTGGGACACACAACAAAGTAACCTGCTTTTCATAGGCTTATTTCCCGGGAGTGCCCTTTTTCCCCCCTGAATTTAAATTTTGGTCCCCGCTTGGCATTTTTTTTTTCCAAAACCAAAAGGGCCCGTTTCAACACAATTAAACACTTTTTTAGGTTTCAGTCCTTCACTTGGTTTTGTAAATTCCTTTAAAATTCCCCCACAATTTTTCAGCCGCTTTGTTGGGCCAAAAATGGGGGAGCCTCACCATGCCTTAATTTACACTAAGTATGCCACTACCTTCTTTAAAACTCTCAAACCAAAACCCTTTTCCCGGGCCCTTTAAAAACACTCCCCAAACATCACTAAAATTTCAGGGGATTTTTTTTTTAAATTTAAAACCCATGCCCAAAATTCCTTTGCCTTTTTACATATGATCCTTGAAGACGCTAATCTCCTGCCCACTGTTTTTCAAATTTAAATTCCCCCACCCCAAAAAGGGGGTTTCTCAACAATTAAAACACTTGCGATCTTTGTTTTTGAAAAAAACAGTTAAAAAACCCTTTTTAAGAACAGCTTTCCTTGATTGCCTTTTTTGGTTTCCCCAAAAAGTAGCGATGGGTTTATTGGGGTTTTCCTTTTACAACCTACCAGGTCGGCGATAAAAGCCTCCACTTTTATACTTTTCAATGATCTCTTTTTTCATTTCTATTGGAATTCTCACCCCTTTTGGTGTACGGTTGGGACTAAAGCTTTCTTGGGGGCCCCCGGGCACTTTTTTTCCAAAACACACCAAAACACTGTAATAAAAACAAATATTGTTGTGGATTCTTAAAGGTTTTCCTAACAACGTCTTTTTTTAACCAGTACATTCTCCCGAACCTTTTTGGTATGCAATGTTTTACTCTTGATTCAAGTTTAAACATTTTCTTTAACCCCATTTACTGATATTCTTTTATTGGCTTTTCTTATTACTCTTTAGTCTTGTAATGCTGAGTAACTCCTACAAGTTTCAGCACTTTACATGAATAGGTGAGTGTGATTGGTGCAACAGTATTTTTTCACATGATTTGTTTTGCCTACTCAGCAGGTTTCTTCAGTGGGAATGAAGAGGTGATTACGATTACCTCATGTTTACATTTCCACTACCACTGTTTTGAGTATCGCCTTCTGGTCAGGCGATACATCTCGCCAGTAAATACATCAAACAGTTACGCATGTATCTTACTCATCAACTTGTCAGCATTGTATACCACTGATTTAATGATGGTTTTGATGAATGTGACACTTAATTCGTGATGGTGTCCTGCGATGGGATTGCAAGTCTTGTTAAGTTCAACCCCTGGAACCTTAATATCATCTTTTCTCTACAGTACTATCTCACATGGTGTAAACCTTTGTACAGTGGAACCTCAAATATTGAACTTTCTTCATTCCAGACTGCTGTTCGAGTGCCGTTAGGGAACGAATTTATTCCCATCAGGAATAATGTAAATTAGATTAGTTCATTTCAGGCCCTCAAAAATACACTTACAAAAGCACTTACAAAAATACACTTACATAATTGGTTGAGTTGGGAGCTGTTCGATATCTGAGGTTCCACTGTAATTGATACTGACAATTTGCTTTAAGACGCTTGAGGAAACACTAGGATATATTTGTTAGAAAACATTTACGTCCTGGGGCCTTCGAAGGGATCAGATCCCTGGACCGAAATATTTTCTAATAAATATGCCCTAGTGTTTGCTCACATGTCTTTTTAAACCACCTATCTCACATGAAAAGGATTATTACTTTGAAAACGTTTGTCATGTCTTGTTTCTCTGATATGGCGTAACTATGGCACCTTGAGAAGAGCTACAAGCTGTATGGAGTGGGTGGATTTAGTCCTTCAATGGGAGGAGTATTGTCAAATCTAAAAGCTGCACTACTTTTAGAATGGATGTAACAACACTGTCCAACTTTATGTGACTGATGTAATTCAGTAAATCAGCAAAAAACAAAACTTTCACTGCCATACTTAAGCTAACAAGGGTAATGTTTCCACAGTAACTAAATATACAGTTGAAGGAATTTAGAAATATGTTCAGATGTTAGTTATTTTTATGCTAATCAGCTGGGTAACTTTTCCCCCTTCTCACTTCCAATCCTGAGTTTATTTTATTAGTTGTATTGTGATTTGAGCTTATGTATGTATGTATGTGTATGTATGTATATATATAATATATATATATATATATATATATATATATATATATATATATATATATATATATATATTTTTTTTTTTTTCAACAAGTCGGCCGTCTCCCACCGAGGCAGGGTGACCCAAAAAGAAAGAAAATCCCCAAAAAGAAAATACTTTCATCATCATTCAACACTTCACCACACTCGCACATTATCACTGTTTTTGCAGAGGTGCTCAAATACAACAGTCTAGAAGCATACACATATAAAGATACACAACAATCCCCCAAACTGCCAATATCCCAAACCCTCCTTTAAAGTGCAGGCATTGTACTTCCCATTTCCAGGACTCAAGTCCGACTATATGAAAATAACCGTTTCCCTGAATCCCTTCACTAAATATTACCCTGCTCACACTCCAACAGATCGTCAGGTCCCAAGTACCATTCGTCTCCATTCACTCCATCTAACACGCTCACGCACGCTTGCTGGAAGTCCAAGCCCCTTACCCCACAAAACCTCCTTTACCCCCTCTCTCCAACCCTTTCGAGGAACGACCCCTACCCCGCCTTCCTTCCCCTATAGATTTATATGCTTTCCATGTCCATTCTACTGTGATCCATTCTCTCTAAATGCCAAACCCCTCAAAACCCCTCTTCTGCCCTTTTGACTAATACTTTTAATAACTCCACACCTTCTCCTAAATTTAACTTTAATATTTAAAAAAAACCCCGCAGGGTGAAGCTTGTCCTGTCTACCTGGTATGCTTTGATTCCGGGAATCACACTTTTTTCATACCCGACAATTTCAACCAGAACAATTGCTTCTAAAACAAAAGCTAACCCACTTGCCAAAAATTTCTTCACGCTATCCCACAAAAAACACTGTAGAAGGTCTGCTCACAAACTAAAAAATCCCTTTCCAACTACCCAAGATTTTAGACCAAAACCCCACTCGGTACATCTAAATGCACATTCTGAACCTGACTTTAAAAACTCGCGTACCTTCCACCCCGGGGTGACCCGTGTGTATTTTAAAAGCCCACTTTTGGGCGAAACGTTTCAATAAAGGATCACTTTTAAACTGCATTGTGTTTATATTCCATGTGCGATATTTTATCCCATTTTTTTCCAACCAGGATATATTTTTGTAGATTTTTTTCCCCAACCAGGGGTTTTATCAAACTAATTCAGAAAAAATTTGAAGACAAGAACTGTATACAAAAGGTGGGGAAATCACCCCCTCAGTCTTGATTTGGTTGAAGGGGGTTTCGACCCTACCACTGTCTTAAAATTTATGTCCTAGAATTTGTATTTAAAAGCCACTTTTGGGCAAAACGTCTACAATAAAGATACCCAATTTTGCATATACAGTAATGTTTATTTTTCATTTCCTTTTTTCACGGGTATTTTTTCATAGGGCAATCACACGTTTTATTGTGTGATTTCTTCCAAAACATAAATAGTTTATTTTTAACCTTTCAAATGTTTTTAAACTTGTCTCTTTTACAGGGGCAGTACCTACTCTCCAAAATACAAAACTGGTTTTAACGAAAGCAAACCCATTTAAATCAATCAAAAAGTGTATAAGATACTTTGCCTCAATTTTGTTAACAAAATTATGTGCCCTTTAACCTATATTAACACAAACAATGATCTATTTTTAAAAAGTTATGCTGAACCCCAAGTTATTTATATTGACTTTTTTTGATTAACAGTTGTCTGATAGGTTAGAGGGGTTTTCTACCTGTCCATCCAAAAGGCAGCATACTGGTTAATTGTTTTTTTTTTCAACCAGGCTGTTTCTATTTTTCATCTCTGGGTTTACATAACCTCCAGTGGTTGACTGGCACATTGAAAAACTTAAATTTTGTAATTAAAAAACTGCCACCCTTTGGAAGACACTTTTTAAAAGGGAACATAAAATCTAGCTTAACTTTTTAAAAAAACTATTATTTTTAAAATTGGGGGGTTTGTTTTTCAGCAAAGGAAACGCAAATAAATAGAGCATAGTTTCGTGTATCATGTTTTGAAGGCAGAATAGGAAAAATATTTTCAGCAAGGGGGTGGGACCATTCCCACATATACTTACTGAAATGGAGAGGCAGGGGACAGGAAAAGGGAAAAAACCTGGGAAAAACCGGGGAGGAAGGAAGACAATAAATGAGATTGTTACAGATAAAAGGGGAAGTATAACATTCAAAGGGTGAAAAAGGGGTTTTTTGTTTTTTTTTTGTTTTTTTTTTTAAAACAACCCTCTCCCACAAGATAGGGGTGACCCTGAAAAAGAAGAACACTTTAAATGTCACTCGTGCCATCACTTTCTGCCAGAGATGTGCCGACATTACAGGTCAGAACGCCCCTCCAAACTGCAATAATCCCCCGCCCCTTCTTCAAAACTGCAGGCAATGTACTTCCCACCTCCAGGACTTAAGTCTGGCCAACCAGTTTCCCTGAATCTCTTCATAAATGTTACCTTGTTCACACTTCAACAACACGTCAGAGTCATAAAAAACTATTTTCCTCTACTTGCTTCTAACACACACACACACACACACACACACACACACACACACACACACACACACACACACCACACACACACACACACACACACACACACACACACACACACACACACACACACACAACACACACACACACACACACACACACACACACACACACACACACACACACACACACACACACACACACACACACACACACACACACACACAACACACACACCACACACACACACACACACACACCACACACACACACACACACACACTCACACTCACACTCCACTCACACTCACACACACACACACACACCCTGTTGGGTGTCCAAGCCCCTTGCTCGAACATCCAACAGGTGTATTTGAATTTTTAAATTAGAAATTTAAGGAAGGCAAAGTACAGATGTGGATTTTGGAGAAAGTATTATTAAGAATTATTAGAAATTTTGCATATTAGAAACATAGCTTATTGTGATGAGAAAGGAACGCTATACAGTAGAACAGTTAATAGTTTATCTTGGCTTTTTATTTATTTATTTTTTTTTTTAGAATTCTTAGTATAGTATTTATGTATATGAATTTGTAACATATTCAATGATTTTTCTCCAACAGACTCTAGAAAATTTCACAATATTGTATTCAAGGTTCGTCAAGGAAAAGAGGTATCTGTATTCAACGAAAGAACAGACGACTCCAGTGCAACACAATACTTTCAGGTATGTTATGGCATTATGTTGTTGCCTGTCTTGCTTCTCCAGTAACTTTCGTTGTACTACTATGCCACCTGTCATGTTATTGTACTGTCACGTACTGTCTTTCCAGTCATTTGTAGTATTGTACCATGTCACGTGTTGTTTTCAGTCAATCGTGGTATTGTACTGTGTCACATGTACTTCTTACCAGTCAGTTGTGGTATTCTTCAAGGCTTTCCTAACAACGTCTTATTTTACCAGTACATTCTGCCGAACCTTTTTGGTATGCAATGTTTTACTCTTGATTCAAGCTTAACATTTTTCTTTAACCATTTACTGATATTCTTTTATTGGCTTTTCTTATTACTCTTTAGTCTTGTAATGCTGAGTAACTCCTACAAGTTTCAGCACTTTACATGAATAGGTGAGTGTGATTGGTGCAACAGTATTTTTTCACATGATTTGTTTTGCCTACTCAGCAGGTTTCTTCAGTGGGAATGAAGAGGTGATTACGATTACCTCATGTTTACATTTCCACTACCACTGTTTTGAGTATCGCCTTCTGGTCAGGCGATACATCTCGCCAGTAAATACATCAAACAGTTACGCATGTATCTTACTGATCAACTTGTCAGCATTGTATACCACTGATTTAATGATGGTTTTGAAATGTGACACTTAATTCGTGATGGTGTCCTGCGATGGGATTGCAAGTCTTGTTAAGTTCAACCCCTGGAACCTTAATATCATCTTTTCTCTACAGTACTATCTCACATGGTGTAAACCTTTGTACAGTGGAACCTCAAATATTGAACTTCTTCATTCCAGACTGCTGTTCGAGTGCCGTTAGGGAACGAATTTATTCCCATCAGAATAATGTAAATTAGATTAGTTCATTTCAGGCCCTCAAAAATACACTTACAAAAGCACTTACAAAAATACACTTACATAATTGGTTGAGTTGGGAGCTGTTCGATATCTGAGGTTCCACTGTAATTGATACTGACAATTTGCTTTAAGACGCTTGAGGAAACACAGGATATATTTGTTAGAAAACATTTACGTCCTGGGGCCTTCGAAGGATCAGATCCCTGGACCGAAATATTTTCTAATAAATAAGCCCTAGTGTTTGCTCACATGTCTTTTTAAACCACCTATCTCACATGAAAAGGATTATTACTTTGAAAACGTTTGTCATGTCTTGTTTCTGATATGGCGTAACTATGGCACCTTGAGAAGAGCTACAAGCTGTATGGAGTGGGTGGATTTAGTCCTTCAATGGGAGGAGTATTGTCAAATCTAAAAGCTGCACTACTTTTAGAATGGATGTAACAACACTGTCCAACTTTATGTGACTGATGTAATTCAGTAAATCAGCAAAAAACAAAACTTTCACTGCCATACTTAAGCTAACAAGGGTAATGTTTCCACAGTAACTAAATATACAGTTGAAGGAATTTAGAAATATGTTCAGATGTTAGTTATTTTTATGCTAATCAGCTGGGTAACTTTTCCCCCTTCTCACTTCCAATCCTGAGTTTATTTTATTAGTTGTATTGTGATTTGAGCTTATGTATGTATGTATGTGTATGTAATGTATATATATAATATAATATATATATATATTTTATATATATATATATAAGATATATATATAATATATATATATTATATATAATATATATATATATATTATACACATACATACATACATACATACATATACTCGCACATTATCACTGTTTTTTGCAGAGGTGCTCAGAATACAACAGTCTAGAAGCATACACATATAAAGATACACAACATATCCCTCCAAACTGCCAATATCCCAAACCCCTCCTTTAAAGTGCAGGCATTGTACTTCCCATTTCCAGGACTCAAGTCCGACTATATAAAAATAACCGGTTTCCCTGAATCCCTTCACTAAATATTAAACCCTGCTGACACTCCAACGGATCGTCAGGTCCCAAATACCATTCGTCTTCATTCACTCCTATCTAACATGCTCATGCACGCTTGCTAGAAGTCCAAGCCCCTCACCCACAAAAACCTCCCTTACCCCCTCCCTCCAACCTTTTCGAGGACGACCCCTACCCCACCCTCCTTCCCTTACAGATTTATACCTCTCCATGTCATTCTAACTTTGATCCATTCTCTCTAAATGACCAGACCACCTCAACAACCCCTCTTCAGCCCTCTGACTAATAATTTTATTAACTCCTCACCTTCTCCTAATTTCCACACACCGAATTTTCTGCATAATATTTACACCACACATTGCTCTTAGACAGGACATCTCCACTGCCCCCATTATTTTCCCTCTCCTACATGCAGTTACCTGTGTCTTGTTCCATCCATTGTACTGTGACCTTGATTCTTTAGCAGAAGAACTTGTTAATAAAACACTGGATATGTTGACCTTCATTCTTAAGACAGAACTTGTTAAAAAAAAAAAAAACCTGGATACTGTGACTTATTTTAACAGAAGAACTTGTTAAAAAAATAACTAAATTAAAAAAAAAAGACCTACAGGAGATAATAAATTATATTTTACACACTAAATGGAAAAGACCAAAGCATTAGATAAAGATTAGAAGATTTTATAAGAACCAACCAGTTGGGGTGACAGAAAGCATGCAAAAAGCTATAGCATTTAGTGTGAGGCATATTTTAAAAGTACAGTATGTATGTATGTATATTTTTTTTTTAACAAATCGGCCGTCTCCCACCGAGGCAGGGTGACCCAAAATGAAAGAATATCCTGAAAAAGAAAATACTTTCATCACCATTCAATACTTTCACCTCACTCGTACATAATCACTGGACGACTGACGAGTCATTGTGACTTGTCTGTGGTTCAGGTCAGACTAAAATATCATTACTCTCTCATAAGTGCTGGTTATTTAACCTCTAATGTTTTATGTACTATTGACTCCTTGCTCTTCTTAGTATCCCCTTTTTTTTACTTGTTTGGGCATTAGCTAAGTTTTTCAATGCAGTATCCCTTCTTTCATGGATTTTTTGCTTGTATTTGTTATTTAAGTTACCATTTTATGTAGTTCTATTTTTGTCTTTTGTTTATGCTTAATTTCTTAAACCTAATTTGTTACCATTGTAATTTAAACCACATTTCAGCCATTACGTCATTCTTTCAAAAAGTTGTTTAACCCTTAAACGGTCCAAACAAATCAACGTTCAAATTCGTATTGCTACAAAAGTAGATCTACTTTTTTTAACATATTTTCAAATATAACAAAAAAAAATGTAGATAAAAGTTTTTTTTACACGTTTTCAAATGTAAAACAAAAAAGAAGATCTACATTTTTTACATACTTTCAGATGTTGAAAAAACATATGTATACGTTTGGACCATTTAAGGGTTAAATATGATTTATAGTATTCAGTATAAGATCTATAGAAAAACTTCACATGGCATTTTGTTATATGTATTGTAAAATTAAATAATAAATATTTATTCTAATACAGTTGTACCCCAAGTTTCGAACTTTCTTCGTTCCAGAAGGCTGCTCGAGTGCCGTTACCGAATGAATTTGTTCCCATAAGGAATAATGTAAATTAGTTTAGTCCATTTCAGACCCCCAAAAATACACTTACAAAAGCACTTACAAGAAAAACACTACATAATTGGTCATTTAGGGGCAGTTTTAAAACCAGGGC
>NC_069493.1:9197908-9213898 GCF_026875155.1 Cherax quadricarinatus
GCTGCGTTGCTTTCGCTGTTTTGGTTGCTGCTGCTCGTTGCTGCTGCTGTGTTGTTTTGCGCTGATGTTGCTGCTGCTTTTTGCTGCTGCTTTTTGGCTGCTGCTGTTGTGCTGCTGCTGCTTTTGTGCGCTGCTGCTGCTGTTGCTGCTGCTGTCTGCTGCTGCTTTTCTGGCTGATGCTGCTGTGCTGCTGTGTTGCTGTTGTGTGCTGTGGTTGCTGCTGCTGCTGTTTTTGCGCTGTGCTGTGCTGTTGCTGTGCTCGTTGTTGCTGCTGCTGCTGCTCCCTGCTGTTGCTGCTGCTGTTCGCTGTTGCTGGTGCTGTTGTGCTTTGCTGTGCTGCGCTGCTGTTGCTGCTGCTGGGTTGTGCTGTTGTGCTGCTGCTGCGTTGTGCTGTTGCTGTTGCTGGTTGCTGCTGGCTGTTGCTGCTGCTGTTGCTGCTGCTGCTGCTTTTGTTGCTGCTCCCTGCTGCTGCGCTGTGTGCTTTTGCTGCTGCTGCTGTTTGCTGTTCTAGTTATAACCCAGCCCGTAACCAGGTTTTACCGTTGACTCAACGACCAACCGTCTTCTGAGTCACTGTTTTCATATTGCGCTGAATGGCATTATTCAAGCCCTCTCACTGGGTACTGTGGGCGGCCGGTCAGTCAGTGTTGGGGTGGAGAAAAGGAGGAAAGGTAACGGCTGCGGGTTTCTCTCCACATACTTAATTATAGTAATAACAGCTACGTGAGTATTTTTACCTAATCCACGTGCGAACTCCCACTGAAAATGGTGACAGGGTGTGGAGGTGGTTTACTTTTTTTAAAGGGGAAATTCAAGACGTTAGAAGGCTGTGTGAGTAGGGGCGGGGTAAAAGGGTTGAACCTCCCCCCCCAGCACTACCCTCACGCACCACCTCCACCCACCCGCTTTACTCCCCTCACAACCTTCAGCCTGCAAGCCTTTGCAGTTTTTTAAAGTTCCTGGCTTATTTCGTGTGCAATTGTTAATCTCCGGGGGGTTTGCCCGGATTTTGCAATTAACCCAGTCAGTAAGCCAGACGTGGAAGTGAACGCCAGTACCCTATCATCCAGCCTGTCTCCTTATCCAACTGCCCTCCGTGCTTTGTGCTCGTTACACTTTTCCCAGTCAGCCTTCTCGTGGGGTACCCAGGCCCAACCCACTTCAAAACCCCTAGGAGGGAGGTAAGTCACGCAGTAAGAAAAAACCCAAATTTCCCTCTAAAGTATTGTCTATCTGCTTTGTGCCCCCTGTTGGATGCTAAAGGGGTTTTTCCCACCTTTTCCTGTGGCATGAGTGGGTTATCAAGCCACCTTCTGGGTGTGGGGGGTGCGCGGCATGCCCCAGCGAAGTCCACCACCACCTCTCCCCCACTATCCAAACCACCACCACCCACCCCCCACTAGACCCCTCTCTCCTGTGGTTTTTGTCCCCTTGTCCCGGGGCCCTAGTACGTTTTGGTCAATAATTGGTCAAGAGATTGTAGCTGGCGCCAACGATAAAACCCCAATTATGAGAGTTCCCCGAGAACGCGCATTCTTCCGACAACAGTGAGTGTGGTGACGTCCCCCTAAAGGCGGACAACCTACACCCTTCCCCTCATCCCCCCTACCCCCCCCCATCTATACCCCAGACTTCATGATAATTTTCTTGGCATTTTTCTTGCATTTAAAGCATTTGCGTGTTGAGAATTTTAGTAAATTTCTTGGTGTACTCAAAACCTTGTTTTTCAGTGTAGACTCATTGTGTTTCTTTAACTCTTTATTTTTACAAATTTTTCGGTTTTCACTTATCTTATTTTTTTTTATTCTTGTTTTTTCTTATGCTACTGTCTGTAGTAAGTTTTTATTGTGTAGTGAAACAGTCAGTCACTCGTGTGAAGTGATTCTTTTTTTTTTTTATTGTTTCTTTCAGCGTTGTTTTCCAGAAATTGTTTTGTATTTATGCAGTGATTTTCACCCCAGTATACTAAATTATCCATTTTTTTCAGGTGTCCCTTTTTTCGTATGCCAGCATGTCTCATTCCTCAAATTTTTTTGCAGACTGTGTACCATTATTTTTGCCAGAAATTTTGTGTATCAGCACAGCAAGATTTTTTTTGTTCAGTCACAGCGAATTTGTTGTAAGAATATACTAATAGTTGGGGCCCCCCGCCACTGTAGTGTTATATTCCCTGTTTTTTTCCTTTTGTTTTTTTTTATTCATATTTTTTATTTCTTAAACAAATTCACTCTTGTGCATTTCAAGTATTTTAACGTAAAGTGTTTTCTTTATTTGCTTGATAAATTGTTTTGTCAAATTTTTAAATTTAAAGGTTAAAGTTTAAATCATTTATTTTTTTTCTTCATATTTTAATTTTACATTTAACCGAGTTTTCCCGTGACACTTATTACTGCAGTGATTATTTTACCCCTTTATTTTGTTGACTTGTTCTGCAGTAAAATTTTTTTTCTTTTATTGATTTTTTATGAATTATTTTTAATTTTGTCTATGCTTCAGAAAATACTTAAATTTCCCATTTAACAATTTAAAAATTTTTTTTTATACTTTCACATTGATTTTAAAAAATTTAAAAAATTAATTTTCTTTATTAGAAAGAGTAAAGACAGCTCATTTTTGCATTTAATTCAGCTCCTAATTTTTTTTACTTGTTTTTCAATGTAAATTTTTTTTTTGGGCCAATATCCTTTAAATTGAGTTTTCCTTCCTCTTGCAGTGTATTTTTAAACATTTTTTTTTTTTTACTTCTGCAAATTTAGTTTGATATCTTTTTTTTCAATTCTAGAATTTTATATCATTTTTATTTTTCATTATTTTTGCCTTATTTTTCTCGTTTTCTTTCCATTTTGTTCACATCCCGTCAAGTGATACTTTAGTGAATGTGACACTCGACCTTCGGGTCCCTTGGCCTTATCCCCCACATTTCCTTACCAACTGACAGCCCGACCCAGAACCGAGATATTTATTTATACTCGTGATTCCCTTGATGCGAAACCTTTTTTTAAGGGCCCATGTACATAGTCTTGAAGCAGGTTTGCAGCCTTTCGTTCCTGCTAGTGCCTGGTAAAGGGGTCCCCCTTCAGGGGAAAGTTTTATCAGACTTGCTAAAAAAGCTCTTATCGACTCCTGCTGCTGTTCCTTGTTGATCCCTTTGAATGCGAGACTTCAGGATTTTACTAAGGGTACATATGAGGAATGATTCGTTTTTTCCCTTGTCCCATAAAAACAGTATCCTTTTCTTCTTGGGAACTAGTGAATGCACACCCATGAGTAATGATGTTGAGTGCTTTGCTGTTAATTAGAAAACTTTATCTCATTTTTTAAATGCTGTCCAATCTCATCTTCTTCCCCCTAAAGAGGCTAAGCATTTACGAAATCATTGCTAAAATACAGCTTTTGGAGAAATCAAGAACAAATGCCCCCGTTTCCCGTGTGGTTTATGAGGTCATCTCCAACTGTAACGATGGAACCACTTACACCTTAAATCATGTAGTTCCTTGTCCCCCAGGGTACTTTCCCTTGTATTAAAAGTAATGTCAAAAAAATATGCCTCATCTGAACCACCTTTGTTTGCGCTACAGAGACAAATCGGGTCTAAAACCACTCAAAAGATCACCAAAAACCCATGTACAGGTCTTTTATACACCTCGTAGTATTTTACTTTCAGTAACCAAGTCGGCGGAAATTGTTTACAACGGGTTTCCGTGGCCATATTGAAATTTAAATTGTCCTGATAGTTACCCTAAGAGACGCCCCGTACTGATGATGATTACCCAGATTTTCCCAATGTATTATCATAAATACAGGACATGACCATCAGAGTGCAATGCTTCTAAAACCTTCAGTACTCTGGGTTTTCCGTGCGTTCCAACCGCAGAACCCGTAGAGGAAAAAGTATGTGGTTCTCAAATAACCAGAACCAGGTCTTTTCCAATTCTCAACTAACCGAACCGGCTCGTTCTTCCAATTCGGGGGAATTCGAGCCCCCCTCAAAGTCCCATGGTGCAGGGGTGATAATGAGTACCCATCCCGTTCAAATTCCCTTTGAAGCCTTAACAGTCTCGGAATGAAAACCTGCTGAGAGTTGTTTCAATGTCTCTGCATAGATGAATTTGGGGATGATAGAACAAGTTTTTCTGATACAATCCCCCTTTTGTTTGCACTAATTTCCCAATAAACCCAAGGCCCTATAGTGAAAGCATTTTTATAATGCACCCGTTATTTGTTCATGGACTCTGGTGGCAAGTCAATATTTTTAGGTCTAGTTTTTTTAAAGGATAAGCAGTTACGACTGTTTTTCTGTAAACCCGATCATTTCCTCCTTGTGGAGTATCTGGTTTCACCTGGTGTCCGGGTCGGACTTCCCTAACCTTTTCTATCCAAGGTAGAGATTCACTGTTCCTTCCTTGTTGTCACCAGATTATTTCCTGGTGACTTCTACGGGGTTTTGCTTCCATGCGAGACTTACGCATTGTACTCGACCCTTATCGATGGCATGCACAAATTGACGACTTGATCGTTCCATTCTGGGGTTACCAGTTTGGGATCAGAAATTGTTATACTGCTGCGAGTATGTGTAGGATTAATCCTTAAAAGCTAAGCATTCTCCAGTACGTCCCCAACGGTCAGGCACTGGAAATTTCTGTCACCCCCTCAGTGTTCCACCATACCTTCAGTTTTGCAGGTAGTCGATGCCCACGTGTCCGGGACGCTCAATTTGGGGCCTTGAGTGCAAAACCACCCCTGCAATCCCTGCTAGTTCAAAGTAGTTTTCTCCACGGGGGGACGCCTTGTGGGAAAAACAATTACTTGAAACTAGTAATGCCTCCTTGTTGATGTACATGCCGTTGCAAAAAGACGTCTCTGTTGCGGCTAGTGTTCACTAGAGTGCTTAGTTGTTTGTTTCCTTTTTTAACGTCCTAGTTGACAGTGATTCCTGCAAAATAAAAGGTCTTTTGTTGAACCATCCCTTTCATGTTGTCGGATAGTAAGATCCATTTTTACCTGGCCCAAAACTTCTGGTCACAGTGTTGCCCTTTGAGCAAATCCAATCTTGTTTACCTTGTTCAATTTCCCTTACCCTGTTCAGGTGGGTGAGTTGTCACCTGACCCGTGGGTCGGTGCTATTTCTGCCGGGGGGACTATCCCTTCACTGGATCAATCTGTTCCCCCTTTAGGAGGGGAAAGATTAGCTCCCCCGACTTCCCAGATGAAGTCAAGCGTTTGTTGACTCTGTTTAACAAAGTCGTAAAGCCATTGTTTACCAGGTGAGAAGTGGGTATAAAGAACTTATTGTCCCATCGTATTCCACTGAAACTGGTACAGACCTATCACATACCTGCGTACAGAATCCTCATTACAAGTTTCTGTTCGCAGAGAATTGATCAAAACAAATGTTTATGATGGAGAGCAACTAGCAATTCACCCCTTTGGGTGCACCCTTGATACTAGTACCTAAGAAGGGTGGTACTTGGCGCCCCGTAATTTATTTTGGAAGTTTAAAGCGAAAAACCTTCCAATGCTTTCCACTCCCCGTCTGGGTGATCTTTTAGTAATATCGGAGATAACAAAGTCTTTTTTAACCCTAATTTTTTACAAGGGTTTTGGCAAGTCCCTTTCACGAGGAAGCCAAGAGCTAACTGATTCTCCCCTCCTACGGTCTTATCCCCCCCTCCGTATGCATTTGGATTCGATCTTCCCCTTTTTCCCTTTCAAGGCTCATGACAATATCTTTAGAGGTCTCATAGGAATCACTTATGGTGTACTTAGTGACGTAATCGTCATGTTAAAGACGGGATACAACACTTGAAAAGATTGATTAGTTTTGGTAAGCTTGAAGAAGCCAATTTAAAGACAAAACCCCCAGAGGGGTTACGACTGCCAAAGTAAAGTAACTGCCTCTAAATTTTTTAAATCCCAAAATGCTATGCGAAGATCCTTTTGGGCTTAGCAGGTTTTTTAGATTTTCATTGTAATTTTTTTCCATGTGCTCCGCTAACTGGTTGCTTAAAGAAAAATCTCCTTTTGGGACCTTCCGTCAAGAAAAAGCATTCCAAATTAAAAGAAAAGCTAAAAATCTGTCCAATTTTGAAATTTCCCGATTTTTTAAGCCCTTCTATTGCAACGATGCTAGTTCAATTGGGAAAAGGGGCCCTACTAGCTCAGAAGACCCCATGGGAAGTAAACGCAGTTGCATTTGTAGCCCAGTCCTTTCGAAGGCTGAACGTAATTATACAGTAAAATGAGCAAGAAACTTTAGCAATTTGTAGGTCTTTAAAGCATTCCAGAATTATTTATCAGTATCGTTTGTCTTGACAGACCTGCCCACTGATACCCCTTTTTCCAGAACAAAAAAACCTATGGAAGGTTATAGATGGACCTTGACTATCCAAAGTTCAATCCCACCTTTGGCATTTACCTGGCAAGTCAAAAAGTATCGCAGTGCCCTTTTGCGACTGTTAGTATAGTAATGCAGACCCTCCATTTAGTGCTGAAGATGTAAAGAAGCTCAACAACAGATCCCTGTGGTCTGGTGTGATTCGATTCCTGCTCCAGGAAGATCTTATTTGTCTGTGAAGCCACCAGACCCATCAGTGACTTTGTCATGAACCAAGAATTACTGTACGAACAGCCGGGTTGGGGACCCTAGCAGAAAGGGATACCCGTTGTAATTTCCCCAGCATAGTGAATGTAGCCTTCAGTAGTTTCCCATGTACCAGGTGTTGACACCCTGGTAGGATCGTTTTAGTAAAACAAGCCAGATTTTAAATACTTTTGGCCTCGAAGGGAAGAAATTTTTGAGTATGTTAAGAAAGAGTGTCTGCATGCAAAAAAAAAGGCATGCTAATGGTCCCAATCCAAACCAAGTTTTCCAATACTAGCGAACCCTTTGGGGAAAAAGTTGCGCTAGATTTGTTAACTAATTTTCCAATGTTCCCCCCCCAAGGTAAAAAACATCTGTGTGGGTTTTGGTAGACCATTTCACCAAATTATTGGAGTTAGTTCCTATTGCAGATAAGACTGCCCAGACGTAGCTAAAGGTTTTTAAAGAAGCATTATCTGCAGGCATCCACCCCTAAGTCCCTAGTAACAGATAATGGATGAATTCTGTAAAGAATCTTGAAAATTTGTGTTCCTTGTACAAGATCTTAAATCCACCATTGTTCCCATCATCCTGCCACAATGGGGGTTGCGGAACGAACCAAAAGAAAATACTTGATGTTTGAGAGCCACTATCAATCCCAAAATTGAAACTTGGGTGAAGTTATACCCGAGTGCAGTGTGCTATAAATTTTGCTTACAATTTTTCTTAGGGGCACTCCCCAATTTGCATTTTATGGTGTAGATAAAGTTTGCCTTATGAGTTTTATTTCTAATCCGAAACCAAATTCAACCCTGATGATTTCATAGCAACTCTACCCCTTTGCTCAAAGTGTTTTTTTGAAGAATCCGTTTAAACACTTTATAAAACAAAAAGCTGAATTTACAAGAGTCGCAACACTCGAGCAAAGCCATCCAAAATCAAAGTGGGGTTTGAGAGTTATCTGACTAATTTAACAAAACGTCTGCAATGCCAAATTGATCAAAAATTTGTTGGTCCCCTTTTCGGTGTTGAACAACACTGGGAAAAAGTATAAGGTTAGAGAGTTGTACTGGGCAGTATAAAGAATCGCATTTAATCATATGAATTTATATGTGATGATAATGACGTTTTCCCAAACCCCGACTAATGTGACAGACTCTGACAATCCTCCTGATCCTGTACTCTCTTCCTTGATCTCAGTCAGACGATCAACCCGAATGTCGTTATTCCCTAAATACCCGCAGGTATTTAAAATCCTCAAGTTCATTTGTAATTCCAAATTTAAATTTTCCCCAAAACAGAAAGATTAGCCAATGCTACAGAGTTTGATTCCCAGAATGACACCCTTCTGCATATGTCAAATTACACCCTAGCGAGTTGGGGGGTTTAAAAGTAAATAACCCGTTAGATGGGAAAAATTACAGTATCAACTTATCAGTATTTAAAAATTTTTTTTTTTGGTTCATGTTTTCTCCCCCATTCTGAAGTTAACTTAGATTTGGTGCACCCAATCCCTTTTTTGTTAAACACCTTTCTTTGTTATATTCCCTTTCCCCCAGAATCCGAGATCACACGAAAACGATCGACGATCAAAATTTTTTTTTTTCCTTTAATTTTAACGTTGAGTTCGTTGTTCATTTGTTGAGTTTTAAGTTGTACTATAGTATACCTTGTATTGCATTACGTTTCAGTTGTAAGCTTTATTCCCAAAGTTCTACTTATGTATAATAATGTTTAATTGTTGTGTACTTTACATTGTAAGAATCAGCCCAAACCGTATACCTGCCATCTCTATTTGTATTTTGTTTTATGTCGGGGGCGACATCGTTAGGTCGCCGAGCTTTTCAGTAGTGTAAAAATTACCATAACCAGTGTACCCTTGACTAACGACCAACCGTCTCGCCTGAGTCATGTCTATTCATATTCCTGAACTTGCATTATTCAAAACCCTCTACTGGGGATGGGGCGGCCGGTCAGTCAGTGTTTCGGTTGAGCAGGAGGAAGGGAACGGCGCGGGCTCTCTCCACATATCTGTAATTATAGTAAAACAGCCTACGTGATATTTCTTACCCAATCCACGGTCGAACTCCCACATATACTGTTGCTGCTGTTTCGGCTGCTGCTTCTGTTGTGTGTGCTGTTTTCGCGTTGTTGTGTGGCTGTTGCTGCTGTTGCTGTCTGCTGTTCGCTGCTGCTGTGTTTGCCTGTTGCTGTGCTGTGTTTCTGCTGTTCTACTGCGCTTTTTGCTGCTGCTGATTTTTGCTGTGCTGTGATGTTTCTGCTGCTGTGTTGCTGTTGCGCTGGGTTTTTGCTGCTGCTGTGCTGCGCTGCTGCTGTTGTTTTGCTGCTGTTGTTTGCTGTTGGCTGTGTTGTGCGTTGCTGTGCTGTGTTGCTGCGGTTGCTGCTGCTGCTGCTGGCTGGCTGCGCTGCTGGTGCTGCTTTGCGCTGCCCCCTGTGCTGCCACTGCTGCTGCCACTGCTGCTGCTGCTGTTCTGCTGCCGCTGCTGCTGCCGCCCGCCGTGCCCCCCCCGCGCTGCCGGTTTTCCTCCTTGTCCCCCCCCCCCTCTGTTCTCCTCCCCTTTTTGTCCTCCTCCTCCCTCCTTGTCCTCCCCCTCCCTCCTTGTCCCCTCCCCCCTCCTTTTTCCTCCTCCTCCCCTCCCTTTTTCTCCCCTCCCTCCTTGTTCTCTTCCTCCCCCCCCTTTCCTCGTCCTCCCCTCCTCTTCCCCCTTTCCCCCTCCTCCTCCTTCCTCCCCTTCCCTTCCTCCTCCTCCCTCTTCCCCTCCCTTTCCTCTCCTTTCCTCCCCCTTCCCCCTCCTACCCCTTTCCCCCTCCTCCTTTCCCCCTCCTCCTTTCCTCCTCCCCCTTCCTCCCCCTCCTTCCTCCTCCTCCCCCCCCCTTCCTCCCCCCCTCCTTTCCCCCTCTCTTCCTCCTCCTTCCTCCTTCCTCCTCCTCCCTTCCCCCTCCCTCCTCCCCTTGCCCTCCCTCCCCCCTCCTCCTCCCCCCTTCTCCCCCTTTTCCCCCCCTCTCCCCCCTTCCTCTCCTTCCTCCTCTTCCCCCTCTTCCTGCCTTTTGGGCACCCCGCCTTGGTGGGCCACCCCGCCTTTGGGGGGAAACGGGCCAGTGTGATAATAAAAGAAAAAATAGTAATAATTTAATAGCAGTGTTTAAAAGCCGGAAAAAAATCCCCCCCCAGTACCAAAAAAATACCACCATCCCTGACATTTTCTTTGCAAATATACAGGGTCTAAAGCCAGCAACAAACAACAAAATACCTTTCATCCATGGACTGCTTGCAGAGCAAAGGCAATGTTCGCGGCTTTCACTGAGACCCACATAAAGGATCATTTGGGAAACAACGAAATATGGATCCCAGGTTACAAACCTATACAGATGTGACAGAGTGAACAGGCAAAAGGGGGGGTTGGCCTGTACTTTGCAGAGTCAATTGTTTGCACAAAAACTGCTAAATCCCTCAAATGTTTGTAGTGGAAGTTTTAGCAGTAAAGGTTCGAGAACCAAAACCTAGTCATTTGTGGTAGTCTACAAGCCTCCGGAGCAACATCCCAGCAATTCCAGGAACAGCTGTTAAAAATTGACCACTGTCTGGAAAATCTTCCAGCTCCTGCACCCAACATCTTGCTCCCGGGGGATTTCAACTTAAGGCACCTAAAATGGAGGAATATAGCAAATAATATTGTTGCAGTAATAACAAGGGGGCAGCTCTGATGAAAACTCACACTCACACGAGCTTTTAAATCTCTGCACAAAATTCAATTTAAACCAGCAAATAATAGAGTCTACTAGACTGGAGAATACACTAGACCTCATCTTCACTAACAATGATGATCTGATAAGAAATGTCACCATATCAAAACAATATACTCAGATCACAACATAATTTTAGGTTCAGATATGTATGCGTGGAGCCCCAGACCGCCATAATGAGACTAGTCACGAGGGATCATTCACCAAATTCAACTTCAATAACAAAAAAAATAAAATGGGACCAAGTAAACCAAGTCCTAACCGATATAAGCTGGGAAGATATACTAAGCAACACAGACCCCAACTTATGCCTAGAACAATTAACTTGGTGGCATCGATGTATGCACAAGGCTTTTTCCTTAAGAAAAAGGAGGAGTAGATGTAAAATAGAAAGAGACAGGCGCTCCCTTTACAGGCGACGGAAAAAGAAAACAGAGCGGGTAAAAGAGGTCAATATATCTGAAATGCGTAGGGAGAACTGGTCAGAGAAATAGCAAGCATCGAACTCAAGCTAAAGGAATCTTATAGGAGTCAGGAATCGCAGGAAGAACTAAAAGCCATAAATGAAATTGAAAGAAACCCAAAGTATTTCTTCTCCTATCCCAAAAATCAAAGTCGAGAACAACTCCAGTACAGTGGAACCCCGGTTAACGATATTTTTTTTACTCCAGAAGTATGTTCAGGTGCCAGTACTGACCGAATTTGTTCCCATGAGAAATATTGTGAAGTAGATTAGTCCATTTCAGACCCCCAAACATACACGTACAAACGCACTTAAATAAATACCTTACATAATTGGTCGCATTCGGAGGTAATCGTTATGCGGGGGTCCACTGTTTTGGGCCCCTATTTAAAAACAAGAGGGTTTCCTACACAATGACAGAAAAGGAAATGAGTGAGATACTCAAGTCCCAATATGACTCAGTTTTTAGCAAGCCCAAACCAGACTGAGAGTTGAAGATCAAAATAAAATTTTTTATGAGAGAGCCAAAAAATTTTGGGTTTCAACACAAGCCTACCCCAATGTTATCCTGACACCAAAATGACTTCGAACAGGCGATAAATGAATACCCATGCACTCTGCCCCAGGGCCAGACTCATGGAACTCCGTTTCATCAAGAACTGCAAGAAGCCCCTATCACGAGCCTTTTCCATCCATGGAGAGGGAGCATGGCATGGGGGTCGTCCCACAGTTACTAAAAACACAAGACATAGCCCCACTCCACAAAGGGGGCAGTAAAGCAACAGCAAAGAACTACAGACCGATAGCACTAACATCCCATATCATAAAAATTTGAAAGGGTCCTAAGAAGCAAGATCACCACCCATCTAGAAACCCATCAGTTACACAACCCAGAGCAACATGGGGTTTTGAACAGGTCCCCTCCTGTCTGTCTCAACTATTGGATCACTACGAGAAGGTCCTAAATGCACTAGAAGATAAAAAGAATCAGATGTAATATATACAGACTTTTCAAAAGCCTTCGACAAGTGTGACCATGGCGTAATAGCGCACAAAATGCGTGCTAAAGGAAAAACAGGAAAAGTCGGTCGATGGATCTATAATTTCCTCACTAACAGAACACAGAGAGTAGTCGTCAACAGAGTAAAGTCCGAGACAGCTATGGTGAAAAGCTCTGTTCCACAAGGCACAGTACTCGCTCCCATCTTGTTCCTCATCCTCATATCCGACATAGACAAGGATGTCAGCCACAGCACCGTGTCTTCCCTTGCAGATGACACCCCAATCTGCATGACAGTGTCTTCCATTGCAGACAAATGCAAGGCTCCAGGCGGACATCAACCCAATCTTTCAGTGGGCTTTCAGAAAAACAATATGAAGTTCAACGATGAGAAATTTCAATTACTCAGATATGGTAAACACGAGGAAATTAATCTTTATCCCGAGTACAAAAAAAAATTCTGGCCACAAAAAAGAGGGGAAACACCAAAGTCAAAGACCTGGGAGTGATCCCTGTCGGAGGATCTCACCTTCAAGGACCATAACCATTGTATCAATCGCATCTGCTAGAAAATGACAGGATGGATAATGAGAACCTTCAAAAAACTAGGGAGGCCAAGCCCATGATGACAAATCTTCAGGTCACTTGTTCTATCTAGGCTGGAATATTGCTGCACACTAACAGCACCTTTCAAGGCAGGTGAAATTGCTGACCTAAATGTACAGAGAACCTTCACGGCGCGCATAACGGAGATAAAACACCTCAATTACTGGGAGCGCTTGAGGTTCCTAAACCTATATTCCCTGGAACGCAGGGGGGAGAGATACATGTTTATATACACCTGGAAAATCCAGGGGACTAGTACAAATTTTGCACACAAAAATATCACCAAAGCAAAAGATTTGTCGGGGACATGCAAATCCCCCAAATAAAAAAGCGGGGTGCCCTCCATAAGAACCATACAAAATGTGGGGCCCCCGGGGGATGTTAAATGCCTCCCAGTACAAAAGGGGGATTACCAACAGCCCCCTGGCAGTCTTAAAAGCGGCAGTGGACAAGACCTAAAGTGGGTTTCCCTGACCCAGCCAGGCTGTGGTTGTACTTTTGGTTTGGTGCAGCCAGCAGCAACAGCCGGGTTTGATCAGGCTCTGACCCAGGAGGCCTGTCACAGACCAGGCCCCTGGGGCATTGACCCCCCCCCAACTCTTCCCAAAAAAACTCCAGGTAATGTACTATCAGATTCAATTGAAAAGAGAAAAGGCACAATACCAAGACTGCAACAGTACACAAATAAGCTGCACATACCACACAGAAACTTGTGACAACATAAACCATACCCCGGCCGGGATTGAACCCGTGGTCATAGAGTCTCAAAACTCCAGCCCGCGGTTCAATCCCGGCCGGGGGTATGGTTTATTTGCAATCGTGTCATTACGATTTCTTGAGTCTTGTGACAACATTTCAGGTTGACTTGGAACATTAACTAGTCACACAGATGCTTGCATATTACTATTTTGTTTCAGAATTTTTAATAAATATTTTAACAAAACTGCAGTTCTAATTTCTATATCTAAATCATGTTGGTTCTTTTTTTCTTTTTATTTGTAAGCTGCTTTGTTCTCTGTATAATGACCTTAATATACATTTTACTTCTGGCTTTTCTTATAGTTTTAAAATAACTTTGCATGTTATCTTTACATGTCAGGTTGCTCAAATGCTATCAGAGCATGAATGGATATCAGAGGATCGTAAATTCTTTGGTCAGCCCAACACTGGTTATGATTTTGCTGCAAATGATCCTGTGGAAGCTGGACGCAAGATCTCCAAGCTGGAAGAGCTCAAAGCCAAACTATCCAAAAATGTTAACATGCGAGCCATGAACATGTTGGGAAAAGCTGAAGAACAGGTAATGTTTCTTATATACTGTACATTTTTTTTTTTCAACACATCGACTGTGTCCCACTGAGACAGGGTGACCCAAAAAAGAAATGCTTTCACCATCATTCACACATAATCACTATCTTTGCAGAGGTGCCCAGATATGACAGTTCAGTCATTCCAAACAGTCAGTATTCCAAAATCTTCCTTTTAAAGTGTAGGTACTGTACTTCCCACCTCCAGGACTCAAGTCCGGCTAACCAGTTTTCCTAAATCCCTTCACAAAATATTATCCTGCTCACTGTACATACAACCACCAAAAATCCTGAACAATAGGAGATTAAGCTTTAGAATAAATAAAACTCCAGCTTAGAAAAAATCTATGAAAGGGGAAGGAATAGTATTACATTTACTAGTGCCTAGTTTTTGTCCTCTTTCAAATACACATTTTTAGATACAGTGGACCCCCGGTTAACGATATTTTTTTACTCCAGAATATGTTCAGGTAAATACTGACCGAATTTTTTCCCCAAAGAAATATTGTGAAGTAGATTAGTCCATTTCAGCCCCCAAAACTCACATCAAACGCACTTACATAAATACATTACATAATTGGTTCACATTCGGAGGAATCGTTATGCGGGGGTCCACTGTATATACATTGAGGTTGAAAAGCAGGCATAGAATTTTTTTTTTTTTTTTTTTCAACAAGTGGCCGTCTCCCACCGAGGCAGGTGTGTACCAAAAAAAAGAGAAGAAATCCCCAAAGAAATACTTTCTCATCATTCAACATTTCACCAACTCGCAATTTATCACTGTTTTGCAGAGTGTGCTTCAGAACCAAACAGTCTAGAAGCATTACATTAAAGATACACAACATTATCCCGTCCAAACTGCCAATAGAATTATGTTTGTAAAATGTATGTAAATGGGTTAGAAAAGCAACAAGTTGAAGAATTAGACACTTGTAACATTTGGGAATCTTTATAGTGGAAAGATTTTGCCAACAAGCGACTTCCTCAGTCCAGTAGAGATGAATGGTGGAAGAGGAAAAGGAGATTGAAGTTATTAGTCCCTCAGCCTGGAGTCAATGTGTTCAGTCCATCAATCATGAGAAAAGTAGTACTTTTCAATCAATCATGATTGAAAAGTTAATGTTTTCAGTCTATCAATCTCATGATTGATGGACTGGAAACATTGATTCCAGGCTGAGGGACTGATTTCCTCAAACTCCTCGTCTTCCACCAGACTGAGAAAGCCACTTGTTAATGAAATGTTTGCACAATAAAGATTCCGCAATGTTGCAAAAGTGTTTAATTCTTCATCATGTTTGTAAATAGTTATAAGTGCATACATAAAGTATATTACTGTATAAGCAAGAGTGGTTACTGATCAAGATCTCTGTTGTATCATTGCATCGTCTGCATGTTTAATTTTTCTTGTGTGATGATTACTCTGTACCTGAAGCAACACTGTCTGGCTCAAAACTGATATACAGTGGTACCCCAAGTTTCGTACAGCTCCCAATTCGAACAGTTATGTAAGTATATTATTGTAAGTGCTTTTGTAAGTGTATTTTTGGGGGTCTGAAACGGACTAATCTAATTTACATTATTTCTTATGGGAACAAATTTGTTCGGTAACGGCACTCAGAATAAATAAATAACAAAAAGGCACAATACCGTGACTGGAACAATACACAAATAACCGAAACTCGGGGTACCACTGTATTCAGTCATTTTGTATTACATACCTTATTAAGCTCCAATGTTTGCTAATGTTATGAAGAGATTATCAGTGAAGAACAAAAAGGCACAACACCGTGACTGGAATACACAAATAACCTGCATAAAGGAGACAGAAATACATGACGTTTCGGTCCAACAGGTCTAGTTAATGATCGAAGTTGGACCAAAACATCATAAGTTTCTTTCTCCTATGTGCAAGTTATTTGTGTAGATTATTAGTGGTATACATTAGATTGCCTTATATTGTCTGGAACTACTAGTAGTCAGTAAATTAAACTACAGTAATAGTACCACTGATAGTAGTGTTGTTCCAACAGATAAACTATTAATAACACTTATCATCATTTCAAGAGTGTATCAGTCTGTAGTGGAGGAAGGCGGGGTAGGGGTCGGCCTAGGAAAGGTTGGAGGGAGGGGGTAAAGGAGGTTTTGTGTGCGAGGGGCTTGGACTTCCAGCAGGCATGTGTGAGCGTGTTTGATAGGAGTGAATGGAGACAAATGGTTTTTAATACTTGATGTGCTGTTGGAGTGTGAGCAAAGTAACATTTATGAAGGG
>NC_069493.1:9214398-9221898 GCF_026875155.1 Cherax quadricarinatus
CCTTAGTCAAGACCCCCTTCACCAGCATAAAGGGGAGCCCCTTGAGGGTTCACCTCTAAAAAATTTTTTTGTGGGATGCTCATCCCTCTACTCTCAAAACTTCTTTCAAACCTTCTGTTTATCCATTCCTGGGATGTCCCCACCTCTTCCTTCCATTTACATTATATATACCATCATGGTTAACCTTTCTCAATGACACCATATTAACCCGTAAACGGTCCAAACAGATCTACGTTCACGTGTGTAATATTACAAAAGTAGATCTAGGTTTTTTTTTTTGCATCTTTTCAAATATAACAAAAAAAAAAGTAGATCAAAGTTTTTTCACACATTTTCAAATGTAGAAAAACAAAAAGAAGATCTACTTTTTTTACATACTTTCAAATGTTGAAAAAACATATATTATACGTTTGGACCGTTTATGGGTTAATAAACATACATTTTTTAACTCAACAGCTGTGTCCCACCAAGGTGGGGCGACCCAAAGAAGAAAATACATTCAACATTTTTCATTCATTCATACACTTTTTTTTTTAACACACTGGCCACTTCCACCGAGGTGCGGTGACCCGAAAAGAAAACACCTTCACTATCATTCACTCCATCACTGTCTTTCCAGAGGCATGCAGACTCTACACTTCAGATGCCCCTCCAAACTGCAAATATCCCACCCCTCCAAATTATTTATCAGCATAATGCCTTAAAGAAATTAACATACATCATTTATCTCCTTCAGTTTTAGCATCTTTCTTCTCTATAGTCTTCTGAGCTTGCTGTTTCTTTGACTCATACATGCGAGTGCCTGCAGCTTCTTCAATCATTGCCAGGATCTGCAGGTATACAGAAGGGTATTGAGAGTCTATAACTGATATTCCAGAGCAAATGAAGGAAGGTTAGGTTAGTAAGATTTATCAGGAAACAGGGTAAGTGTTTCCTGATGCGGGTCTAAGTCATATGATGACCTGCATATGAAGCTTTTCATCATCTGACCGAGGCCTTCCACTGGCTTACCCATCCACCCTTTTTAAAATTAAGATAGATCATTATATAAATGCAGGCAGTCACCTAGTAATTTAAAAGAATTATTACTATATAAAATAAATGCAAACTCGGTGATCTTTTTTATTGTAGTTGCTATATTTATGGTTTGATGTGCGAACAATAGTGAACTTGTCAAAAGAATAGGTGCCCAAGAATTATAATCCCAAATCATCATTATTATTATTATTATTATAAACAGAGCATGTTCAGTATTATTATAAACACAGTATGCTTTATTTTACTCAGTCGTTGCAGCTGTATACAACCAAATAAATATAATATTTCTATGCAATGTACATTACACAGAAATGTTTTACCCCTTAATGTTGTTGCAAACAATAAAAACAAAAATTTAACTAATATAAATGTAATGTCACAGAAATGTTAAAAGCAGGGGGGGATATAGTGTTGGAGTGGTTGGTACTTTTCTTTAATAAATGTATGAAAGAGGGGAAGGTACCTAGGGTTTGGCAGAAGAGCATGTATAGTCCTTTATAAAAGGGGAAAAGGGGAAAAAAAGAGATTAAAAATTAAGAGGAAAAAGTTTATGAGTATACCAAAAATGTACTGGGGTTAAATTTGAAGAATTAGAGGAAGACGAATGTAGGATTGCGATGAGCAGGGGGGTTCAGGGGGTAGGGGATGTGTAGATCAAGTGTTTCATTAAGATATATGTAACAGATTAGATAAAGGGGAAGTTTTTATTGCATTTATGGATTTGAAAAGCATATGTAGGGGGATAGGGGGCAATGTGGCGGGTGATAATATAGGGAAAATAGGGGGTAATTACAAAAAGCGTAAAGAGTTTTTATGAGGATAGTGAGGCTCAGTTGGGGGTGTGTAGAAGAGAGGGAGACTACCCCCTTAAAGTAGGTTTTGGCGGGGATGGTAATTACCATGGTTTTTTAATATTTTTAGATGGGGGTGAAAGAGTAAATCGGGGTTTTGGGGGAGGGGTGGGAAAAATTTGGGGAAACAAAACAAAATGGGAATTGCCAGTTACTTTTTGCGATACTGTGCTTAGGGAGATTCAAAAAAAAAATTAAAATTTAGGGTGGTTTTTGGGGGTGTAAAGGAGAAAGTTGAAAGTAAAACATAGAAAAGAGTAAGGTGATGAGGGTTCAAATTAAGATAAAGAAAAGGGTATCAAAAAGGGTATGGAAGAAGTGAATTTTTTCAGATATTTGGGGAGTTGACGTTGGCAGATGGATTTAGGAGGATGGGTTAACATAGAATGAGAAGGAAAAAAAGGCGAGTGGTGCTTGAGGATATGTGGAGAAAAAAAAGTTATCTATGGGGGCAAAAAAAGGGAAATGAAATGAAATAAAATATACCCACTTTATAGGGTTAAAGCTTGGGTTGTGAATGAGCGAAAGCGGCGGTGGGGGCATGGGATTTTCCTGTCTAAGGGCAATGGTGGTGTAAATATTATGTAGAAAATTTGGAGTGTGGAAAAATTGGAGAAGGTGTGGGTTTAATAAAAGTTTAGCAGAGGGCTGAAAGGGGTTTTGGGGGTTTTGGTCATTTAGAAAAAAGGATCAAATTTGAATGAAGGGAGAGCATTTAAATCTGTAGGAAAGGAAGGCGAGTAGGGGTCTTTCCCGAAAGGTTGGAAAAAAGGGGTTAAGGGGGGTTTTGTGGGGAGGGCGGTTTCCCCAGCAGGCGTGCTGAGCTTTCAATGGGAGAAAAGGGGAGATGAGGGTATTTGGGACCTAAGATCTGTTGGAGTGTGGCAGGGTAATATTTAGTAAAGGGATTCGGAAACCAGTTTTTTTTATATCCCGGCTTGATCCGGGAAAGGGGAAACAAGCCTGCACCTAAAGGAGGGGTTTTGGGATATTAGCAGTTGGGGGGATTTTTTGTGTTCTTTATATATATGCTTCAAACGTTGTGTTTGAGAAACTTGCAAAACAGTGATTATGTGTGGTGGGGAAAAGGGTTTTGAATGTGATGAAAAATATTTTTTTTTTGGGGGATTTTCTTTTTTTTTGAGTCACCCTCCCTCGGTGGGTCACCCGCCTCGGTGGAGACGGCCCTTTTTAAAAAAAAAAAAAATCAATGTAAACCTTAGTAACCAAAAAAAATGGGACAAAAAAAAACGGGGTACAATAAAAAAAAAACATACACTGCCCATTCAGGTGTACAGGGAGCAATACATTAGAGTCGCTTTAAAGAGATTTTATTTTTGAAAAAACGAGAAAACGAAATTTTGGGTTTTAAAAGTTAGCAAAGCTATGCATCGGGTATTTAATTTTTTCCATGTGAAAAAAGGGGAAAAAAAAAAAAAAGGGGGAAAGGAAAGGAAAAAAAAAAAATTCAGTGAAATGAAAGTTATATTGAAAAATTTGAATTCTTTATTTTTTTTCTCCAGTTTTAGATAATGCGTTTACATTAATAATAGTTTATTAGAAAGCACTAGCATGCGAGTTTTCTGCAATGGTGCTATCCCGTGGCCAATGAAAAATAAAATAAATGGGGGAAATAATCCCTTCATCCTCATTCACTGCTCTTTTTTAATATTCACACAGACTTTAAAAAAAGCTCGTAATATAAAAGACTGCAAGAGCAAAGAAGCTTTTTTGTAAGAATTTCACACAGCGAGCAGCCTGTACGACACTTAGGGTTTGCGCTTTTTGGTATCACAAAGTGGTAGTTTTCCCCCCCCGCAGCCTCTGAAAAAATTTTTATATTTTGTTAACATGGGTATCCCTTCCCCCAACATACTAAAAAAGATTCAACTGGGCGGCCCCTATACAAACAAGGAAAAATGGGGCCCCCAGCAAAAGCGATTTGAGATCCTAATTAAACCCCCAAGAAAAATTTCGGAGGCCCCCAGAAAAGCAAACTGGGGGCAACCTAATCCCTATTACGCCCCCCCCCCAAGTACACATTTACTATTTTAGCCATCTCTTTTGTATCAAATTTTTTTTTAAACATGGCCATCTCCCCCTTTGACAAGGTGGCCAAAAAGAGAAGAAATGCTTTCTTCTTTTTACATTTGTAACGTATACAGGAGAAGGGGGTTTCTAGCCCCTTGTCCCACATTTTAATCCTCTTACGAAGAATATATCAACTTAAGCCTGTAAAAATATTTTTTAAACAAAATTTTTTCAGTTAGAAATAAGCCAATACTTCCCGGGGGTTTCATGTTGAGGACTTTTGTTATCGCCCTGCAGATGAGGAAGGGGGATTGTTGACATTAGCTGCACTGAGCAAGAATCTTTCACCTGCTATTTTGCACTGTGGTACCCTTATATGTACTTATTACCCCACCCTTAAACCGAAGAGAGAAAAAAAATAAAACCAGCAGAATTTTATGATTAAAATTAAATACATTTTATAGGAATAAAAAAAATAATTAACAAGACAAAAAAGTACATCAGCAATAAAATACACTTTGGTTATAGGTTTTTAAAAGCATTACAAAATAAATACACTACTAGAGCACAACCCCCAGAAAGACCCAAAATTTTGACCAGAATTGGCTAAACAGTTTTATAATGAAGCACTAAACTTTAAAAAAAACTAACCCTTAAAAAAAGACTCTTAGAAGTTGTATTTTGAAAGGAATATCTGGGAACAAATAAAAATCCTAAAGAATCATAGTAAACATAAAAATGAAAGTAAAAAAAACAAAACAGTGGACCCCCCCTTAACGATACCCCCAAATGCGACCAATATTAAAAGTTTTATGTAAGTGCGTTTTTTCGTGTATGTTTGGGGGGCTGAAATGGACTAATCTACTTCACAATATTCCTTTGGGAAAAAATTCGGTCAGTACGGCACCCGAACATATACTGGGAAAGAAAAAAATTTTGTTAACCGGGGGTCCACGGGCAGCCCTCCTCGCTTAAAGACGAAGTTCCGTGCTAAACCCTTGTAAAAAGAATTCACGCTAAAGGGGGACAAGCTATAATGGAGTGGTTGTTCAGCCCTCTTGATTTGTTTTAATGTTACCTTTGCACCATTTTAAAAATTTGGGTTATTTTTTTAAAGTTTGTACGTAGTTCAGATCGTAGTAACGAATTGAAAAAAACTAATAGAGGAAATCAGCTCTAATATACATTTTTTAGGTATGAATATGGTGGAGAGACCCCTTGTATGCGAGGTTTGGTAAAAGAGTACATCATTAATGAGGAAGGCTTATTGTAAATCCTGAATTTAATAAACTAAAAAGAGGAAAATGGGGGGCAGTAATGGGGATAATAGTGAAAAAGAGACGCGGGTGGGTTTTCCCTGATCAAACAAAAAAATGTCCCAAATTTTAAACCCAAAGGCTTTATCCGTTGTTTCCGAAAAAGATTAATGGATTCTTCCAAAATATTGCCTGGATCCATTAATCAAGGATTTACTGTCAAAGATAAGTAGTAAACAAGACACTTTTATAAAATTTTAAAAAATTAAAAATATAAAATACAAAACCTTTAAGCCCGCAATCGTAGAATGATACCTCTCTGGTTGGTGCCCTATCTTACGATGGGGTCACATTCCAACAACCCCCATAAATTGAAAATATCCTAAGTCAAAATGAAAACGTGGCCCCCCTTAAGTATTTTTTCCTCCGAAGTATGTTCAGGGGCCAGTCTGACGAATTTTTTTCCCTAAGAAATATTGTGAAATAGATTAGTCCATTTGACCCCCCAAAAAAACACGTACAAACGCATTACATAAATACACTTAATAATTTGGCGCATTGGAGGTAATCGTTATGGGGGGTCCCCTGATATGTAAAAGTAAAAAAAAATATGCATGAATAAATACATAAAAAAAATTACTGTAACTAACTAAAACCAGTATTGTAAAAAAAAATGAATACAAGTTTTTTTTATCAATAAATGCACAGCAGACTGAATATGCATCGTTGCGCCCCAAAAAAAATTCAATAGTGTTAAGTGGGGCCACAAAACAAAGACACTGACAAGTTCTTAATTACTTTTTTATTGCCACAGACATTTTCCCAAAACAAATTCCCCTTTAAAAACTACATATTACGTACATGGAAAAAACCTTCCCAGACCAAAAAAAAATATTAGAATGAAGGTTAAAAGCACTAGATGGCTATCTCTGAGAGAAAACAGATATAGAAAACCACTTTAACATATGAGGAAACTGACAAGGACAAAAACTACCCATCAAATGGCAAAAAAAGAGGCCATATTAAAAACTAAGGAAGAAACTTTTAAAAAATACGGGGAAGCTTTTCTTGAAAGGGTAAACCCAAATAAATGATTTACGGAGAAAGTAGAATTGGGTAAAGCCAATTAACCCTTAAACGTCCAAACAATTTATGTTCACATGCGTATGCCCAAAAGAGATCTAATTTTTTTAAAATTTTTTCAAATGTAACAAAAAAAACGCAGAACAAAGTTTTTTACCGTTTTCAAAGGGAAAAAAACAAAAAAGATCTACATTTTTTACGAAATTTTTCAAATGTTGAAAAAAGTAGACTACTTTGGGACAGTTTAACCCATAAACTGTCCAAACAGACCCTAACTTCACATGGTGTGCTACAAAAGTAGATCTACTTTTTTTTTTTTTTTAAATCAGTGGTCCCTCGCTTTTCATAGTTCTGGGGAAATTGTAAATTTCGCCAACATAGGGGTATTTTCGAAAAAACATGGACCCTTTTCATAGGTTGACTCCGAGTCAAGTTCGCCGGGGGCGGTCCCACGGAAAGCCGGGGCGGCAGCCGTCTCTTTGTTTCCCAGTGCCAAGGCCCTCACATGCTCCAGCAAATATTTCAAAAATTTTTCCATTTATTTTAGTGCTTGTAAGACTAAATAAGCAACCATGGCTCCAAAAAAGCTCCTATTCCCCAACCCTTTGGGGTAAAGAAGGTGAAAAACAAAAAATTTAAAAAAAACATATTGAAATTTAAAAGTGGTAAAGTGTGGCCGAACTGGCCAGGATTATAAAAAAACCCTACCAACCATATGTTCCATAGTGGCCAAGAAAAAGGAAATCAAGGATGCTTTGTTACAAAGGGAGTAACTATGCGACAAAAATGAGATAAACCCAAAAACCGAAGAGGTTTGAGAAGTTTTATTATTGGTTGGAAAAGGAAAAAATTTAAAAGGGAACTCTTATTTTTTTTTGGGAAGGCTGGCAGGTTCAGATATTTTAAAAAATCCCAACTATTAATAGGTTTTAAGGGGCCCAGAAACGTTTAAAAGTTTAAGAACCACCAACCATTGGGTTAACCCAAAGGGTAAGGCTGCCATTTCGGACCCAAGGGCGAAAAATTGTGCATGAATTCCAGGAGTACATAGAGGTAAGGACGAAACCTGAACAAGTGTTCAATTGTGAGAAACAGGCCCTTTTGGAAAAAAAAGCCAAAGGGGACCTTCATTACACAAAGGGGAAAAAGGGGCAATGCCAGGACACAAGCCTATGAAAGACAGGGTGACGTAAGTTTTTGCAATGCTAGTGGGGATTTCAAAGTGAAGCCATTTCTAGTGT
>NC_069493.1:9226898-9232234 GCF_026875155.1 Cherax quadricarinatus
AGGGGGATGGAGGAGGGAAGTACAGTGCCTGCACCCGAGGGAGTGGAGGGAGGAGGAATACAGTGCCTGCACCCTGAGGGAGGATGGAGGAGGAAGTACAGTGCCTGCACCCTGAGGGAGGGATGGAGGAGGGAAGTACAGTGCCTGCACCCTGAGGAGGGATGGAGGTGGGAATACAGTGCCTGCACCCTGAGGGAGGGATGGAGGGGGGATTTACAGTGCCTGCACCCTGAGGGAGGGATGGAGAGGTGTACAGTGCCTGCACCCTGAGGGAGGGTGGATGAGGGAAGTACAGTGCCTGCACCCTGAGGGAGGGATGGAGGAGGGAAGTACAGTGCCTGCACCCTGAGGGAGGGATGGAGGTGGTGCCTGCACCCTGAAAGTGGGATGGAGGTTCAGTGCCTGCACCCTGAGGGAGGGATGGAGGTGCAGTGCCTGCACCCTGAGGGAGGGATGGAGGTGCAGTGCCTGCACCCTGAGGGAGGGATGGAGGTTCAGTGCCTGCACCCTGAGGGAGGGATGGAGGTGCAGTGCCTGCACCCTGAGGGAGGGATAGAGGTTCAGTACCCGCACTGTACTTCCCACACCTCGGAGGGTCGTACAATTTTTAACTCCTCATCCCAGGCAAAAGTTATGAGATAATGGTAAATGCATTTCCTTATAGGGTGTTTACTCTGTCTTGGCAGACAGTGGCTGGTGTAAAAAACGAAAAGCAAAAGAAAAGAAAATAGTTTTTATTTAAAAAACTTACACAGTGAGTACATGAGAGAAAATGCACACTTCTCTATCTTCAATAATCAATTCTCCCCAAACATGCCACCTAGATATTATGAAGTAATTTGTAGAAATAAGACAAACCATCCTATGGTGGTACAACCCTCCTGTCATGTCAGTGTTAACTATAAGCTGTTGAGCAAGTAAGTTTATTTTGGTACAGGTATACATAAGTACAATTATCATAGTAACATGTGTACATGATGCGGTTTTCTTACCGAATGGTCCATTATTGTGTACAAGTTCTGTACATACATGCCTCTGATACCTTACTGATGATATGGCTATGCCACTTTCGTTACAAGTTTGGGTCGATAGAATACAGATTTAGTAGTAAGGAATAAATTGGTGGGGTGAAGTGGGATCCTGCCCGGGGGAAGGGGGGGGGGGTTGAGGGATGACTACTTTTGTATACTCATCGTAAAAAAATTTCTGGTATTTTTACGTAAGTTGTAATTCTATTGTCTATATGCCATGCATTCTTGTAAGCAGTACAATTATTCAAGTGGATGTATTATGCAGGCATAGAATTCTTTTTACATATCATGGAAATTTTTTGTAACCATGGTACAGGTTTATTTTACTAGGTAGCTCCATTATGTTTAGTTGATATTATAATGTATTATTTGCTGTGTATCCTAGGATTGTGGGATAGAGGCTTTGTTTTCACACACAATACTGATGTGTGCATGTACTATCATTGTTGTCTGGACGGCAGACTTGGTAACGCTGTCTCAATTTATTTTATATCTGATGTATGGATTTTGATAAAAAAAAAAATAACTTTTTGTTAATAGTTTATAATTTAATGTTTTGTGATTTTGGTGTTCATGTACCACCATTGTTTGTTAATACTTATTACTTAAGTTACTGATGAGTTCAGGATATACTCATAAATTTAAGTTGAATTAATATGATTCTTCAGATTGGTGAATGTGGGTATAATTTTAATGTGTGTGTAGGGGGGGGGGGGAAATGTCAGCTGTGTGTAGCACAGGCAATAGTAATATTTTGTATAATGCCGGGTTTTGAATGATACGTTGTGAGTCGTATTTCTGAGTGTCATACTGCCATTAAGTATGGTGTTATTTTCTGTGTTGGGGTTCAGATTTTTGGTTTTACTGTTCATAACCAGTATCATAGTTCATTTTATGATACTTTTATACCTCCTTGTATTTATGCAATGTTTTAGATTATATAAAAAAAAAAATTATCATAGTAACATGTATACAAATTACCTAGAATAATCCAATAATGTCATAAAAAGTGACTTATTGCCATTGGGTCCTTGAAAACTGAGTTTGCTGCCCAGAAATCAAACCCGGGTCGCAAGAATGGGAATCTTGCATGATACCACTACACTATTTCGAAAGGACTGTTGGTTCCTTTATGTTGTCTCATGAACACATTACATGACATGTAAATTCGACACACCTCTTACGTTCTATATACCATAACTTTTATTTCCTAAGTTTCTTTATAATTATTTCTGAAATATTATATTTCCTTCCAACTTCCAGAACTCAGTTTGAGACTGGGCTACTGGGGTGACAAACCCCCAGAACCAATAGTCTAACTGACGTAATAAGATGATCATATTATTAATGGTACATAATACTCACCATCTAATGAACAAGACACATGTGCAACACTTGGGCTCCTTATTGCCAAAATTCACCAATACTAAAGAACCAAGATAATCAAGTGTTGCATGTGTTTTATTCATCAGATAAAGTGAAACAGAATCAAAATTAACCTAAATTCTTAGTTTAGACTGGTGAATAATGCATAAACCTCTCACCTGGCTGAGATTTGTGATGCCCAACAAGAAGCATATTGCATCTAAAATATTTGATTTTCCAGATCCATTGAGTCCTGTGATGGCGTTGAACAGCGGATCAAAGCCATTTATTTCCGTCCGCTGCCCGTAACTTTTAAACCCATCAATCACCATACACTTGACATACATCCTGCACGTTTCTTCACGGATGAGACTGCAAAGAAATGTATGATATATCTTTGGTGTTTGCGGCTCACAAGGTTGAGAAAAACATCTTCAGTAGAAGCCCAACCATTTAATTTCCAGCTCGACACTTGCATGATCATTTATACCTCAACAACAGTGAAGTCCAAACTTAGCAATACATATACAAAATTTAAAAAGCCAGTCTAACCATATCTAAAACTGAAAATGCGTGATGGGATAACATCAAAATATTTGTCAATACCGATATTCAATTTCAGATCAATACCATCAAAATCTTTCGATACACACCAATACCAATAGTACTTAACCCGTAAACGGTCAAAACGTATATATACGTTCACTACCCCAGTGCCCCAAATATTTTGAAAAATAAAAAAATCGTTTTTTTTTTATTGCAAAAAAAAAAAAAAAAAAAAAGCACAATTTTCTAAGTGTCATAGGATAAAAAAAAAATTTTAGGGTCAGTATTTACCGAGATATGAAGCCGAGAAGTTGGCACTGGATGCTCACTTGACAGGAAAATACTACATTAATGCCAGGTATAGGTTAAGCTGTTAGGTAGGACAAATGTGCAATTAATGCAACATTTTACTGTGGCAATGTTTCACTCTCCAGGAACTTTGTCAAGCTGTGAGAAATGGCCTGACAAGACTCCTGGAGTGAAATGTTGCCACATTATTACAGGTTAGGTTCAATAATCATGTTGCAGTAGTGCAGACAGCACTACTGCAACATGATTAAGATAAGATCTGTTGATATTTTTAACCTCAGGGAGGAAGGGTTGACCCAGGATAACCCAGGGGAGGGTTAGCCACCCAGGATAACCCAGGGGAGGGTTAGCCACCCAGGATAACCCAGGGGAGGGTTAGCCACCCAGGATAACCCAGGGGAGGGTTAGCCACCCAGGATAACCCAGGGGAGGGTTAGCCACCCAGGATAACCCAGGGGAGGGTTAGCCACCCAGGATAACCCAGGGGAGGGTTAGCCACCCACAATAACCCAGGGGAGGGCTAGCCACCCAGGATAACCCAGGGGAGGGTTAGCCACCCAGGATAACCCAGGGGAGGGTTAGCCACCCAGGATAACCCAGGGGAAGGTTAGCCACCCAGGATAACCCAGGGGAGAGTTAACCACCCAGGATAACCCAGGGGAGAGTTAGCTACCCAGGATAACCCAAGATAGTCAATGCATCATGTCTGCCTTATTTCCATTGTGGTCCTCCAATCTTATCCCGCAGGATGCCACCAACATCCTCCTAGGTGCACGGTGACGGCAGGTGTAAGGAAACACGACCAATGTTACCAACCATGCTGGGGATAGAACCACGGACACACTTGTGTTGTGAGGCAAATGCACTGCCGACCAAGCCACAGGACACCCCACTGGCACAATCTGTGGCCCTACTGTGTCTCCCCACAGTGCCAGAAGCCTTAATGAAACATGTATTCTCAGGACCCCAATGGAAATAAGTCACTTTGTCTGATGTTTTTTGGTTATCTTGTGTAATTTACACTATGTATGATAATTGTACTTACGTGTACCTGTACTTAAATAAACTAACCAATACTAACTTAGTTTCTTATATATACTTACACTTATCTCTCAAACCACAAGTCTATCAACTCAAAATTAGTAATGAACGACTGTCAATAACAGTTGTTCATTATAAAAAAAAAAATGCAGCGGTGAGTTGCTCATTAGCTAATGAGTTAATACGTTAAATTGTTAAGGTTTACCTGGAGTTTACCTGGAGAGAGTTCCGGGGGTCAACGCCCCCGCGGCCTGGTCTGTGACCAGGCCTCCTGGTGGATCAGAGCCTGATCAACCGGGCTGTTACTGCTGGCTGCACGCAAACCAACGTACGAGCCACAGCCCGGCTGGTCAGGAACCGACTTTAGGTGCTTGTCCAGTGCCAGCTTGAAGACTGCCAGGAGTCTGTTGGTAATCCCCCTTATGTATGCTGGGAGGCAGTTGAACAGTCTCGGGCCCCTGACACTTATTGTATGGTCTCTTAACGTGCTAGTGACACCCCTGCTTTTCATTGGGGGGATGTTGCATCGTCTGCCAAGTCTTTTGCTTTCGTAGTGAGTGATTTTCGTGAGTAAGGTCATGTATAACAGTGTTAGGTTAAGTAGTATTATTTGTTGTGTCGTGGCGATGATAGTGGCCGGCCGCTGCTGCTGGGACTGGTGTGGGTGGCATCCCGGGGAACAAGATTAAACGACCACAATGGAAATAAGACAGGCCATCCTCGATGACGCAAGAAAGTTTACATAGACACAAGTACATGTAAGTACAATTATCATAGTGTAAATTACCCACCAGAAGAAATTATAATTATTTATTAGAAAACGTTTCGGTCCTGGGACCTTGATCTTGTTAGAAGTGATCAAGGTCCCAGGACCGAAACGTTTTCTAATAAATGTCAGTGTTTGCTTACGTGTCTTTCTAAACCAACAATTATCCTACATTATCTACCTTCATTTTTATAATAAAAAGAAGCGCTAAACCACAAGGGCATACAGGTATCTACCTTAAATGTGAAAAAAATAGTCAAGGTGTCTTGTCTAGTGAG
>NC_069493.1:9232734-9605234 GCF_026875155.1 Cherax quadricarinatus
CACGTCTACCTTCAGGTTTCAGTAAACGCCCAGGTTGTGATGTGGTCTACGCGGGATCACACCAGGTAGCCCGGATTTATGTTCAATAAATTGTTGTGATAGAAACACAGGCTTATCTCTAGGCTTTATTGAAAATAGAATCTTCATAGTACTTCTGCAACAACAAAATATAATGACTAGTACATCTAATAATGGCTTCTACAGGGATGGTGATGTCTCGCATATGTCAAGAGAAAAGTTATAACTACAGGCCACATATTTAAACTCACCATGTAATCTGCATGACTAATGTATATATATAAATAGAGGAGGAGAGAATCACACCGTGTGTTGGCGCCCATCACACACACCAAACTGTTGTTGTTGTTAAGGGCCCCAAGAGGTGGTGCAGTATTATCCTGCTGCTGCTCCCCACAGGACCAGTATCACTACAGGTTTCTTTCGATTTCATTTATGGCTTTTAGTTCTTCCCGCGATTCCTGACTCCTAAAGGATTCTTTTAGCTTAAGTTCGATGCTTGCTATTTCTCTGACCAGTGTCTCCCTGCGCATTTCAGATATATTGACCTCTTTTAGCTGCTCTGTTATTCTTTTCCGTCGCCTGTAAAGGGAGCGCGTGTCTCTTTCTATTTTACATCTACTCCTCCTTTTTCTTAGAGGAATAAGCCTTGTGCATACATCGAGTGCCACCGAGTTAATCTGTTCTAGGCATAAGTTTGGGTCTGTGTTGCTTAGTATATCTTCCCAGCTTATATCGGTTAGGACTTGGTTTACTTGGTCCCACTTTATGTTTTTGTTATTGAGTTGAATTTGGTGAATGCTCCCTCGTGACTAGTCTCATTTTGTCGGTCTGGGGCTCCACGCATACATGTCGAACCTCAATTATGTTGTGATCTGAGTATATTGTTTTTGATATGGTGACATTTCTTATCAGATCATCATTGTTAGTGAAGATGAGGTCTAGTGTATTCTCCAGTCTAGTAGGCTCTATTATTTGCTGGTTAAATTGAATTTTGTGCAGAGATTTAAAAGCTCGTGTGAGTGTGAGTTTTCATCAGAGCTGCCTCCTGGTGTTATTACTGCAACAATATTATTTGCTATATTCCTCCATTTTAGGTGCCTTAAGTTGAAATCCCCCAGAAGCAAGATGTTGGGTGCAGGAGCTGGAAGATTTTCCAGACAGTGGTCAATTTTTAACAGCTGTTCCTGGAATTTCTGGGATGTTGCATCCGGAGGCTTGTAGACTACCACAATGACTAGGTTTTGGTTCTCGACCTTTACTGCTAAAACTTCCACTACGTCATTTGAGGCATTAAGCAGTTCTGTGCAAACAAGTGACTCTGCAATGTACAGGCCCCAACCCCCCCCCCTTTTGCCTGTTCACTCTGTCACATCTGTATGGGGTTGTAACCTGGGATCCATATTTCGTTGTCCAAGTGATCCTTTATGTGGGTCTCAGTGAAAGCCGCGAACATTGCCTTTGCCTCTGCAAGCAGTCCCCCACGGATGAAAGGTATTTTTTTGTTTGTTACTGGCTTTAGACCCTGTATATTTGCAAAGAAAAATTGTTATCGGACTGGTGGTATTGTTGGTACTGGGGGGGGATTTTTTTTTCCGGCATTAGTATCTGTATCTGTTGGTTTGGAGGGGAGGCCATCGCGGGTGGTTCCACTCCAGGAATGACTGGATTTGGTGAAACGATTTTCTGCATTTCCTGCCATTTTTTTTTTCCTCCTGGCACTAAAAAACCTCTCCCCTTGAGTGGCTGTGGCTCCCAGTTTTCCCATGGCCTGGATGTTTTTGTATCTTTTTGTCCCCTTTAGATGGTATGCCTGGCAATTTAAGTTATAGCACTCGTTCCTGTACTGAAGAGGTATCATTTCAGGGTAAAAAGCTACAGGAAGGGAGTTTGCATTTTCCTGTTGTCATATTGGGAAATGACATTTTCTAGGGTGGTCATAGTTGCATGTCCCATCTGTTTTTCCAGATTTCCCATGCCAGCAATACCAAGTGCATAGTATGTGCACAGGTTTGGGTTTTTCCGTTTGCCTGGGTTTCTGTGACTGTATTCCCTGTTGGTGCATGTTTCCCTGTCTTACTCCTATCCTCCTAGCACCAACAATGGAGCTCCACCAGTTGTTTTTGGTAATTTATCCTCACTATTGCTATTGGAGTCCTCTTGTTTGCTATTTCCTGCGGTATTTCTAGTTTGCAATATTGGTTTTATCTTATCTTTGACTACACCTTTTTTCCCCTTTCTATGGCTCCTGTCCTCTATGAGGTCATTTATATGTATTCCTTCCTGCGTATAATTCCCGACTACCTGGACAAATCTCCAGTTTCACCATTACTGTTCCAGGACAGTATTCCGCTTCACCTTTTCTGTCTCCAGGACAGCACCTCCAGCTTCACCATTACTGTCTCCCAGGACAGCACTATCAGCCCCACATTTACTGACTACCAGGACATCACCTCCAGCCTTACAGTTTGTGACTACATGGCCAGTATCAAGGGCAGTACCATTCAGCCCAGACTTTTTATGTTCCCATCTGTTGTAGAAAGCTTCCAGGTTTTCTATGAAAGCAGCTTTGATGTTATCCTCTTTTAATACCCTTGTGATTTTAGTCCACAGATTTTCCTCATTTGGGCATACCGGTGAATAGAAGGAACAAGGAAGGGATATTCACCTCGCTAGACACAGGCAATATGGGTGTAGTGGCCTGTGCGTCGCAGTGCGATTTTCAAGGTCATTCACGGGGTCACAGTCGTCTCGAGAGTTGCCAATACTGCACTACTCGTTAATTACTCCAAACCCGCAGCACTTAACACAGCTAGCACACATGTCTAGGAATGACAGACAAATTTTCACTCTATGGACAAACAACGTAAGTAACCATTCTACAGAATTCATTACCTTTGTAACTTGTGAGCTCATTACCTTTGTACCTAGTTCAGCTATCAAAACTTTGGGGGCCCAGTCCCTGGACCCATTGCGTACCTCTTTAATATGTAAATACCTTTGTAACTTGTCATGATTGTGACCAGACCTACCTGGAGTTCATTACCTTTGTAAATTGTGAGTTCATTACCTTTGTAAATTGTGAGTTCATTACCTCTGTAACTTGCTCAGCTATCAAAACTTTGGAGTCCAGTCCCTGGACCAATTATGTACCTCTGTAATCTTTTGACTACCGCCCACAGGATGGGTATGGGGTGCATAATAAACATATTAAACTAACTGTGGACAAACAAATCAGCACAAACTTGCTATGTTTATAGATGAACCTCTGGCATGTTACAGTTAAAAAGCCGTCTCCAAAGGAGTTACCAGGTACTGCAATGCTCGTTAAATTGTTCTTGACCACTCTTGTTTTGTTCCAACTATGCAGCATTCCTCCCAGAAACACTCAGTGCATAGAAGAATAACAGGTCATCTTCCTCAGTTAGAGATATAACACATTTTGTACAAGTGGCACAGTCTGATTCATCTGGCAGGCCTAAGGACTGGATCACCAACTCATGCAGGATAGGAGATTCGTCCGTATTTCTCAGGTAGGCAGAGGTGACTAGCTGTGCGGAACTCAGATATATGAGTACCAGCGGAGCAACAAAATACACCTCTACACTGCACGTTGATAAAGGCGAACGGCTGAGTTTAAAGGCGGAGAGTTGGGGGATACAGGAGAACAGCAGGGGTAACTGAGCACGCACATTCACCTCTCTTCACATAGTCAATATGGGCGAAAGTCTCAGGCAGGAAGCAGTGCCTCGCTCAAGGTCACTGGGTGAGGCAAAACTTCTCAAGAGTTACCAAACACTGCAATACTCGTACAAATTTGTTACTCACTCCAAACCTGAAGAACTTCTAGCACATGTGTCTTGGAATGAAAGACGAATTTTCAGTGTGTGCACACCTGGGTTACCAACTCCCGTAGGACTGCACACTCGTCGTTATTACTCAGGATGAGTTGTGTACATTTTCAGAGGCACGAGTAGCAGTGGACTAGCAAAATTCACCTCTACACTGTATGTTGATAGAGGCGAAAGGTTGAGGTAAAATGAATGGCAGAGGGGAAGCAGAGGCCTGTGAGGGCCTTTTCAAAAACGGAAAACTATTTCCAGTGTTTCACTAGGTATATCCCTAGTCACAACTTGCACATAAGAGTTCTCACAACACTGAAGCTGTCTTCCAACAGTATGAGTTTTAATGATGACTTATCAGTCAGGAGAAATGGTAGGACTGCAAATTAGTAGGTTCAGATCCCCCCAGCACACGTCTACTCCCCTCAACCACTCAGCCGAGACTGGAGGGTTAGGAGAGACATGATAATGACATACAAAATACTGTGAGGGGTACATAAGGCGGACAGAGACAGGATGTTCCAGAGAGGGGACACAGCAAAAGCCTTCGACAAGTGTGACCATGGCGTAATAGCGCACAAAATGCGTGCTAAAGGAATAACAGGAAAAGTCGGTCGATGGATCTATAATTTCCTCACTAACAGAACACAGAGAGTAGTCGTCAACAGAGTAAAGTCCGAGGCAGCTACGGTGAAAAGCTCTGTTCCACAAGGCACAGTACTCGCTCCCATCTTGTTCCTCATCCTCATATCCGACATAGACAAGGATGTCAGCCACAGCACTGTGTCTTCCTTTGCAGATGACACCCGAATCTGCATGACAGTGTCTTCCATTGCAGACACTGCAAGGCTCCAGGCGGACATCAACCGAATCTTTCAGTGGGCTGCAGAAAACAATATGAAGTTCAACGATGAGAAATTTCAATTACTCAGATATGGTAAACACGAGGAAATTAAATCTTCATCAGAGTACAAAACAAATTCTGGCCACAAAATAGAGCGAAACACCAACGCCAAAGACCTGGGAGTGATCATGTCGGAGGATCTCACCTTCAAGGACCATAACATTGTATCAATCGCATCTGCTAGAAAAATGACAGGATGGATAATGAGAACCTTCAAAACTAGGGAGGCCAAGCCATGATGACACTCTTCAGGTCACTTGTTCTATCTAGGCTGGAATATTGCTGCACACTAACAGCACCTTTCAAGGCAGGTGAAATTGCTGACCTATAAAATGTACAGAGAACCTTCACGGCGCGCATAACGGAGATAAAACACCTCAATTACTGGGAGCACTTGAGGTTCCTAAACCTGTATTCCCTGGAATGCAGGCGGGAGAGATACATGATTATATACACCTGGAAAATCCTAGAGGGACTAGTACCGAACTTGCACACGAAAATCATTCACTACGAAAGCAAAAGACTTGGCAGACGATGCAACATCCCCCCAATGAAGAGCAGGGGTGTCACTTGCACGTTAAGAGACCATACAATAAGTGTCAGGGGCCCGAGACTGTTCAACTGCCTCCCAGCATACATAAGGGGGATTACCAACAGACCCCTGGCAGTCTTCAAGCTGGCACTGGACAAGCACCTAAAGTCGGTTCCTGACCAGCCGGGCTGTGGCTCGTACGTTGGTTTGCGTGCAGCCAGCAGTAACAGCCTGGTTGATCAGGCACTGATCCGCCAGGAGGCCTGGTCACAGACCGGGCCCCCAGGAACTCTCTCCAGGTAAACTCCAGGTAAACTCCAGGTAAACTCCAGGTAAACTCCAGCAACAAGGGGTCAAAATTGGAAGTTGGAGACACAGATGAGTCACAGGAATGTTAGGAAGTATTTCTTAAGCCATAGAGTTGTCAGGAAGTGGAATAGTCTGGCAAGTGATGTAGTTGAGGCAGGAACCATACATAGCTATAAGACGAGGTATGATAAAGCTCATGGAGCAGGGAAAGAGAGGACCTAGCAGCGATCAGTGAAGAAGCGGGACCAGGAGCTGAGTATCGACCCCTGCAATCACAATTAGGCGAGTACAATTAGGTGAGTACACACACACCTCGGAGTATATATGCTCTCCCTTGTTACGTCCCCTCGTCACGTACTCAGACATCCAAAATACTCTGTATTAACATGGGATTTTCAAATATACATTAATATCATCCTATTTAGCAAAAATTAATTAATGGAAAAATTTTTTTATTTTATAAATTTATAGAGACATATATCTAGCCCTTATCATGTCCCGGACAAAAAAGCTCCCCTGGTACTCTGCCTTGACAAAAAAAAAGAAAGTAAATACATATCAGCCGAAAAACTGGTAAGATTCATCCTGGCCCTGAGCCCAAAGACAACAGGAGCCCTGAGTCAAGACAACATGTAGACCTGAGCCAAGACAACTGTGGGCCCTGGCCCAAAGAAAAACAGTGGGCCCTGAGCCCAAAGACAACATGTAGGCCTGAGCCCAAAAAATGTAGGCCTGACCCCCAAAGAACTGTGGGCCTGAGTCAAGACAACTGTAGGTCTGGGTCCAAAGAAAAAATGCAGCCTGAGTCCAGACAAATTAGGTCTGGTCCAAGAAAAACATGTAGGCCTGGGTCCAAGACAAATGTGGGCCTGGGTCCAAGACAAACAGTAGGCCTGGGTCCAAGCAACATGTAGCCTGGGTCCAAGACAACTGTTAGACCTGGGCCCAAAAAAACATGTAGGCCTGGGTCCAAGAAACATGTAGGCCGGGTCCAAACACATGTAGGCCTGGTTAAAGACAACGTAGGCCTGGCCCAAGCAACATGTGGGGGTAAAAGAGCAGTAGGCCTGAGTCCAAGAAAATGTGGGCCTGGGGCAAGGAACATGTAGGCCTGGGCCAAAAAACATGTAGGTCTGGGTTCAAGACAAAGTGGCCCTGGGTCCAAGAAAACATGTAGGCCTGGGTTAAAGGCAACATGTAGGCCTGGGTCAAAAAAAAATTTTAGGCCTGGGGTCCAAGACAAATGTAGGCGGGGTCCAACAGGTATAGATTGGTCCAAGACAACAGTAGGCCTGGGCCCAAACAACGTGGGCGGGGTTTCAAGAAACAGTAGACATGGGGCCCAAAGAAACAGTAGGCCTGGGCCCAAGGAAACTGTAGGCTGGGTCCAAGAAAAATGTAGGCCGGGGTCCAAGACACATGTAGGTTGGGCCCAAGACTTTGTAGGCCTGGGTTCAAGACAAAATGTAGGTGAGTCCAAGAAAATGTGGGCCCTGAATCCAAGAAACTGTAGGCCTGGTCCAAGACAACAGTAGGCCGGGTCCAAGCAACTGTGGGCCCGAGCCCAAGACAAATGTACCTGGGTCCAAGACAACATGTAGGTTGAGTCCAAACAACATGTAGGCCTGAGACAAGGAACATGTAGGCGGGGTCCAGAAAATGGGGGCCCTGAGTCCAAGAAAATGTAGGCCTGAGCCCAAGCAAATGTGGGCCCTGAGTTCAAGAGAAATGTAGGCCTGGGTCCAAGAGAACATGTGGCCGGGTCCAAGAAAACATGTGGGCCTGATCCAAGAAAAACATGTAGGCCGGGGTTCAAGACAACTGTAGGCGGGGTTTCCAAGAAACATGAGGCCTGAGTTCAAGAAAACATGTAGGCCGGCCCAAAGAGAAAGTAGGCCTGGGTCCAAGACAAAGTGGGCCGGCCCCAATTAAAACAGTAGGCCGGGGTTAAAGAAAACATGTAGGCGGGGCCCAAAGGCAAGTGTGGCCGGGGTCCAAGACAACATGTAGGCCGGGTCCAAGAAAACATGTGGCTGGGTCCAAGACAACATGTGGCCCGGGGTCCAAGAAAACTGTGGGGCCTGACCCCAAAGGGAAAATTGTAGGCGGGGTCCAAGCACATGTAGGCCTGGGCCCAAGACAACTTGGCTGGATCCTAGAAAACATGTAGGCCTGGGTCCAAGACAACAATAGACCTGGGTAAAAGACAACAGTAGGCCGGGCCCAAGACAACATGTAGGCCGGGGCAAGAGAACTGTGGCCCTGGGTCCAAACAAATTTTGGCCCGGGTTCAAAAAAAACATGTGGGGCCTGAGTCCAAGAAAACATGTAGGCCGGGCTAAAAAGACAGCAGTAGGCCGGTCCAAGACAAATGTAGGCCGGGGGTAAAGGCACATGTGGCCTGGGTCAAAGCAACATGTAGGTCTGGGTTAAAAGACAAATGAGGGGGGGCCCAAGACACATGTGGCCTGGGTTCAAGGCAACTGTGGCCTGGGTAAAAAAAGAGCTGTGGCCCTGGGTCCAAGAAAACATGTAGGCTGGGTCAAGAAAAGTGACGATTGGGCCCAAAGACAACTGTGGCTGGGCCAAGACAACATTGGGCCTGGGTTAAAGACAATGTAGACAGGGGCCCAAGAAAAACATGTAGGCCTGGGTCCAAGGAACATGTGGCTGGGCCCAAAAACATGTGGGCTTGGGTCCAAGACATCATTAGGCCGGGGTTAAGACAAATGTGGGCCCTGGGTCCAAAAAAACCTTTGGGCCCGGGTTTCAAGACACATGTAAGCGGGTCCCAAGGAAAACATGAGGCCTGGGCTCAAAACAAATGTAGCCTGGGTCCAAGAAAACCCGTAGGCCTGGGTCCAAGACAACATGTGGCCTGGGTCCAAGAGAACTGTAGGCTGGTGAATTAAAAAACAACGGATATGCGAATATTGAGACAGAAAAAAAAGCTGAGTTAAATGGTTTATTAAATTTCTCAAAACAGTGTCCGAATATTTTGTTTTTAAATATTGTCAAGTTGGGAAACCAGAGATTTTTTGTAGCGGGGCGGCAAACTTTGTAGTAGCCACAGTCGTGGCCAGGCTTCCACCTTTCTTATACAAAAATAATGGATGGAACAGTCTACCTGTCATTAAAAGTCAGTCATGCATTATAGATTTAAAAAAGCATTAAAAGGACCCAATGGAAAAAGTCACTTTGTCTGTGTTTAAGGTTGTTACACATATGTTGTTGTATGTAATATATGTAATGTATTTGTGTTTATGAATAAATTATTATTTGTGTATACTACTGAATAAACTTACTTATTTGTGTTTACTACCTGAAAAAAACTTCTTATTTGTGTATATTTCCCGAAAAAAATTCTTGTTTGTGTTACTACCTGAAAACTTACTTTTTGGTATACTCAGAATAAATTATTATTTTGTTATTACCAAAATTTAATTCTTATTTGTGTTACCCCTGAGTAAATTACTTTTTGTGTTCTACTGAAAAAATTACTTATTTGTGTTAAACTAAATAAAACTTATTTTATTTCGTATATTCCTAAATTAAACTTATTTGTTTGTGTTATACCTGAATAACTTACTTATTTGTGTTAAAATTCCTAAATAAATTCTTGTTTGTGTTTAAAACCTAAATAAACTTACTTTTTTGTGTATACTACTAAAATTTAAACTTCTTTTTTGTGTTATCCTGAATAAACTTATTTGGTTTGTGTATATACTGAAAAAACTTATTATTTGTGTAAAACCCCTGAATAAACTTCTTGTTTGTGTTTAACTACTGAAAAACTTATTTATTTGTGTTATACCCGAATAAATATTACTTAAGTTAAAACCATTTAAAAGAAAAAAGTTTTTCAAATAGAATGTTTTTATATACATTAGTTAAAACAAAGTCAATTCTTTTGACAAATGCTTAAAAATGTAAATGCATCTGTTAAAAAGTAGTTTTTTTAGGGGTTTTAATTTTAAAAAATAAATATTTTATATTTATATTTTGAAAACAAATTTTAATTTTTGGTTTCGTATTTTTTATGAAAGTTGTTTTTGAAAAGTAAGTTGGCGGGTTAAAAATGTCGAGTTTTTAAATATTTGGGAAGATATTACTTTTTTTTGGTCTTTAATTCTTTGTAAAGTATATTGGGTCTTAACAAGTTAAATGATGGTTATTATTACTTAATTAAGTAAAAAGAGTTAGACAGAAATTAAAATAAAAACTGACCCCATTTAAGTGTTCTGGACCTGAGTTTTATTGTTTTTTTTGGATTTTTTTGGATTTAGGTCTTTAGGTGTTTTAAAGGTTTATTCCTGAAATTTTTAGGTCTCCCCCTTTCCTTTGGGTCAAAACATGATGGGTTCTGAGTCTCCTAGACAAAACCCTTGACATTTCACATTTATTTTATCTTATCTTAACTGTTTTAGCCCCCGTGGTTTAGCGCTTCTTTTTGATTATAATAATGAAGGTAGATAATGTAGGATAATTGTTGGTTTAGAAAGACACGTAAGCAAACACTGACATTTATTAGAAAACGTTTCGGTCCTGGGACCTTGATCACTTCTAACAAGATCAAGGTCCCAGGACCGAAACGTTTTCTAATAAATAATTATAATTTCTTCTGGTGGGTAATTTACACTATGATAATTGTACTTACATGTACTTGTGTCTATGTAAACTTTCTTGCGTCATCGAGGATGGTCTGTCTTATTTCCATTGTGGTGTTTAATCTGTTCCCCGGGATGCACCCACCTCCAGTCACATTCTATGCCCTATCATCGCCACGATACACAATATCTTTAACCTACACTTTTATAATGACCTTATCACGAAAATCACCACTAACGAAAGCAAAGACTTGGCAGAACGAGCAACATACCCCCAATGAAAACAGGTTTTTGACTAACGTTTGGATCGACCATTAATTATTCAGGGGCCAGACTTCAACCGAACTTCCAATACAAAGGGGATTACCAACTATCCTGGGCAGTCTTACAAGCTGCAATTGACAGCCTAAAGTCGGTTCCTGACCAGCACGGCTGTGGCCCCGACGTTGGTTCTATTTGCATGTGCCAGCGTTAACTTGCCCGTTGACCAGGCTCTGATCCACAGGAGGCCTGTCACGGACCAGGCCGCGGGGGCGTTGACCCCAACAATCTCTTCCAGGTAAACAGGTTAAAGCCTTACTTAACTTTAACATTTTAAGCTAATAGCAATCACGCTAGTGGCAATTTTTTTTTTAAATTTATGAACAGTCGTTCATTACTAATTTGAGTTGATAGACTTGTGTTTGAGGATAAGATGTGTTTAAATAAGTAATAAGTATATTAAAAAACTTTAGTTTAAGTACTAGTTAAGTAAGGTACAATTTATACAATAGTTAAATGTAACACAGATAACCAAAAAACATCAGACAAAGTGACTTATTTCCATTGGGGTCCTGAGAATACATGTTTCATTAAGGCTTCTGGCACTGTGGGGAGACACAGTAGGGCCACAGATTGTGCCAGTGGGGTGTCCTGTGGCTTGGTCGGCAGCGCATTTGCCTCACAACACAAGTGTGTCCGTGGTTCTATCCCCAGCATGTTGGTAACATTGGTCGTGTTTCCTTACACCTGCCGTCACCGTGCACCTAGGAGGATGTTGGTGGCATCCTGGGGGATAAGATTGGAGGACCACAATGGAAATAAGGCAGACATGATGCATTGACTATCTTGGGTTATCCTGGGTGGCTAACTCTCCCCTGGGTTATCCTGGGTGGTTAACTCTCCCCTGGGTTATCCTGGGTGGCTAACCTTCCCCTGGGTTATCCTGGGTGGCTAACCCTCCCCTGGGTTATCCTGGGTGGCTAACCCTCCCCTGGGTTATCCTGGGTGGCTAGCCCTCCCCTGGGTTATCGTGGGTGGCTAACCCTCCCCTGGGTTATCCTGGGTGGCTAACCCTCCCCTGGGTTATCATGGGTGGCTAACCCTCCCCTGGGTTATCCTGGGTGGCTAACCCTCCCCTGGGTTATCCTGGGTGGCTAACCCTCCCCTGGGTTATCCTGGGTGGCTAACCCTCCCCTGGGTTATCCTGGGTGGCTAACCCTCCCCTGGGTTATCCTGTGTCAACCCTTCCTCCCTGAGGTTAAAAATATCAACAGATCTTATCTTAATCATGTTGCAGTAGTGCTGTCTGCACTACTGCAACATGATTATTCAACCTAACCTGTAATAATGTGGCAACATTTCACTCCAGGAGTCTTGTCAGGCCATTTCTCACGGCTTGACAAAGTTCCTGGAGAGTGAAACATTGCCACAGTAAAATGTTGCATTAATTGCACATTTGTCCTACCTAACAGCTTAACCTATACCTGGCATTAATGTAGTATTTTCCTGTCAAGTGAGCATCCAGTGCCAACTTCTCGGCTTCATATCTCGGTAAATACTGACCCTAAAATTTTTTTTTTATCCTATGACACTTAGAAAATTGTGCTTTTTTTTTTTTTTGCAATAAAAAAAAAACGATTTTTTTATTTTTCAAAATATTTGGGGCACTGGGGTAGTGAACGTATATATACGTTTTGACCGTTTACGGGTTAAGTACTATTGGTATTGGTGTGTATCGAAAGATTTTGATAGTATTGATATGAAATTGAATATCGGTATTGACAAATATTTTGATGTTATCCCATCACGCATTTTCAGTTTTAGATATGGTTAGACTGGCTTTTTAAATTTTGTATATGTATTGTTAAGTTTGGACTTCACTGTTGTTGAGGTATAAATGATCATGCAAGTGTCGAGCTGGAAATTAAATGGTTGGGCTTCTACTGAAGATGTTTTTCTCAACCTTGTGAGCCGCAAACACCAAAGATATATCATACATTTCTTTGCAGTCTCATCCGTGAAGAAACGTGCAGGATGTATGTCAAGTGTATGGTGATTGATGGGTTTAAAAGTTACGGGCAGCGGACGGAAATAAATGGCTTTGATCCGCTGTTCAACGCCATCACAGGACTCAATGGATCTGGAAAATCAAATATTTTAGATGCAATATGCTTCTTGTTGGGCATCACAAATCTCAGCCAGGTGAGAGGTTTATGCATTATTCACCAGTCTAAACTAAGAATTTAGGTTAATTTTGATTCTGTTTCACTTTATCTGATGAATAAAACACATGCAACACTTGATTATCTTGGTTCTTTAGTATTGGTGAATTTTGGCAATAAGGATGCCCAAGTGTTGCACATGTGTCTTGTTCATTAGATGGTGAGTATTATGTACCATTAATAATATGATCATCTTATTACGTCAGTTAGACTATTGGTTCTGGGGGTTTGTCACCCCAGTAGCCCAGTCTCAAACTGAGTTCTGGAAGTTGGAAGGAAATATAATATTTCAGAAATAATTATAAAGAAACTTAGGAAATAAAAGTTATGGTATATAGAACGTAAGAGGTGTGTCGAATTTACATGTTATGTAATGTGTTCATGAGACAACATAAAGGAACCAACAGTCCTTTCGAAATAGTGTAGTGGTATCATGCAAGATTCCCATTCTTGCGACCCGGGTTTGATTTCTGGGCAGCAAACTCAGTTTTCAAGGACCCAATGGCAATAAGTCACTTTTTATGACATTATTGGATTATTCTAGGTAATTTGTATACATGTTACTATGATAATTTTTTTTTTTATATAATCTAAAACATTGCATAAATACAAGGAGGTATAAAAGTATCATAAAATGAACTATGATACTGGTTATGAACAGTAAAACCAAAAATCTGAACCCCAACACAGAAAATAACACCATACTTAATGGCAGTATGACACTCAGAATACGACTCACAACGTATCATTCAAAACCGGCATTATACAAAATATTACTATTGCTGTGCTACACACAGCTGACATTTTCCCCCCCCCCCCTACACACACATTAAAATTATACCCACATTCACCAATCTGAAGAATCATATAATTCAACTTAAATTTTATGAGTATATCCTGAACTCATCAGTAACTAAGTAATAAGTATTAACAAACAATGGTGGTACATCAACACCGAAATCACAAAACATTAAATTATAAACTATTAACAAAAAGTTATTTTTTTTTTTTATCAAAATCCATACATCAGATATAAAATAAATTGAGACAGCGTTACCAAGTCTGCCGTCCAGACAACAATGATAGTACATGCACACATCAGTATTGTGTGTGAAAACAAAGCCTCTATCCCACAATCCTAGGATACACAGCAAATAATACATTATAATATCAACTAAACATAATGGAGCTACCTAGTAAAACAAACCTGTACCATGGTTACAAAAAATTTCCATGATATGTAAAAAGAATTCTATGCCTGCATAATACGTCCACTTGAATAATTGTACTGCTTACAAGAATGCATGGCATATAGACAATAGAATTACAACTTACGTAAAAATACCAGAAATTTTTTTTACGATGAGTATACAAAAGTAGTCATTCCCTCAACCCCCCCCCCTTCCCCCGGGCAGGATCCCACTTCACCCCACCAATTTATTCCCTTACTACTAATATCTGCTATTCTATCGACCCAAACCTTGTAACGAAAGTGGCATAGCCATATCATCAGTAAGGTATCAGAGGCATGTATGTACAGAACTTGTACACAATAAGGGACCATTCGGTAAGAAACCGAATCATGTACACATGTTACTATGATAATTGTACTTATGTATACTGACCAAAATAAACTTACTTGCTCAACAGGCTTATAGTTAACACTGACATGACAGGAGGGTTGTACCACCATAGGATGGTTGTCTTATTTCTACAAATTACTTCATAATATCTAGGTGGCATGTTTTGGGAGAATTGATTATTGAAGATAGAGAAGTGTGCATTTTCTCTCATGTATCACTGTGTAAAGTTTTTTAAATAAAAACTATTTTCTTTCTTTTGCTTTTCGTTTTTTAAAAACCAGCCACTGTCTGCCAAGACAGAGTAAACACCCTATAAGGAAATGCATTTACCATTATCTCATAACTTTGCCTGGGATAGGATTTAAAAATTGTACGACCCTCCGAGGTGTGGAAGTACAGTGCGGGTACTGAACCTCTATCCCTCCCTCAGGGTGCAGGCACTGCACCTCCATCCCTCCCTCAGGGTGCAGGCACTGAACCTCCATCCCTCCCTCAGGGTGCAGGCACTGCACCTCCATCCCTCCCTCAGGGTGCAGGCACTGCACCTCCATCCCTCCCTCAGGGTGCAGGCACTGAACCTCCATCCCACTTTCAGGGTGCAGGCACCACCTCCATCCCTCCCTCAGGGTGCAGGCACTGTACTTCCCTCCTCCATCCCTCCCTCAGGGTGCAGGCACTGTACTTCCCTCCTCCATCCCTCCCTCAGGGTGCAGGCACTGTACTTCCCTCCTCCATCCCTCCCTCAGGGTGCAGGCACTGAAACATCCCTCCTCCATCCCTCCCTCAGGGTGCAGGCATGTACTTCCCTCCTCCATCCCTCCCTCAGGGTGCAGGCACTGTACTTCCCTCCTCCATCCCTCCCTCAAGGTGCAGGCACTGAAACTTCCCTCCTCCATCCTCCCTCAGGGTGCAGGCACTGCTTCCCTCTCCATCCCTCCCTCAGGGTGCAGGCACTGTACTTCCCTCCCTCCATCCCTCCCTCAGGTGCAGGCACTGTACTTCCCTCCTCCATCCCTCCCTCAGGGTGCAGGCACTGTACTTCCCTCCTCCATCCCTCCCTCAGGGTGCAGGCACTGTACTTCCTCCTCCATCCTCCCTCAGGGTGCAGGCACTGTGCTTCCCTCCTCCATCCCTCCCTCAGGGTGCGGCACTGTACTTCCCTACCTCCATCCCTCCCTCAGGGTGCAGGCACTGTACTTCCCTCCTCCACCCTCCCTCAGGGTGCAGGCACTGTGCTTCCCTCCTCCATCCCTCCCTCAGGGTGCAGGCACTGTACTTCCCTCCTCCATCCCTCCCTCAGGGTGCAGGCACGTACTTCCCCCCTCCATCCCTCCCTCAGGTGCAGGCACTGTACTTCCCTCCTCCATCCTCCCTCAGGGTGCAGGCACTGTACTTCCCTCCTCCATCCCTCCCTCAGGGTGCAGGCACTGTACTTCCCTCCTCCATCCCTCCCTCAGGGTGCAGGCACTGTGCTTCCTCCTCCATCCCTCCCTCAGGGTGCAGGCACTATACTTCCCCTCCATCCCTCCCTCAGGTTGCAGGCACTGTACTTCCCTCCTCCATCCCTCCCTCAGGTGCAGGCACTGTACTTCCCTCCTCCATCCCTCCCTCAGGGGGGCAGGCACTGTACTTCCTCCTCCATCCCTCCCTCAGGTGCAGGCACTGTATTTCCCCCCTCCATCCCTCCCTCAGGGTGCAGGCACTGTGCTTCCCTCCTCCACCCCTCCCTCAGGGTGCAGGCACTGTACTTCCCCCTCCATCCCTCCCTCAGGGTGCAGGCACTGTACTTCCCTCCTCCATCCCTCCCTCAGGGTGCAGGCACTGTACTTCCCTCCTCCATCCCTCCCTCAGGGTGCAGGCACTGTACTTCCCTCCTCCATCCCTCCCTCAGGGTGCAGGCACCACCTCCATCCCTCCCTCAGGGTGCAGGCACTGTGCTTCCCTCCTCCATCATTCCCTCAGGGTGCAGGCACTGTGCTTCCCTCCTCCATCATTCCCTCGGGGTGCAGGCACTGTGCTTCCCCCTCCTCTTCCCTCAGGGTGCAGGCACCACCTCCATCCCTCCCTCAGGGTGCAGGCACTGTACTTCCCTCCTCCATCATTCCCTCAGGGTGCAGGCACTGTGCTTCCCTCCTCCATCATTCCCTCAGGGTGCAGGCACCACCTCCATCCCTCCCTCAGGGTGCAGGCACTGTGCTTCCCTCCTCCATCATTCCCTCAGGGTGCAGGCACTTTGCTTCCCTCCTCCATCATTCCCTCAGGGTGCAGGCACTGTGCTTCCCTCCTCCATCATTCCCTCAGGGTGCAGGCACTGTGCTTCCCTCCTCCATCATTCCCTCAGGGTGCAGGCACTGTGCTTCCCTCCTCCATCATTCCCTCAGGGTGCAGGCACTGTGCTTCCCTCCTCCATCATTCCCTCAGGGTGCAGGCACTATACCAAGGCCCTCTCCTGTTCCCAGGGACTGTTTGAGCATTATGAATACAGTATTATTATTATTATTATTATTATTATATTATTTTTATTATTATTTATTATTATTTAACACTGGTTGTCTCTCATCAAGGTAGAGTGACCCAAAAAAGAAATACTTTCACCATCATTCACACTATCACTGTCTTGGGCAGAGTTGTACAGATACAACAGTTCAGATGTCCCTCCAAACAGCAAATAATAATAATATCTTCATATTCTTATTCATCTTATTGTAAATAATAATAATCAATCATCATCAACATCATCATAAATCATCATCATCATCATCATCATCATCATCATCATCATCATCATCATCATCATCATCATCATCATCATCATCATCATCATCATCATCATCATCATCATCATCATCATAAATCATCATCATCATCATCATCATCATCACATCATCATCATCATCATCATCATCATCATCATCATCATCATCATCATCATCATCATCATCATCATCATCATCATCATCATCATCATCATCATAAAATCATCATCATCATCATCATCATCATCATCATCATCATCATCATCATCATCATCATCATCATCATCATCATCATCATCATTTTTAAGATGTTGACCATTTTCCAGGGTGACCCAAAAAGAAAAAAAAACCCTTTTCATTATGATTCAACACTTTCACCATCACTCAATCATAATCAATGTCTTTGCAAAGGCACTCAGATACGACAGTTTAGATGTCCCTCCAATCTGACAATATCCTGTATACAGTGTTTCCTTTTGAGTTCTTCATTCTTTCTATACCTAAGCAGCTGGAACTTATCCCCACTGAATGTCATGTTGTTCTTCACTGCCCTTTAAAGTGCAGGCATTGTACTTTTCATTTCCAGGACTCAAGTCCGACTAACCCGTTTCCCTGAATCCCTTCACAAAATATTACCCTGCTCACATTTCAACAGCTCAGGTCCCAAAAACCATTCGTCTCCATTCACTCCTATCTAACACTCTCACGAATGCTTTCTAGAAGTCCAAGCCCCTCACCCACAAAACCTCCTTTACCCCCTCCCTCCAACCTTTTTGAGGATGCCCCCTACCCTGCCTTCCTTTCCCTACAGATTTATGTGCTCTCCAAGTTATTCTACTTTGTTCCATTCTCTCTAATTGACCAAACCACCTCAACAACCCCTCTTCAGCCCTTTTTTGCAACTCAACACCTCCTAATTTCCACACTATGAATTCTCTGCATAATATTTACACCACACATTGCCCTTAGACAGGACATCTAAACTTCCTCCAGCCTCCTCCTCGCTGCAGCAGTTACAACCCAAGCTTCACACCCATATAAGAGTGTTGGAACCACTATACTTTTGTATATTCCCTTCTTTGCCTCCATGGATAATGTTTTTTGTCTCCACAGATACCTCAATACACCACTCACCTTTTTTTCTTCATTAATTCTATGGTTAACCTCATCCTTCATAAACCCATTAACTGGCAAGTCAACTCCCAAATATCTGAAAACATTTGCTTCTTCCATACTCCTCCCTCCAATGTGATATCCAATTTTTCTTTATCTAAATCATTTAATGGCCTCATCACCTTATTCTTATCTATGTTCATTTTCAACTTTCTACCTTTTTACCTTTATTTATTTTTATTTTTTTTTATTGAAAGAAATATTCAGAGGTAATAACTGTGTTGGAGTGTCAGAAACATTGATAATAGGTATAACACAATGAAGTATGAGCTGCCACATCTGATGTATGGGGCCCAGGAGTGGGCTTCAAAATTAGAAAAAATCTTGAAAATACATCAACAATACATAACTTAAAGAATCTTTAACATTCCTTTATCATACAAATACAAGTTTTTTGTAGCTAGTTCGTGTTGCAGGTTCGTGCTACAAACTTACAAGAACTCGTTTATAAAAATGGACAAGCAGGTGTAACCAAGGCCACAGTCACCGTTACCTTTGACAACACGGATAAGAAGCAGAGTCCCATAGGTTACGACCACTACGATGAAGTCACCATCACCCGTCAGGTAAAGCGCAGAGCTAAGATTGTGGTGTCTTGTCTTCAGTATTTAAGCTTTCCTCTTTCAACAAACCGGCCATATCCCACCAAGGCAGGGTGACCCATAAAGAAAAACAAAAGTTTCTGTTTTTAAATTGAGTGATATATACACGAGAAGATGTACTACCCTTGCTCTCGGCATTTTAGTTGCCTCGTAGGACACACATGGCTTACGGAGGAAGAATTCTTTTCGACCTCCAGTATTTAATCTATTGTAAACTTTTTTTCAGTTTTAACCCTTAACCCGTAAACGGTCCAAACGTATATATACGTTTTTTCAACATTTGAAAGTATGTAAAAAAGTGGATCTTCTTTTTGTTTTTTTACATTTGAAAATGTGTAAAAAAAACTTTGATCTACTTTTTTTTTTTGTTATACAGTGGTCCCTCATTTTTCGTAATTAATCCGTTCCTGGAGGAGCTACTATAAACGAAATTTACGATTTGCGAATCAATTTTCCCCATAAGAAATAATGTAAATACAATTAATCCGTTCCTGACACCCAGAAGTATTAAAACAAAAAAAATTTTTACATGAAATATATATGTAGTACATAAACAATACAATGGGAAATGATGAATGAAACATTAACAGCATAACACTTACCTTTATTGGAGATTCTTCTTACTGTATGGGAGACTGGAGGAGGAGAGAGAGTGGATTGTTTATAGTTTGGAAGGGGAATCCCCTTCTAGCAACACCTCAGGTACCAATTGCTTTTTTGGGGTTGCTTGTCTTCTCTGTTTGTTAATGCCACTAAGACCACCTTGAAAGTCACTGGAGTCCTGTCTCGCAAAATAACTGTGGAGAGAGCTCTGTTTCTGGCGTCTCTTTAACACTTCCCTAAAATGGCCCAAGACTTTGTCACTGTACATGTTGCCAACCTGGCTTGCAACAACCTTGTTAGGGTGATGTTTCTCCATAAAGCTTTCCATCTTACCCCACATAGTAAAAATCTCTCTAATTTCTGAAGAAGGCACCTTCTTCCATCTCTCTTCCTCCTCCTCTGCAGCAAGATTCTGAGCTGCGATCTGTTGCTCTTCCTGCCGAAGCTCTTGCAGCTCCTCAGTGGTGAGCTCTTCATTGTGGTCTTCCACCAATTCTTCCACATCCTCCAAACTCACATCCAACCCCATGGAACTCCCCAGTGCCACAATTGATTTTACAACAGACATAGGCTCATCAGGGTTAGTCCCAAAGCCTTCAAAATCCCTCTTGTTGACACAATCTGGCCACAATTTTCTCCAGGTAGAGTTCAAAGTCCTGGTAGTCACTCCCCCCCAAGCCATACCTATAAGGGTTATGCAATGGAGGATGCTGAAGTGTTCTCTCCAAAATTCCCTTAGGGTCAAGTGAGTGTCTGTGGTAACAGTCAAGCATCTGTGAAACATTGCTTTTGTGTAGAGTTTTTTAAAGTTTGCAATGACCTGCTGGTCCATGGGCTGGAGGAGAGGAGTGGTATTCGGGGGCAAGAACTTTACTGGGATGAACCCAAACTCCTCGAAAATTAGGTCATCCAAGTTTGGAGGATGAGCAGGTGCATTGTCCATTACTAGCAGGCACTTGAGATCCAATTTCTTTTTTCCCGGAGATACTCCTTCACACTAGGGCCAAACACTTCATTGAACCACTCGACAAAAATTTCCCTCATGACCCATGCCTTACTATTAGATTTCCAAAACACACACAATTTACTCTTCATAACATTGTTTTTCCTGAACACTGGGATTTTCAGAATGGTACACTAGTAATGGCTTCACTTTGAAATCCCCACTAGCATTAGCACAGAACATTAGCGTCACCTGTCTTTCATTTGGCTTGTGTCCTGGCATTGCCTTTTCCTCTTGTGTAATGAAGGTCCTCTTTGGCATTTTCTTCCAAAAGAGGCCTGTTTCGTCACAATTGAACACTTGTTCAGGTTTCAGTCCTTCAGCCTCTATGTACTCCTGGAATTCATGCACATGTTTTTCCCTTGAGTCCTGGAAATGGAAGTACAATGCCTGCACTTAAAGGAGTTTTGGGATTTTGGCAGTTTGGAGGGATATGTTGTGTACTTTAACGTATTCTTCAAAACTGTTGTATTTGACACCTCGAAAAAGCCGTGATAATTGTGAGGGGGAAAGGTTGAAGAGAGAAAGTATTTTTCTTTTTGGGGATTTTCTTTCTTTTTTGGGGTCCCCCTCCTCGGGGGGAGACCCCGCTTGTTGAAAAAAAAAAAAAAAAATTCAGCCCCCTTTTGTGGTCCGAACTGGAGCCTTAACCATCCTTCCCACACTGTGTATGCCATGGTTCTTAAATCTCTCAAACCACCCTTTGCTGCCTTTTAAATTCGCTCACATCACCACTATTGGGGGCATTTCTTTCCCCAAAACGCATGCAACTGCCTAGCCTTTTCACAAATAACGAAGTCATAAGATATCTCCTGCTAATTTTTTTCTTTATCCCACCAAAATAACTTTTCAAACCCCTTTGATACTGGGGTCTCATTTTTGTCAGCAAGTTTTCCCCTTTGCAACAACAGCATCCTTATTTCCCTTTTTTTTGGCCACTAGGAACATATGGTTTTGTAGGGTTTTTTAAAAATCCTGGCAGTTCGGCCCCACTTGTACCACTTTTCATATGTTCAATCATGGTTTTCTTAAATTTAATCGTATTTCTCACCTTCTTTACCACAGGGGGTTTTGGGACGGGCTTTCTTTTGGGGCCATGGTAGCTTATTTAGTACTTACAAGCACTAAAATAAATGGAATATTATGAAATATTTCGCTGGAGCATGTGAGGGGACCTTCGGTCACTGGTAAACAATGCCAGACTGGCTGCCGCCACGGCTCATGCCGTGGGTACGCGTCCCGGACGAACTACGACTCGCGAGTCAACCTATGAAAAGCGAGTCCATGTTTATACGAAAATACCCCTATGATTGGCGAAATTTACGATTGCCGAGAACTATGAAAAGCGAGGGACCACTGTACAGTATTTGAAAATATGTAAAAAAAACGTAGATCTACTTTTGTAGCACTACACATGTGAACGTAGATCTGTTTGGACAGTTTATGGGTTAAACTGTCCAAACGTAGATCTACGTTTTTTTCAACATTTGAAAGTAGTACGTAAAAAAATGTAGATCTTTTTTGTTTTTTTCCATTTGAAAACGTGTAAAAAACTTTGATCTGCGTTTTTTTTTGTTACATTTGAAAATTGTAAAAAAACTTAGATCTACTTTTGGAGCACTACGCATGTGAACATAAATCTGTTTGGACAGTTTAAGGGTTAATTGGCTATACCAATTACTACTTTCTCCTGTAAATCATTTCATTGGTCTACTACCTTACAAAGAAAAGCTTCCAAGTATTCTTTTAACAGCTTCTCTTCCTTAGTTTATAATTATGGCCTCTTTTTCTGCCATTTGATGGAGTAGTTAAGTCCTTGTCAGTTTCCTCATATGCTTCAATGTGGTTATCATATATCTGTTCTTCCTCTCAGAGATAGCACATCTAGTGCTTTCAACCTTCATATCTAATATTTTTTTGGCTCTGGGAGTCTTTTCACATAGTACGTAATATGTAGTTTATAATGGTGATATTATGTTCATTGGGAAAATGTCTCGTGGCAATAATCAGTAGATTAAGAACTTGTACAGATGCTCTTTGCTTTATGATGGCTCTACTTAAGACACTATTTCGAATTTTTGATGACGCGATAGCGATGCATATTCAGTACTGTACTGTGCATTTATTGATAAGATAAACTTGTATTCATTTATTTACTTTACAATACTGGTATTTAGTTAGTTACAGTAATTATTTTTATGTATTTATTCAGTGACAGTAGTTATTTATTTACTTGTTTATCATATACAGTGGACCCCCGCATAACGATTACCTCCGAATGCGACCAATTATGTAAGTGTATTTATGTAAGTGCGTTTGTACGTGTATGTTTGGGGGTCTGAAATGGACTAATCTACTTCACAATATTTCTTATGGGAACAAATTCGGTCAGTACTGGCACCTGAACATACTTCTGGAGTGAAAAAATATCATTAACCGGGGGTCCACTGTATTCATATTTGACTTAGGATATTTTCAACTTATGGTGGGTTTGTTGGAATGTGACCCCATCGTAAGATGAGGAGCACCATACCAGAGCTAGGTATCATCTCCACTGATTGCTGGCTTAAAGGTGTTGTAGTTAATAGTTTCTTAATTTTTTGAAATTTATGGAAGTGTCTTAGTTTATCTACTTATCTTTGTACAGTAAATCCTTGATTTAATGGATCCAGGCAATATTATTGGAAGAGATCCATTAGATCATTTGATTCGGAAACAACGGATAAAGTCCATTGGTTACAGATTGGACATTTGTTGTTTCGATCATGGTAAACCAGTCGCGTCTCTGTTCACTATTATCGCCATTACTAGCCACCCACTTCCTCTTATTAGTTTATTAAATTCAGGATTTACAATACAGCCTCTCCTCACTTAATGATGTACTCATTTACCAACACCTCGGACATACAACGGGCTCTCTCACCAGTATTCATACCTAAATAATGTATATTAGAGCTGATTTCCTCTATTATGTTTATTTCAATATACAGTATACTACTGTATACTGTATACTACTGTACAAACATTTAAAAATAAGCCAGAAATGTTATAAATGGTGCAAAGGTAACATTAAAACAAGATCAAAGATGGCTGACACAAACTCACTACCATTATAGCTTGCTCCTCACTTAGCGATGAATTCGTTTTACAACGTGGTCTTAGCAACGGAACTTCGTCGTTAAGCGAGGAGAGGCTGTACAGTGGACCCCCGGTTAACGAACTTTTTTCATTCCAGTAGTATGTTCAGGTGCCAGTACTGACCGAATTTTTTCCCATAAGGAATATTGTGAAGTAGATTAGTCCATTTCAGACCCCCAAACATACACGTACAAACGCACTTACATAAATACACTTACATAATTGGTCGCATATGGAGGTGATCGTTAAGCGGGGGTCCACTGTATTATGCTTTTTTTACTTTCATTTTTATGTTTACTATGATTCTTCTTAGGATTTTTTATTTGTTCCCAGTACTATTCCTTTACATAATACTAACTTCTAAGAGTCTTTTGTTAAGGTTAGTTTTGTTAAAGTTTAGTGCTTCATTATAAATTCTGTCTTAGCCTAATTCTGGTCAAAATGTTGGTCATTCTGTGGGTTGTGCTCTAGTAGTGTACTTATTTTGTAATGCTTTTTAATACACTATAACCAAAGTGTACTTTATTGCTGATGTACTTTTATTGTCTTGTTAATTATGAATTTTATTCCTATAACAATGTATTGTAATTATTAATCATAAAATTCATGCTGGTTGTATTTTTTTTCTCTCTTCAGGTTGTAATTGGTGGGCGTAATAAGTACATGATAAATGGTACCACAGTGCAGAATAGCAGGGTGCAAGATTTCTTCCGCTCAGTGCAGCTTAATGTCAACAATCCCCACTTCCTCATCATGCAGGGGCGTATAACAAAAGTCCTCAACATGAAACCTCCGGAAGTATGTGGCTTATGTTCTAACTGAACATAATTTTGCTTAAAAATAGTTTTTACAGAGCTTAAGTTGATATATTTCTGTCGTAAGAGGCGATTAAAATGTTGGGAGCAAGGGGCTAGTAACCCCTTCTCCTGTATACGTTACTAAATGTAAAAAGAAGAAAGCATTTCTTCTCTTTTTGGCCACCTTGTCTAAGTGGGAGATGGCCAGTGTGTTAAAAAAAAAGTTGATACATATATGAGATGGCTAATAATAGTAAATGTGTACTTGGGGAGCGGGGGCGTAATAGGGGAGTTAGGTTGCCCCCGAGTTTGCTCTTGCTGTGGGCCTTCCGAAATTTTTCTTGGGGTCTAGTTAGGAGTCTCAGAATCTGCTTTTGCTCGGGGGGTCCCTAGTTCTTCCTTGTTTGTATAGGGGCCGCCCAGTTGAATCTTTCTTAGTATGTTCAGGGGAATGGATAGCCAGTGTGTCAAACAAAATATAGAATATTTTCAGAGGCGCGGGTGGAACTATCTCACTTGTGTGATGGGCCAAAGCGCAAAAAACCCCAAAAGTGTCGTACAGGTGCTGCTCTGCTGTGGAAATTCTTACGAAAATGCTTAAATTTGCTCTTGCCATCTTTCATATTACGAAGCATTTTTAATGTCTGTGTGAATGTTTTAAAGAGAGCAGTGAATAAAGGATATAGGGATTACTATCCTCCCATTGATTTATTTTTTCATTGGCCACGGTATAGCATCCATTGTCAGAAATACATCGCATGCTAGTGGCTTTCTAATAAACTATTATTACATGTAAACTGCATTATCTATATACTGGAGAAAAGAAATAAAGAATTCAAATTATTCAATATACACGTTTTCATTTCACTGAATATTTTTCTTTTTTCCTTTCCTTTCCTTTCTTTTTTTTTTCCTCCCTTCTTTCACATGTGAAAATCATTAAGTACCTGATGCATAGCTGTTGTCTAACTTTAACACAAATTTCTGTTTTCTCAGTATTTTTCAAGAATAAAATCTCTTTAAAGCGACTCTAATGTATTGCTCCCGGTGTACACCTGAATGGGCACGTGTATGCTTTTATTTATTATTGTACCACACTGTTGTTTTTATTGTCCATTTTTTTTGGTATATCTACAGGTTTACATTAGATTTTTTTTTTTTCAACAAGTCGGCCGTCTCCCACCGAGGCAGGGTGACCCACCGAGGCAGGGTGACTCAAAAAGAAAGAAAATCCCCAAAAAGAAAATATTTTCATCATCATTCAACACTTTCACCACACTCACACATAATCACTGTTTTTGCAGAGGTGCTCAGAACACAACAGTTTAGAAGCATATACGTATAAAGATACACAACATATCCCTCCAAACTGCTAATATCCCAAAACCCCTCCTTTAGGGTGCAGGCATTGTACTTCCCATTTCCAGGACTCAAGTCCGGCTATATAAAAATAACTGGTTTCCCTGAATCCCTTCACTAAATATTACCCTGCTCACACTCCAACAGATCGTTAGGTCCCAAATACCATTCATCTCCATTTACTCCTATTGAACACGCTCATGCACGCCTGCTGGAAATCCAAGCCCTCTCCCACAAAACCTCCCTTACCCCTTCCTTCCAACCTTTTCGAGGATGACCCCTACCTCGCCTTCCTTCTCCTACAGATTTAAATGCTCTCCATGTCATTCTACTTTGATCCATTCTCTCTAAATGACCAAACCACCTCAACAACCCCTTTTTCAGCCCTCTGACTAATACTTTTATTAACTCCACACCTTCTCCTAATTTCCACACTCCAAATTTTCTACATAATATTTACACCACACATTGCCCTTAGACAGGACATCTCCACTGCCTCCAACCGCCTGCTTGCAGCTGCATTCACAACCCAAGCTTCACACCCATATAAGAGTGTTGGTACTATTATACTTTCATACATTTCTTTCTTTGCCTCCATAGATAACGTTTTTTTGACTCCACATATACCTCAACGCACCACTCGCCTTTTTTCCTTCATCAGTTCTATGATTAACCTCATCCTCCATAAATCCATCTGCTGACACGTCAACTCCCAAGTATCTGAAAACATTCACTTCTTCCATACTCCTCCTCCCCAATTTGATATCCAGTTTTTCTTTATCTAAATAATTTGACACCCTCATCACCTTACTCTTTTCTATGTTCACTTTCAACTTTCTGCCTTTACACACACCCAAACTCATCCACTAACCTTTGCAATTTTTCTTTAGAATCTCCCATAAGCACAGTATCATCAGCAAAAAGTAACTGTGTCAATTCCCATCTTGTATTTGATTCCCCTTAATTTAATCCCACCCCTCTCCCGAACACCCTAGCATTTACTTCTTTCACGACCCCATCTATAAATATATTAAAAAACCATGGTGACATTACACATCCCTGTCTAAGACCTACTTTTACTGGGAAGTAGTCTCCCTCTCTTCTACACACCCTAACCTGAGCCTCACTATCCTCATAAAAACTCTTTACAGCATTTAGTAACTTACCACCTATTCCATATACTTATAACACCTGCCACATTGCTCCCCTATCCACTCTATCATATGCTTTTTCTAAATCCATAAATGCAATAAAAACTTCCCTACCTTTATCTAAATACTGTTCACATATATGCTTCAATGTAAACACTTGATCTACACATCCCCTACCCACTCTGAAACCTCCCTGCTCATCCGCAATCCTACATTCTGTCTTACCTCTAATTCTTTCAATTATAACCCTACCGTACACTTTTCCTGGTATACTCAGTAAACTTATTCCTCTATAATTTTTACAGTCTCTTTTGTCCCCTTTCCCTTTATATAAAGGGACTATACATGCTCTCTGCCAATCCCTAGGTACCTTCCCCTCTTTCATACATTTATTAAAGAAAAGTACCAACCACTCCAACACTATATCCCCCCCTGCTTTTAACATTTCTGTGACATTACATTTATATTAGTTAAATTTTTGTTTTTAATTGTTTGCAACAACATTAAGGGGTAAAACATTTCTGTGTAATGTACATTGCATAGAAATATTATATTTATTTGGTTGTATACAGCTGCAACGACTGAGTAAAATAATGCATACTGTGTTTATAATAATACTGAACATGCTCTGTTTATAATAATAATAATAATAATAATAATAATGATTTGGGATTATAATTCTTGGGCACCTATTCTTTTGACAAGTTCACTATTGTTCGCACATCAAACCATAAATATAGCAACTACAATAAAAAAGATCACCGAGTTTGCATTTATTTTATATAGTAATAATTCTTTTAAATTACTAGGTGACTGCCTGCATTTATATAATGATCTATCTTAATTTTAAAAAGGGTGGATGGGTAAGCCAGTGGAAGGCCTCGGTCAGATGATGAAAAGCTTCATATGCAGGTCATCATATGACTTAGACCCGCATCAGGAAACACTTACCCTGTTTCCTGATAAATCTTACCTAACCTAACCTTCCTTCATTTGCTCTGGAATATCAGTTATAGACTCTCAATACCCTTCTGTATACCTGCAGATCCTGGCAATGATTGAAGAAGCTGCAGGCACTCGCATGTATGAGTCAAAGAAACAGCAAGCTCAGAAGACTATAGAGAAGAAAGATGCTAAACTGAAGGAGATAAATGATGTATGTTAATTTCTTTAAGGGCATTATGCTGATAAATAATTTGGAGGGGTGGGGATATTTGCAGTTTGGAGGGGCATCTGAAGTGTAGAGTCTGCATGCCTCTGGAAAGACAGTGATGGAGTGAATGATAGTGAAGGTGTTTTCTTTTTCGGGTCACCGCACCTCGGTGGAAGATGGCCAGTGTGTTAAAAAAAAAAGTGTATGAATGAATGAAAAATGTTGAATGTATTTTCTTCTTTGGGTCGCCCCACCTTGGTGGGACACAGCTGTTGAGTTAAAAAATGTATGTTTATTAACCCATAAACGGTCCAAACGTATATATATGTTTTTTCAACATTTGAAAGTATGTAAAAAAAGTAGATCTTCTTTTTGTTTTTCTACATTTGAAAATGTGTGAAAAAACTTTGATCTACTTTTTTTTTTGTTATATTTGAAAAGATGCAAAAAAAAAAACCTAGATCTACTTTTGTAATATTACACACGTGAACGTAGATCTGTTTGGACCGTTTACGGGTTAATATGGTGTCATTGAGAAAGGTTAACCATGATGGTATATATAATGTAAATGGAAGGAAGAGGTGGGGACATCCCAGGAATGGATAAACAGAAGGTTTGAAAGAAGTTTTGAGAGGTAGAGGGATGAGCATCCCACAAACATTTGTTAGAGGTGAACCCTCAAGGGAGGCTCCTTGATGCTGGTGAAGGGCTCTTGATCTAAGGAATTGAATCTGCCCTCCCATTCCTTGGATCAAACCTGAATGCTTCCTATTTACCCAGGCACTGTGACCCCTAGGAGTTTAGCACTTCCTATGAAAATAATTATAATAGATTATGGGTCAGCAGAGCAACTTTTTTTGGGAGTCGACATGCTGTTGGAGTGAGGAAAGTAATATCTTTGAAGAGATTTGGGATACCAGTTAGATGAACTTTAGTTGTGGTGGTAGAAAGTACAGTGCCTTCACCTGGGTGATGGGTTTTGGGCATGAAGATGCCCAAATGTTGCACATGTGTCTAATTCTTCACGGGGTAATGTTATTTGGAGGATTATCTGTACTGTAGGAGGGGTGTTAATGTTGCAGTTTAAAAACTATAGTGTAAAGCACCCTTCTGGCAAGACAGTGATGGAGTGAATGATGGGGAAAGTTTTTCTTTTTCGGGCCACCCTACCTTGGTGGGAATCGGCCAGTGTGTTAATAAAAAAAAAAAAAAATCTACTGTGAAGTCTATTCACTTCTGGAAAGATAGCTTGTGTATGAATGATAGCGACTGTACTTCTATTTTAAGGGACCACCAAACCATTATGGGAAATGGCTGACATGTCAATAAATATATAATGTATATGTCTTCATACATCACCTTATTTAATAAAATTGATCTTTTTATTAGATCCTGGAGGAGGAGATCACACCCACACTGAGTAAGCTGAAGGAGGAACGAACAATGTATCTGGAATACCAGAAAGTGCAGCGGGAACTAGAACACCTGACTAAACTTTATATTGCATACAAGTTTGTATCAGCTCAGGTATGTTTATTGTGCAGAAGAGGGATTGAGTATCAAAATTAATATTGGGTGGGGATATTTGCTGTTTGGAGGGATATCTGAACTGTCACGTCTATGAGCCTCTGTCAAGACAGTGATAGTGTGAATGATGATGAAAGTGTTCCTATTTTGGGTCACCTTGTCTCAGTGGGAGATGGCCAGTGTGTTAAAAAAAACTGCTATTGGATGAAAGGTTACCAGTGAAGTGTTAGCAGATATATTAAATCAGTTACAGTTTAAGCTGTGTTCTAAAGAGTAATCTGCTTGGCTTCAGTCACTCACAAAAGCTGCAGTGATTATAAAGCAAAGAGGTCTCCATATTCTTCTGTTATTTTTATGTTTTTATATCTTAATATTTCTTCCATCTCCATGGGGAAGTGGAACAGAATTCTTCCTTCGTAAGCCATGCGTGTCGTAAGAGGCGACTAAAATGCCGGGAGCAAGGGGCTAGTAACCTCTTCTCCTGTATATATTACTAAATGTAAGAGGAGAAACTTTCGTTTTTCCTTTTGGGCCACCCCGCCTCGGTGGGATACGGCCGGTGTGTTGAAAGAAGAAGATTTCTTCCATCTCCATGGGGAAGTGGAACAGAATTCTTCCTTCGTAAGCCATGTGTGTCGTAAGAGGCGACTAAAATGCCGGGAGGAAGGCGCTAGTAATCCCTTCTCCTGTATGCATTACTAAAGTTGAAAAGGGAAACTTGTTTTTTGTTTTGGGCCACCCTGCCTTGGTGGGATATGGCCGGTTTGTTGAAAGAAGAAGAATTTCTTCCATCCTACTTTTGTAGCTGCTATGTTATCATAGTAGGTTGGTAGATAGCAACTATCCAGGGGAGTAATATTGTTCTGTCAATTGATGTCAAAATGGAAACCTGTTTTTTTTTTTTTTCTCACCTGCACAGGTTTGCTGATCTCATAACACATAAGATGACAGGTAAATCTTACATATTTCTACTTGCATTCATTATACAGATACCTTTATGTTCTTGTATGTTTCTTAATAGTTTTTAATCCTGTATTATATACTTTGTAACCTTGGAGGTCTGGTGTGAGACTGCCATAGGGAAGATAATCCCAGAACTACTGACAGGTTACTGAGTGCAGTTCACATTATTTATAACTGTTTCTCTTGAAATATTACATTGAGGAGGCAGTGGAGATGCCACGCTTTAGTGCAGTGTGTGGCGTGAATATTATGCAAAGAATTCAGAGTATAGAAATTAGAAGACAGAGTGTAGTTATGAATGGTGTTATTCAGAAAGCAGATGATGGTTTGTTGCAGTATTTTGGTATTTAAGAGAGGATAGATGAGAATAGGATGGCTAACCATGACTGGAACAATACACAAATAACCCACACAATGTTTTGGTCTGACTTGGACCATGAACTAGTCACATAGAAGTGTAAAGGAAAGGGAGCCATTATATATATTTGAGAAGGGGTGGGGCTGGAAGAACGAGAGGAGGTGGAAGTATGATGGTAGAAGTAGTGGTGGAGGTATTGGTGGAAGTAGTAGTAGTAGTAAGTAGTGCAGTAATGGCAGAGGTAATAATAAAAAGGGAGTAGTGGTAGTGATGCAAGAGCCATAGAGTGGGGTGTTAGCAGGGCAAAGGTAGTAGTTATAATATAGGTACAAGAGAGGAAAAGGAAAAAAAAGAAAAATGTGGCAAAAGAGAGTAGGTAAATAGAGAAGGAGATAAAGATCAGGTCAAGCCACGAGTGTTTTGAAGTTTGGCGCATTTGACAATATAATGAGAAAGGAAGGCATAAGATTCAGTCTCCTGTGTGTGGGTTATTTGTATATATGTGTTAAATATTGATCGTGAAAAATAATTTAATCATATTCCTTTTAACAGCATTTTCATAATTTTTCAGGAGACCAGCGAAAAGGCTCAAGAGGAGCACCAAGGCATCAAGAAACAAATTGATGACCTGCAGCAGCGTATTAGTAGTGGCACGAGAGAGATAAGAGAATTAGATAATCAAATAATTCAGCTGCAGCAGATTCGTGATAATGCAAGTACCATATTTAACCAGTATAAATTTTGTGAAGGGATTCAGGAAAATCAGTTAGCTGGACTCGAGTCCTGGAAGTGGAAAGTATAGTGCCTGCACTCTAAAGGAGGGCGGGTATATTTGTAGTTTGGAGGGGCATCTAGACTGTAGTATCTACACCCCTCTGGCAAGACAGTGATAGAATGAATCATGAAATCGTAATGACACGATTGCAAACAAACCATACCACGGGCGGGATTTGAACGCGACGGTCTGGAGTTTTGAGACTGACCGCGGGTTCAAATCCTGCCCGTGGTATGGTTTAATAGAATGAATGACGGTGAGAGGTTTTTTTTTTTTTTTTGGGGGTCACCCTACCTCAGTGGGAGACAGCCAGCATATTAAAAAAATTAGGCTTAGTAAGGAATGTGTGGTGTCGTTTTGTTGTTTAACATATTTATAGATGGGGTTGTAAAAGAAATGAGTGCTAAGGTGTTAGGGAAGAGGCATGGGATTGATGGATAACAAATTTGAAGCAAAGTAAGAGTTGTCACAGTTGCACTTTGCTGATAGTTTTGTTTTTTTTTAGATTCTGAAGAGCAGTTGCATAAGTTGCTGGAGGAAATTTAAGAGGCTTTGTAGCAGAAGGATATTTAAAGTAAACATTGGAGAGAGCAAGGTGATAGGAGTAATAATAATTCTAGGCAGTGAAAGATTGGATATTAGATTGGCAGGAGTATGAATGGATGAAATAAATGTGTTAAGACATTTAGGAGTGGATTTATCAGTAGATGGTGGTGTGCAAGACATGGTGGTGATTCGAACTGATGAGGAGTTGAAAAAGGCAAGTGGAGCATTGTAAGAACAAAGAAATTTATATATGGAGACAAAAAGGGGAATTTATTTTTAACACATAAGCTGTTTCCCACCAAGGCAGGGTGACCCAAAAAGAAAAACACTCATCATCACTCACTCCATCACCATCTTGTTAGAGGCATGCCGATACTACAGTTCAAAAGCTGCAACATATCTTCACCCTTCCTTCAGAGTCAGGCAAAGTACTTTCCATCTCCAGGACTCAAGTCCAGCTAACCTGGGAATGTATCTGAGTAAAATGGTAATACAGTAGCACTGATATAAAGGTGTGAAGGATGGGTTTTGAACATTACAGTGAGGAGGACACTGGCAGAGATGTGTTTGAAGGTGATTTTATTTTATTAACACATTGGCCGTCTCCCACCAAGGCAGGTGGCTTGAAAAAGAAAAACCATCATTCACTCCATCACTTTCTTGCCAGAGGCATGCTTACACTACAGTTATCAAACTGCAACATTAACACCCCTCCTTCAGAGTGTTGGCACTGTACTTCCCATCTCCAGGACTCAAGTCCAGCCTGCTGGTTTCCCTGAATCCCTTCATAAATGTTACCTTGCTCACATCCCAGCAGCACGTCAAGTCCTAAAAACTATTTGCCTCCATTTGCTCCTGTCTAACACGCTCACCCATGCTTTCTTGAAGTCCAAGCCCCTTGCACACAAAACCTCCTTTGAAGGTGATGTGAGGTGTAAATATAATGCAGAAAATTCATATTGTAGAGATTAGAAGGTTTGAGCTACCAAAAGTATAATTTCAAGGGACTGAGAAGGGGTTGTTGAGGTGGTCTGGATATTTAGAGGATGAAGCAGAGCAGGATGACTTGGAGAGTAATGTATATAAATATGGGGGTACAGGGAGGGGAGGGGTCATCCTAGGAAGGGTTGGAAGGAGGGGGGTAAAGGAGGTTTTGAGTGCTATGGCTTGAACAATTGACAGACTTGTGAGAACATTAGATCTGAGTGATTGGAGGCAAGTGCTTTTTACGAAGATGTGCTGTTGAAGTGTATGCAAGGTAACGTTTTTGAAGGGATTCAGAGGAAATTGGTTAGGTAAACTTTAAGTCCTAGAAGTGGGAAGCACAGTGCCTGCACTCCAAAAGAGTGAAGTTACTATGGTTCAGTAGGTCCTCTAAACTGTGATGGCAGCACACTTTTAGCAAGATAGTAATTGAATGAATGACAGTGAATGTGTTTACTCCTTTTTTTTTTGGAGAGGATGGTCACCCTACCTATGTTGGAGATGGCCCATATGTTAAAAAAAAATGAATACATTGCTTATCGCTTTCATTCCTTTTATTTTAATAGGAGACAGGAAGTCAGTATGGCCAATATGTTAAAAAAATAATACATTACTGATGGCTTCCATTCCTTTTATTTTAACAGGAGACGGGAGGTCAATTACAAGAATTAGAAAAAAACCTAAAAGAGAAAGATAAAGCAGATGTGAAACTCTGTGCCTCTCTGAAAAACTTGAAAGACACTATATTGGCAGAAGAGAAGAAGAGAAAACACCTTGAGAAATCTCTGGCTGATGTAAGTATTATAGAAATAATTAAAGAATGAAAAAGTCACAATACCGTGACTGGAACAATACATAAATAACCAACACGTAGGAGAAAGAAACTTACGACAACGTTTTGGTCCAACTTGGACTTTGTAAGTAGGTAAGACACATAGGCAACAGGCAACTTGATTCCAACCTGTTGGTATTGTATACCATATTAATGTTGGACTTTGTAAGTCTCTTGTATGTGTGGGTTATTTGTGTATTGCAGAAGTAATTAAAACTTCCTCTTCACAGACTTAAACATGACTTTCAATATATGCTTAGTCAGTGCAGTCATTCTAGCTTTACATGGGTTTGCATTATGTGAATTTGTTATTAGGAGATGTCCCATCTCTGTCAGTAAGTTTTTGTAGATTTTAATGAACTTTTCATGAGTGTGAGTTATGTCTGCGCTTTTTAAGGCCTCTGGAGTTTCACCTAAATCGTAAGCTTATTCTCCAAAGTTCACTAAGTTTCTTTGTTTTTTTGTTTTTTGTTTTTTTAACAAGTCGGCCGTCTCCCACCGAGGCAGGGTGTCCCAAAAAGAAAGAAAATCCCCAAAAAGAAAATACTTTCATCATCATTCAACACTTTCACCTCACTCACACAATCACTGTGCTCAGAACACAACAGTTTAGGAGCATATACGTATAAAGATACACAACATATCCCTCCAAACTGCCAATATCCCAAACCCCTCCTTTAAAGTGCAGGCATTGTACTTCCTATTTCCATGACTCAAGTCCGGCTATATAAAAATAACCGGTTTCCCTGAATCCCTTCACTAAATATTACCCTGCTAACACTCCAACAGCTCTTCGGGACTCAAATACCATTCGTCTCCATTCACTCCTTTGTAACATGCTGACGCCCACTTGCTGGAAGTCCAAGCCCCTCGCCCACAAAACCTCCTTTACCTCTTCCTTCCAACCTTTTCGAGGATGACCCCTACCCCGCCTTTCTTCCCCTACAGATTTATACGCTCTCCATGTCATTCTACTTTGATCCATTCTCTCTAAATGACCAAACCACCTCAACAACCCCTCTTCAGCCCTCTGACTAATACTTTTATTAACTTGCACCTTCTCCTAAGTACTTGTGATATTTTTGTAATAAAATACCAGTTAAAATAAGTCACTGTTTGATTTTTTTTTTTGGGGGGGGAGGTGGGGTTAACTTAGGTAATTTACATATTTGTTACTAATGATATATATGGTGCACAAGTGTCGGCTTCTTGCTAGCACGATGTTTCCAAGCAGTTGTAAGGTAACATTAGTAAACAACTGTTGTAACACAAAGCCTGCCCTTGACCCTGACCTGGAATATATATGATGCAGGATGATTTTCCATGACCTTTCTTTGAGGAAAAAACCTGTCTTATGTGCTGGAAAATACAGTAATTTCCACATTATGGAAATTGGGCCCAGGTACTGCATACTAATAGTGTGTTGTCTGTTTCTTATTCATCCTGTAGGATATGTTGTCTGTATCTTATCCTGTAGGATATGTTGTCTGTTTCTTATCCTGTAGGATATGTTGTCTGTTTCTTATTCATCCTGTAAGATATGTTGTCTGTTTCTTATTTGTCCTGTAGGATATGTTGTCTGTTTCTTATTCATCCTGTAAGATATGTTGTCTGTTTCTTATTTGTCCTGTAGGATATGTTGTCTGTTTCTTATCCTGTAGGATATTTAACCTATAGGGTGGGAAGAGCTAATTAAAAATCCATCTAGGTCTTCCACTCTCATGATGTCTTATGGATTGCTGACCATTGATTCATACTATTCTTTCAGAATTTTGCTCATTTCTTTGTTGTCATCTGTGTATGAATGGAAGTGGGAATAGCAATATAAAACATTTATTATATAAGTATGAAAATGCAGTCAGAATCACTGTAATTACCTTGGATGTAATGAATACTGTGGCAGCCATACATCAAAGATGCAGATAGTGTGGGTACGTTATTGAATATTCTGTTTATCAGTTTTTCCTTAAAAATTGATACATCTCTAGATTAGTAATACATTTGAATGTTGGGTAAATTAAGAATTTTAAGAAACATACAATCTATTTAATAATCAGATGTGATTTTGTTGTGGAAAAAGACTGAATTGAAAATATTTTTAAACTACGTCTTTTACGTTCTTTCCTTATTATTATTATTATTATTTTTTTTTTTTTTTCAACAAGTCGGCCGTCTCCCACCGAGGCAGGGTGACCCAAAAAAGAAAGAAAATCCCCAAAAAGAAAATACTTTCATCATCATTCAACACTTTCACCACACTCACACATTATCACTGTTTTTGCAGAGGTGCTCAGAATACAACAGTCTAGAAGCATACACATATAAAGATACACAACATATCCCTCCAAACTGCCAATATCCCAAACCCCTCCTTTAAAGTGCAGGCATTGTACTTCCCATTTCCAGGACTCAAGTCCGACTATATGAAAATAACCGGTTTCCCTGAATTTTTTTTTATTATTATTATCACACTGGCCGATTCCCACCAAGGCAGGGTGGCCCGAAAAAGAAAAACTTTCACCATCATTCACTCCATCACTGTCTTGCCAGAAGGGTGCTTTACACTACAGTTTTTAAACTGCAACATTAACACCCCTCCTTCAGAGTGCAGGCACTGTACTTCCCATCTCCAGGACTCAAGTCCGGCCTGCCGGTTTCCCTGAATCCCTTCATAAATGTTACTTTGCTCACACTCCAACAGCACGTCAAGTATTAAAAACCATTTGTCTCCATTCACTCCTATCAAACACGCTCACGCATGCCTGCTGGAAGTCCAAGCCCCTCGCACACAAAACCTCCTTTACCCCCTCCCTCCAACCCTTCCTAGGCCGACCCCTACCCCGCCTTCCTTCCACTACAGACTGATACACTCTTGAAGTCATTCTGTTTCGCTCCATTCTCTCTACATGTCCGAACCACCTCAACAACCCTTCCTCAGCCCTCTGGACAACAGTTTTGGTAATCCCGCACCTCCTCCTAACTTCCAAACTACGAATTCTCTGCATTATATTCACACCACACATTGCCCTCAGACACGACATCTCCACTGCCTCCAGCCTTCTCCTCGCTGCAACATTCATCACCCACGCTTCACACCCATATAAGAGCGTTGGTAAAACTATACTCTCATACATTCCCTCTTTGCCTCCAAGGACAAAGTTCTTTGTCTCCACAGACTCCTAAGTGCACCACTCACTCTTTTTCCCTCATCAATTCTATGATTCACCTCATCTTTCATAGACCCATCCGCTGACACGTCCACTCCCAAATATCTGAATACGTTCACCTCCTCCATACTCTCTCCCTCCAATCTGATATTCAATCTTTCATCACCTAATCTTTTTGTTATCCTCATAACCTTACTCTTTCCTGTATTCACCTTTAATTTTCTTCTTTTGCACACCCTACCAAATTCATCCACCAATCTCTGCAACTTCTCTTCAGAATCTCCCAAGAGCACAGTGTCATCAGCAAAGAGCAGCTGTGACAACTCCCACTTTGTGTGTGATTCTTTATCTTTTAACTCCACGCCTCTTGCCAAGACCCTCGCATTTACTTCTCTTACAACCCCATCTATAAATATATTAAACAACCACGGTGACATCACACATCCTTGTCTAAGGCCTACTTTTACTGGGAAAAAATTTCCCTCTTTCCTACATACTCTAACTTGAGCCTCACTATCCTCGTAAAAACTCTTCACTGCTTTCAGTAACCTACCTCCTACACCATACACTTGCAACATCTGCCACATTGCCCCCCTATCCACCCTGTCATACGCCTTTTCCAAATCCATAAATGCCACAAAGACCTCTTTAGCCTTATCTAAATACTGTTCACTTATATGTTTCACTGTAAACACCTGGTCCACACACCCCCTACCTTTCCTAAAGCCTCCTTGTTCATCTGCTATCCTATTCTCCGTCTTACTCTTAATTCTTTCAATTATAACTCTACCATACACTTTACCAGGTACACTCAACAGACTTCTTTCTTTCAACACACCAGCCGTATCCCACCGAGGCGGGGTGGCCCAAAAGGAAAAACAAAAGTTTGTCCTTTTACATTTAGTAATATATACAGGAGAAGGGGTTACTAGCCCCTTGCTCCTGGCATTTTAGTTGCCTCTTACAACACGCATGGCTTACGGAGGAAGAATTCTGTTCCACTTCCCCATGGAGGACTCAACAGACTTATCCCCCTATAATTTTTGCACTCTCTTTTGTCCCCTTTGCCTTTATACAAAGGAACTATGCATGCTCTCTGCCAATCCCTAGGTACCTTACCCTCTTCCATACATTTATTAAATAATTGCACCAACCACTCCAAAACTATATCCCCACCTGCTTTTAACATTTCTATCTTTATCCCATCAATCCCGGCTGCCTTACCCCCTTTCATTTTACCTACTGCCTCACGAACTTCTCCCACACTCACAACTGGCTCTTCCTCACTCCTACAAGATGTTATTCCTCCTTGCCCTATACACGAAATCACAGCTTCCCTATCTTCATCAACATTTAACAATTCCTCAAAATATTCCCTCCATCTTCCCAATACTCTAACTCTCCATTTAATAACTCTCCTCTCCTATTTTTAACTGAAAAATCCATTTGTTCTCTAGGCTTTCTTAACTTGTTAATCTCACTCCAAAACTTTTTCTTATTTTCAACAAAATTTGTTGATAACATCTCACCCACTCTCTCATTTGCTCTCTTTTTACATTGCTTCACCACTCTCTTAACTTCTCTCTTTTTCTCCATATACTCTTCCCTCCTTGCATCACTTCTACTTTGTAAAAACTTCTCATATGCTAACTTTTTCTCCCTTACTACTCTCTTTACATCATCATTCCACCAATCGCTCCTTCCCTCCTGCACCCACTTTCCTGTAACCACAAACTTCTGCTGAACACTCTAACACTACATTTTTAAACCTACCCCATACCTCTTCGACCCCATTGCCTATGCTCTCATTAGCCCATCTATCCTCCAATAGCTGTTTATATCTTACCCTAACTGCCTCCTCTTTTAGTTTATAAACCTTCACCTCTCTCTTCCCTGATGCTTCTATTCTCCTTGTATCCCATCTACCTTTTACTCTCAGTGTAGCTACAACTAGAAAGTGATCTGATATATCTGTGGCCCCTCTATAAACATGTACATCCTGAAGTCTACTCAACAGTCTTTTATCTACCAATACATAATCCAACAAACTACTGTCATTTCGCCCTACATCATATCTTGTATACTTATTTATCCTCTTTTTTCTTAAAATATGTATTACCTATAACTAAACCCCTTTCTATACAAAGTTCAATCAAAGGGCTCCCATTATCATTTACACCTGGCACCCCAAACTTACCTACCACACCCTCTCTAAAAGTTTCTCCTACTTTAGCATTCAAGTCCCCTACCACAATTACTCTCTCACTTGGTTCAAAGGCTCCTATACATTCACTTAACATCTCCCAAAATCTCTCTCTCTCCTCTGCATTCCTCTCTTCTCCAGGTGCATACACGCTTATTATGACCCACTTCTCGCATCCAACCTTTACTTTAATCCACATAATTCTTGAATTTACACATTCATATTCTCTTTTCTCCTTCCATAACTGATCATTTAACATTACTGCTACCCCTTCCTTTGCTCTAACTCTCTCAGATACTCCAGATTTAATCCCATTTATTTCCCCCATTGAAACTCTCCTACCCCCTTCAGCTTTGTTTCGCTTAGGGCCAGGACATCCAACTTCTTTTCATTCATAACATCAGCAATCATCTGTTTCTTGTCATCCGCACTACATCCACGCACATTTAAGCAACCCAGTTTTATAAAATTTTTCTTCTTCTCTTTTTTAGTAATTGTATACAGGAGAAGGGGTTACTAGCCCATTGCTCCCGGCATTTTAGTCGCCTCATACGACACGCATGGCTTACGGAGGAAAGATTCTTTTCCACTTCCCCATGGACAATAGAAGAAATAAAAAAAGAACAAGAGCTATTTAGAAAAAGGAGAAAAACCTAGATGTATGTATATATATATATATGCATGTGCGTGTCTGTGAAGTGTGACCAAAGTGTAAGTAGGAGTAGCAAGATATCTCTGTTATCTTAGCGTGTTTATGAGACAGAAAAAGAAAACCAGCAATCCTACCATCATGCAAAACAGTTACAGGTTTTTGTTTCACAGTCATCTGGCAGGACGGTAGTACTTCCCTGGGTGGTTGCTGTCTACCAACCTACTACCTGAATCCCTTCACTAAATATTACCCTGCTCACACTCCAACAGATCGTCAGGTCCCAAGTACCATTCGTCTCCATTCACTCCTATCTAACACGCTCACGCACGCTTGCTGGAAGTCCAAGCCCCTCGCCCACAAAACCTCCTTTACCCCCTCTCTCCAACCCTTTCGAGGACGACCCCTACCCCGCCTTCCTTCCCCTATAGATTTATATGCTTTCCATGTCATTCTACTTTGATCCATTCTCTCTAAATGACCAAACCACCTCAACAACCCCCTCTTCTGCCTCTGACTAATACTTTTATTAACTCCACACCTTCTCCTAATTTCCACACTCCGAATTTTCTGCATAATATTTACACCACACATTGCCCTTAAACAGGACATCTCCACTGCCTCCAACCGTCTCCTCGCTGCTGCATTTACCACCCAAGCTTCGCACCCATATAAAAGTGTTGGTACTACTATACTTTCATACATTCCCTTCTTTGCCTCCATAGATAACGTTTTTTGACTCCACATATACCTCAACGCACCACTCACCTTTTTTCCCTCATCAATTCTATGATTAACCTCATCCTTCATAAATCCATCCGCCGACACGTCAACTCCCAAGTATCTGAAAACATTCACTTCTTCCATACTCCTCCTCCCCAATTTGATATCCAATTTTTCTTTATCTAAATCATTTGACACCCTCATCACCTTACTCTTTTCTATGTTCACTTTCAGCTTTCTACCTTTACACACATTCCCAAACTCATCCACTAACCTTTGCAATTTTTCTTTAGAATCTCCCATAAGCACAGTATCATCAGCAAAAAGTAACTGTGTCAATTCCCATTTTGAATTTGATTCCCCAAAATTTAATCCCACCCCTCTCCCGAAAACCTTGCATTTACTTCCTTTACAACCCCATCTATAAATATATTAAACAACCATTATTATTATTATTTATTATTATTATTATTATTATTATTATTATTATTATTATTATTATCAAATAATTAGTCGAATCCTGAAATTTTTTTTTTTTTTTCAACAAGTCGGCCTTCTCCCACCGAGGCAGGGTGACCCAAAAAAGAAAGAAAATCCTCAAAAAGAAAATACTTTCATCATCATTCAACACTTTCACCACACTTGCACATTATCACTGTTTTTGCAGAGGCACTCAGAATACAACAGTTTAGAAGCATACACATATAAAGATACACAACATATCCCTCCAAACTGCCAGTATCCTGAATCCCTTCACAAAATATTACCTTGTTCACACTCCATCAGCTCATTAGATCCCAAGAATCATTTGTTTCCACTCACTCTGGACTTGAGTCCTGGAGGTGGGAAATATAGTGCCTGCACTCTAAAGGAGGGGTTTGGGATATTTGCTGTTTGAAGGTTATATGTAAACTCATATCTGCACACCTCTGGAAAGACAATGATAGTTTGAATGATGGTGGAAGTGTTTCTTTTTCTGATCATCTTGCCTTGGTAGGATACATCCAGTGTGTTAAAAAAAAAATAGTTGAATCATTGCATTATTTTGTTAACCATAATGTTTGCATTTTATTGCTACAGGATATCAAAGCTCTGGAAAGCAAAAGGAAAGAAAGTGATAAACTGCAAGGAACTTTTGATAAAATGCGAGCACAGGACCAAAAAGATAATGATGCCCTGGTTGCTGCAGAGAAGAGGCTACAGGCAATCAGCTCGGGAATGTACTCTGCAGGGGATGGAGAGGATGCAACCCTACAAGAACAGCTGATGAGTAAGTGCTGTGGACTAACCATAAAAAGTTCCTGGGGAAAATGCCACATTCTCAGAGAAAGCACTTGTGTGGATGGTGATATAAACTGTTTGCCCTTCATTGGGTATTTTTTTCATATTATCATGTTCACATTACTTTCACAAATTCTTTTCATGATTACTTATTATTTTATAAACTTAAGAGTGCTGGCACTCTGAAGGAAGGATAGGAATGTTGTAATCACTGGGTAAACTGAGTGTAATGTTAGCAGACTTCTCATAAGTCAGCATTTGAATGAATGATGGTGAATGTGTTGTCATTTTTGGGCACTCCAGCCTTGGTGGGAGATGGCTTTTTTTCTTATTTTTATTATCAATTCCTTTACAGATACTAAAGCCAGTATCACAGAAGCAAAAACGGCAACAAAACAGGCTGAAATGAAATTAAAACATAGTGAAGAGGAATTGAAAGAGAAACAAAAAGAAATGAAGAGAACTGCTGCTGAATATGTAAAGGATAAATCTCTCCTTGAGAAAATGGAGAATGAAGTTAAAGTTCTTCAAGTAAGTTTGTACAGAAGTAGTAAGTCTTCATGTAAGTTTAATACAGAAGTAGTAAATCTTCAAGTAAGTTTAATACAGAAGTAGTAAATCTTCAAGTAAGTTTAATACAGAAGTAGTAAGTCTTCAAGTAAGTTTAACCCTTTCAGTGTTTCTGGCGTACTAGTACGGCTTACGCACAAGGGTTTTTGACGTACTAGTGCACCTAAATTCTAGCACCCTCAGATCTAGTGAGAGAAAGCTGGTGGGCCTACATATGAAAGAATGGGTCTATGTCGTTAGTGTGTGCAGTATAAAAAAAATCCTGCAGCACACAGTGTGTAATGAGGAAAAAAAAAACTTTGACAGTGTTTTTGGTTTAAAACAGCAACTTTGCACTGTATTTTTGTATGGTATTTATGATGATATTCTAGTTTTCCTGGTCTCATTTTATAAAATTGAAGACATATTACAGAAATTGAGATGATTTTGATTGGTTTTACAATGAAAAGTACCTTGAAATTGAACTCAAAGTAGCAGAAATCTTTGATTTTTGCCAAAGTTCAAAAGTAAACAAATGCTAAGCGTCCGATACACATCAACTGGTGAGTCTCATATTCTTTCACAAGTGCGCCGATATTATTTATACCATTTCTACACCAATGCAGTAGTCTGCATAGCAGTAAATCTTCTATTTTTTGTGAGAAAAATTCAAAGTGGAAAGCAAAAGAATGTAAGAGGGGCATTGGGATGTGAATAATGGACAGAAGAAATGTTATTTTAGTGCCAGGAATGTCTGTCTTGTTTATTCTGAACCCTATTTGGAAATTGGCATTTTTTGAAATTTGTGTGAAATTGGCAAAATTGCTAAATTCTGACCACTTATTGGATAGTTGAAATCGGTAAATGGGTGGTTTCTTGTACTCATTCGATAGAAAAAAGGGAGTTCTAGCGAAATAATTATGATTTTTGTCGACTAGTACACTGGAATTGGCCGAAAATAGGGCTCAAAGTGGGCAAAATCGCCGATGCATTGACATCGTCGAGACCGCTAACTTCACGAGAGCATAATTCCGTAAGTTTTCCATCAAATTTCATACTTTTGGTGTCATTATGATCAGGAAAAGATTGTCTATCTTTTCATAAGATTTTTTTTTTTTTTTTTTTTTTTTTTTTTAAATTTGTCGACCCTGAGAGCAAGTCTGGGAAAGGGCCTGTTGACCCTGAAGGGGTTAATACAGTAGTCAGTCTTCAAGTAAGTTTAATACAAAGGAAGTAAATCTCTAAATTGACAAAGTTCCATTCCAAAATTTCAAGCATATCGAGTGTCTCCATTCAGTCAGCTGTATTAAAACTGTAATCTTGTGTAACTCCCTGTGATGCTTTGACATTATAATGTCAATGTATGTTAATACCATAAAGTCTCTCTTCTAATGTATTTGTTAAATATCTTATCTTTTTAACACGCTGGCCACCTGCCACTGAGGCAGGGTGACCCAAAAGAGAAAGAAACACTTTTACCATCATTCACACAATCACTGTCTTTGCAAAAGTGCCCAGATATGACAGTTTAGATGTCACTCCAAACAGCCACTGTCCCAAACCCCTCGGAATCCCTTCACAAAATATTCCTCTGCTCACTCTCCAACAGCTTGTCAAGTCCCAAAAGCCATTTGTCTCCATTCACTCCTATCTAATATACCCACACATGCCTGCTGCATGTCCAGGCCCCTTGCACACAAAACCTGTTTTACCCCCTACCTCAAGCCTTTCCTAGGATGACCCCTACCCCTCCTCCCCTCCACTACAAATTTATACACCCTCCAAGTCATTCTATTTTGCTCTATCCTCTTCACACCTCCCCTCCACACCTCCTCCTAATTTCCACACTACGAATTCTCAGCATATTTACACCACACATTGCCCTTAGACATAACATCTCCACTGCCTCCAGCCTCCTCTTTGCTGTAACATTTACAACCCATGCTTCACACCCATATATGTGTGTTGGCACCACTGTGCTCTTTTATATTCCCTTCTTTGCCTCCATGGATAAAGTTTTTTGTCTCAGATACCTCAAAGCAGCACTCACCTTTTTTCCTTCAATTCTGTGGTTAACCTCATCCTTCAAGTCAACTCCCAAATATCTGAACACATTCACTTCTTCCATACTCTCTCCCTCCAATGTGATATCCAATTTTTCTCTACCTAACTTGTTTGATACCCTCATCACCTTATTCTTACCTATGTTCAGCTTCAACTTTCTTTACACGCCCTCCCGAACTCATCCTTCTGTGTCTCTTAATTTTGCAATGCTAACATAAATCTTCTTGGGCAAATTACTCTACATAAATAACCCACTCTTAGGAGAGAGAAGTGTATGACAACATTTCAGTCTGACTTGGACCATATACGTACCATGTCATACTAAATTACAGTAGTTTGAGTTAGCAGAATATGATCAGATTCACCACAGGTAATCCAGTTTTTAATATTTTAGCATATAAACTGAACTTTCCTCTCGCATTGGAGAGAGAGGTATAGGTGGTTTTGTGTTCAAGGGGCTTAGACTTTCAGCAAGCATGTGTCAGCATGTTAGATAATAGTAAGTGGTTTTTATGACTTGATATGCTGTTGGAGTGTGAGCAAAGTAACATTTATGAAGAGATTCAGGGAAACTGGGTAGCCAGATTTAAGTACTAGAAATAACGAATAAAAAAAGGCACAATACCGTGACTGGAACGATACACAAATAACCCGCACATAAAAGAGAGAAGCTTACGACGACATTTCGGTCCGACTTGGACCATTTACAAAGTCGCACTAACCAGAAGTGGAGCAGGACGGCTATATATAGGCAGGAAGAGGTGGTGGTGGTAGTAGTAGTAGTAGTACAAGAATGGTAAATAATACCGACAAGATGAAATTAAGACACATGCGCAACACCTGGGCATCTCTATCGTAGACGTTTCGCCATCCAGCCAGCTACTGGATGGCGAAACGTCCACAACAAAGACACCCAGATGCCGCACATGTGTCTTAATTTCATCAGTAGTAGTAGTAGTAGAAGAAGAGGTAGTAGTAGTGGTAGTGGTAGAAGTGGGGAATAAGGAGGACGAGCCAGTCAAATGCAAAGGAAGGGGAGTACTGCAAGGGAGCTAGGTGCCCACAGGGAGAGCAAGAACACAGAGGTGCGTGAAAGGGGAAGTGGTGAAGTAAATGAAGAAGGAACTGAAACACGAGACAGAAGAGAGAAAGACAACCCAGAGGAGAAAAAGGAAAGAGGAAAGGGGAAGAGGGAGAAGAAGAAAAAGAAAAAGAAAAAATGAGGAGTCAGGTTAAGTCACGGGTGTTCTGAAGTTTGGAGCATTTTACAATGTAGTGGGAGAGGAAGGCATCTACAGAGACGAAGCCAGGGCTAAGATTCATACAAGGAAAGTTGTGTATTAGAGAGGATTCAACTAGACGGTGACTGTTCGAGTTGGAAGTAGGGAAGACAGTTTTAGCAGAAGACCATTCAATAGGATGGCTATGATCTCTGACGTGACAGAAAAGAGCATTGTTAGTGTCGGCAAGCCTAACACTATTTTTGTGCTCCCTAAGTCTGTCAGAAAGAGATCAACCAGTTTCTCCGAAGTATTGAAGAGGACAGGAGGAGCAAGAAATAGAGTAGACACCAGGAACATCTGTAGAGGGAGGAGAGGTATGAACGAGATTAGTGTGAAGAGTGTTAGTCTGGTGGAAGGTAAGCTTGATGTCTAAGGGATGGAGAGAATTGTTGAGATTAGAAAGACCGGGAAGCTGTGATTTCGTGTATAGGGCAAGGAGGAATAACATCTTGTAGGAGTGAGGAAGAGCCAGTTGTGAGTGTGGGGGAAGTTCGTGAGGCAGTAGGTAAAATGAAAGGGGGTAAGGCAGCCGGGATTGATGGGATAAAGATAGAAATGTTAAAAGCAGGTGGGGATATAGTTTTGGAGTGGTTGGTGCAATTATTTAATAAATGTATGGAAGAGGGTAAGGTACCTAGGGATTGGCAGAGAGCATGCATAGTTCCTTTGTATAAAGGCAAAGGGGATAAAAGAGAGTGCAAAAAATTATAGGGGATAAGTCTGTTGAGTGTACCTGGTAAAGTGTATGGTAGAGTTATAATTGAAAGAATTAAGAGTAAGACGGAGAATAGGATAGCAGATGAACAAGGAGGCTTTAGGAAAGGTAGGGGGTGTGTGGACCAGGTGTTCACAGTGAAACATATAAGTGAACAGTATTTAGATAAGGCTAAAGAGGTCTTTGTGGCATTTATGGATTTGGAAAAGGCGTATGACAGGGTGGATAGGGGGGCAATGTGGCAGATGTTGCAAGTGTATGGTGTAGGAGGTAGGTTACTGAAAGCAGTGAAGAGTTTTTACGAGGATAGTGAGGCTCAAGTTAGAGTATGTAGGAAAGAGGAAATTTTTTCCCAGTAAAAAGTAGGCCTTAGACAAGGATGTGTGATGTCACCGTGGTTGTTTAATATATTTATAGATGGGGTTGTAAGAGAAGTAAATGCGAGGGTCTTGGCAAGAGGCGTGGAGTTAAAAGATAAAGAATCACACACAAAGTGGGAGTTGTCACAGCTGCTCTTTGCTGATGACACTGTGCTCTTGGGAGATTCTGAAGAGAAGTTGCAGAGATTGGTGGATGAATTTGGTAGGGTGTGCAAAAGAAGAAAATTAAAGGTGAATACAGGAAAGAGTAAGGTTATGAGGATAACAAAAAGATTAGGTGATGAAAGATTGAATATCAGATTGGAGGAGAGAGTATGGAGGAGGTGAACGTATTCAGATATTTGGGAGTGGACGTGTCAGCGGATGGGTCTATGAAAGATGAGGTGAATCATAGAATTGATGAGGGAAAAAGAGTGAGTGGTGCACTTAGGAGTCTGTGGAGACAAAGAACTTTGTCCTTGGAGGCAAAGAGGGGAATGTATGAGAGTATAGTTTTACCAACGCTCTTATATGGGTGTGAAGCGTGGGTGATGAATGTTGCAGCGAGGAGAAGGCTGGAGGCAGTGGAGATGTCGTGTCTGAGGGCAATGTGTGGTGTGAATATAATGCAGAGAATTCGTAGTTTGGAAGTTAGGAGGAGGTGCGGGATTACCAAAACTGTTGTCCAGAGGGCTGAGGAAGGGTTGTTGAGGTGGTTCGGACATGTAGAGAGAATGGAGCGAAACAGAATGACTTCAAGAGTGTATCAGTCTGTAGTGGAAGGAAGGCGGGGTAGGGGTCGGCCTAGGAAGGGTTGGAGGGAGGGGGTAAAGGAGGTTTTGTGTGCGAGGGGCTTGGACTTCCAGCAGGCATGCGTGAGCGTGTTTGATAGGAGTGAATGGAGACAAATGGTTTTTAATACTTGACGTGCTGTTGGAGTGTGAGCAAAGTAACATTTATGAAGGGATTCAGGGAAACCGGCAGGCCGGACTTGAGTCCTGGAGATGGGAAGTACAGTGCCTGCACTCTGAAGGAGGGGTGTTAATGTTGCAGTTTAAAAACTGTAGTGTAAAGCACCCTTCTGGCAAGACAGTGATGGAGTGAATGATGGTGAAAGTTTTTCTTTTTCGGGCCACCCTGCCTTGGTGGGAATCGGCCGGTGTGATAATAAAAAAAAAATAAAAGAAAGACCGGGAATGTAGGGAAGGCAGAGGATAGAAGAGTTCCCAGGAGTAGAGAGTTTGGGAGAGAAGAAATTATGTTTAGCACGTGAGAGGGCAGAGTCTATGAAATGGGAAGGGTAGCCAAGACGGGAAAACGAATTATGAAGAGTGGAAATTTCTGCTGGAAGGAAGTGAGGATCACAGATGCAGAGGGCATGGAGAAAGAGGGAGATAAAAACACTTTTCTTGACAGGGGAAGCATGATAGGAAAAGTAGTGAATCTACATGCCACTGTGCATAGGTTTTCGGTAAACGGAAAAGGAAAAACCTGTATCTGAGCGGTGGACATGGACATCAAGGAAAGGAAGCAAGGAATTAGATTCCCATTCAGCTTTAAACTTAATGGAAGGGGCAAGATTATTAAGAGCTTCAAGAAAAGGTTGGAAGAGACTGGAGTCATGAGGCCACAGAGCAAAGATGTCATCCACATAGCGGAGCCAGAGTGAAGGTCGCACATCGATGGTAGGAAGAAGAACAGTCTCGAAGTATTCCATGTAAAGATTAGCAAGGACAGGAGAGAGAGGAGAGCCCATAGTGACACCGAAGGTTTGAGAATAATATTTCCCTTGGAAGGAAAAGGAATTAGAGTCCACACAGAGGCGGATAAGATCAAGAAAGACATCAGTAGGTATAGGGAGATGTAGAAACCCTTCATGGGCCTTCTCTCTAAGGAAATCAAGGACATCATCAAGAGGGACTCAACGTCAAGACTAAGCATCTTACAGGTTGGGAGAGAGCGAACCCGTTCAATGAAGTCTTGAGAGTGACGGAGGTGGGCAGGAGAAAAAGTACCAAGAAAGGGAGTGAGGGTTTTGGCCAGCCAAGAAGCAAGAGAATAAGAGACAGAACCTCTAGAGGATATGATAGGACGAAGAGGAATATCAGGTTTATGAGTTTTGGGAAGGCCATAGAAATAGGGAAGAGAGGGACAGATGACACGAAACCATTGAACAAGGTCAAAGTCAGGAGGACAGAGATCGGAGAGAGTCCTTAGTTTCTTGTTGAAAGTTCTCTTGATGCGATCAAGAGGGTTGGAAACGAGAGGAGTGTAGGTACGTGAGTCAGAGAGCAAAACATCAGCTTTACAGAGGTAATCCTCGCGATCAAGGATAACTACCGAATTACTTTTGTCAGAAGATAGTATGACAATGTTAGTGTTGGATTTAAGAGAAGAAAGTTGGTAACGGCACGGAAGGTGGTGGTTCTTAGAAAACAGACTAACAAGAGCAGGAAGGAGAGCGCCACGAAAAGTGGACAAGTCAGGAAGATTACGGGAGCGAGATTGACGAAAGGAATCAAAAGAGCTAATCAGGGCAATACCAGCGCGAGGAGTAGGCGAAGTGGCAAAGGAAAGGCCAAAACCAAGAAGTTCAAGCTCATACTGAGAGAGTGAGACAGAAGACAGGTTAGTAACACAGTGAGGGAGAATTTAGACCAAGGGCTAGCTGAGATGAGATGTTGAAGTTTATTCTGTAGTTTGGAAGAATGAATTTATGTATTCAGGCGAGCAGTGTCAAAGGCAGTGGTAGAGAGAAGGTTACAGAGATCTTGTGGTAGAGCCGCAAAGAGAGCACGTTGACGTTGACGGAAAGTAAAGAAGGTATCTTCAACCTGTGATTTAGTAGAAAGAATGAGCTGTTGAAGTAGGAGACGGGCATGATCAGGAAAGGGAGTGCCCAGTGGGTTGGTTTTCAGGAAGTGGGAGAAGGAAGGGGGCAGAACATGTGCGGCGTCTGGGTGTCTTTGTTGTGGACGTTTCGCCATCCAGTGGCTGGCTGGATAGCGAAACGTCTACGACAGAGATGCCCGGGTGTTGCGCATGTGTCTTAATTTCATCTTGTTGGTATTATTTACCATTCTTGTACTACTACCACCACCTCTTCCTGCCTATATATAGCCGTCCTGCTCCACTTAAGTACTAGAGCTGGGAAGTACAGTGCCTTTACTCCGAGCGAGGGGGGAGGGGTATTTGCAGTTTTGACCTGTAATATTGGCACACCTCTGGCAAGACAGTGATGGAATGAGTGATGGTGAGAGTGTTTACACTTTTTTGGGTCACCCTACCTCGGTGGGAGACGGCGGGAGTATTAAACCTTTTTTTTTTTTTTCTTTTTAAGAACATAAGAACGAAGGAACACTGCAGAAGGCCTACTGGCCCATGCGAGGCAGGTCCAAGTCTCCTACCGGCTTAAGCCAATGCACCCAACCTAGTCAGGTCAGGTCACATTGACTTAAGGGAGGAACACGGCAACCGACCTGGTAGCACAAGCTATCAGGTCCAACTCACACCCACCCACATCCACTCATGTATTTATCCAACCTATTTTTAAAGCTACACAACGTTCTGGCCTCTATAACTGTACTCGGGAGTTTGTTCCACTCATCCACACTCTATTACCAAACCAGTACTTTCCTATATCCTTCCTGAATCTGATTTTTTCCAACTTAAAACCATTGCTGCGAGTCCTGTCTAGGCTAGATATTTTCAGCACACTATTTACATCCCCTTTATTTATTCCTGTCTTCCATTTATACACCTCAATCATATCCCCCCTAATTCTACGTCTTTCTAGAGAGTGCAGATTCAGGGCCCTTAGTCTATCCTCATAGGGAAGGTTTCTGATACATGGGATCAACTTTGTCATCCTCCTTTGTACATTTTCCAGAGAATTTATATCCATTCTGTAATACGGTGACCAAAACTGTGCAGCATAATCTAAATGAGGCCTAACCAAGGATGTATAGAGTTGAAGAACAACCTGAGGACTCCTATTATTTATGCTTCTTGATATGAAGCCAAGGTTTCTATTAGCTTTATTGCGAACACTTATGCACTGTTGTCTTGGTTTCAGATTACTGCTAACCAGAACTCCTAAATCTTTTTCGCAATCCGTAATATTAAGATCTACATTATTTAGTTTATATGTGGCATGGTTATTGTCCTGTCCAATATTTAGAACTTTGCATTTGTCTATATTAAACTGCATCTGCCACCTCTCCGACCACTGCATCAGTCTATTCAAATCTTCCTGGAGTGCTCGAATGTCCTCGTCAGAATGAATTCGACGGCCTATTTTGGTGTCATCGGCAAACTTGCCGATGTCGCTCTTTATGCCCTCATCTATGTGTTTATGTAGATTGTGAACAGCAGGGGGCCCAACACTGACCCCTGTGGAACACCGCTCGTGACGCTTCCCCACTCTGATTTCTCCCCATTTATGCAAACTCTCTGCTGCCTATTTGTCAACCATGCCTCTATCCAGGAAAAATTTCTCCTCCTATTCCATGTGCCTTAATTTTCCTCAATAGTCTCTGATGTGGGACCTTGTCAAAAGCCTTACTGAAGTCCATATACACAATATCATATTCATTACCATGATCTACCTCCTCAAATACCTTAGTGAAAAAAGTTAATAAATTCGTAAGGCAGGAACGCCCCTTTGTAAAACCATGCTGAGATTCGTTGATTAATTTATGCTTTTCAAGGTGGCTACGAACTGCCTCAGCAATTATTGATTCCATAAATTTTCCCACTATGGAGGTTAGGCTTGGAATCAAAGACTAAGAGCACTGCAAGGGAGCTAAGGGCCCACAGAGGGTAGGAACAGGAACACAGAGGGGGAAAAATAATAGTAATGGACCAGATACCCAAGGCAATAATTTTTTCTTTGATCACCACATTAGTTATTTCCTGCCTTTATGAGATGACAAATTAACATTTAACACCTAGTTCTGATGTATTCAGATTTGTTTACAAATACAGGTGCTCCTTGACTTATGATGATTTGACTTGTGATATTTCAAAATTTATGATGGTGCAAAAGCAATTGCTTTGGAGATGAAACTTAAGATAATTACCCAGCATGAAGCCAGCTAGTCTGTAACTTGTATTCATTTATAGGAGAAGTTGTGTATAAGGGAGGATTCAACCAGACTGCGACTGTGAAAGTTAGATGTAGGGTAGACAGTTTTAGCAGAAGACCAGTCAATAGGATGACTGTGATCTCTGACATGGCAGAAAGTGCGGTGTTGGTGTTGGCAAGCCTAACACTACTTTTGTGCTCCCTGAGTCTGTCAGAAAGAGAATGGCCAGTTTCTCCAAAGTATGTACTGAAGAGGACAAGAGGAACACGAAATAGAGTAGACACCTGGAGAATCTATAGAGGGAGGAGAGGTATGAACTAGATAGGTGTGAAGAGTGTTTGTCTGACGAAAAGTAAGTTTGATGTCTAAGGAACAGAGAGAGTTGTTGAGATTAGAAAGACTGGAGATATAGGGAAGGCAGAGGACCAGAGAATTCCCAGGAGTAGAGAGTTTGGGAGAGAAGAAAGTCCGTTTAGCATGTGAGAAGGCAGAGTCTATGAAATGGTAAGGGTAGGCAAGACAGGAAAATGAATTACGAAGAGTGCAAATTTCTGATTCAAGGAACTGAGTATCACAAATGCGGAAAGCACGGAGAAAGAGGGAGATGAGAACACTTTTCATGACAGAGGAAGCATGATAAGAAAAGTAGTGAATGTACATGCCACTGTGCATAGGCTTGCGGTACACGAAAAAAGCAAAGCCTGCATCTGAACGGTGGACATGAACGTCAAGGAAAGGAAGCAAGGAATTAGATTCCCATTCAACTTTAAACTTAATGGAAGGGGCAAGATTATTAAGGGCATCAAAAAATGGTTGAAAGAGACTAGAGTCATGAGGCCAAAGAGCAAAGATGTCATCTACATAGTGGAACTAGAGTGAAGGGCGCATATCAATAGTATTCCATATAGAAATTAGCAAGAACAGGAAATAGAGGAGAGCCCATAGCAACACTGAAGGTTTGAGAATAATATTTGCCTTGGAAGGAAAAGGAATTAGTGTCCACACAAAGGCTGGTAAAATCAAGAAAGACATTAGCAGGTATAGGGAGATGAAGTAACCCTTCATTGGCCTTCTGTCTGAGAAAATTAAGGACATCATCAAGAGGGACATTAGTGAAGAGGGACTCAACGTCGAGACTAAGCATCTTACAATTCGGGAGAGAGCGAACACTTTCGATGAAGTCTTGAGAGTGATGAAGGTGGGCAGGAGAAAAAGTACCAAGAAAGTGGGTGAAGGTTTTGGCCAGCCAAGAAGCAAGAGAATAAGAGACAGAACCTCTAGAGGATATGATGGGACGTAGAGGAATATCAGTAGCCCAGAACCTAACCTGCTGTATAAGTGAGGTCGTCCTGTACGTATTTACTTTTCGATATTGGTATTTAGTTAGTTACAGTAATTATTTATTTGTTTACTTATTCAGTGACAGTAGTTCTTTCTTTCTTCTTTCAACACACTGGCCGTATCCCACTGAGGCGAGGTGGTCCAAAAGGAAAAACGAAAGTTTCTCCTTTTACATTTAGTAATATGTACAGGAGAAGGGGTTACTAGCCCCTTGCTCCCTGCATTTTAGGCGCCTCTTACAACACGCATGGCTTACGGAGGAAGAATTCTGTTCCACTTACCCATGGAGGTAAGAGGAAATAAACAAGAACAAGAACTAGAAAGAAAATAGAAAACCCTGAGGGGTGTGTGTATATATATGCTTGTACATGTACATGTATGGGAGATTCTAAAGAAAAATTTGCAAAGGTTAGTGGATGAGTTTGGGAGTGTGTGTAAAGGTAGAAAGTTGAAAGTGAACATAGAAAAGAGTAAGGTGATGAGGGTATCAAATTATTTAGATAAAGAAAAATTGGATATCAAATTGGGGAGGAGGAGTATGGTAGAAGTGAATGTTTTCAGATACTTGGGAGTTGATGTGTCGGTGGATGGATTTATGAAGGATGAGGTTAATCATAGAATTGATGAGGGAAAAAAGGTGAGTGGTGCATTGAGGTATATGTGGAGTCAAAAAATGTTATCTATGGAGGCAAAGAAGGGAATGTATGAAAGTATAGTGGTACCAACACTCTTATATGGGTGTGAAGCTTGGATTGTGAATGCAGCAGCGAGGAGGCGGTTGGAGGCAGTGGAGATGTCCTGTCTAAGGGCAATGTGCGGTGTAAATATTATGCAGAAAATTCGAAGTGTGGAAATTAGGAGGTGTGGAGTTAATAAAAGTATTAGTCAGAGGGCTGAAGAGGGGTTGTTGAGGTGGTTTGGTCATTTAGAGAGAATGGATCAAACTAGAATGACATGGAGAGCATTTAAATCCGTAGGAGAAGGAAGGCAGGGTAGGGGTCGTCCTCGAAAGGTAAGGGAGGTTTTGTGGGTGAGGGGCTTGGACTTCCAGCAGGCGTGCATGAGCATGTTCGATAGGAGTGAATGGAGACGAATGGTATTTGGGACCTGACGATCTGTTGGAGTGTGAGCAGGGTAATATTTAGTGAAGGGATTCAAGGAAACCAGTTATTTTTATATAGCCAGACTTGAGTCCTGGAAATGGGAAGTGCAATGCCTGCACTCTAAAGGAGGGGTTCGGGATGTTAGCAGTTTGGAGGGATATGTTGTGTATCTTTATACGTATATGCTGCTAAACTGTTGTGTTCTGAGCACCTCTGCAAAAACAGTGATATGTGTGAGGGAGGTGAAAGTGTTGAATGATGATGAAAGTATTTTCTTTTTGGGGATTTTCTTTTTTGGGTCACCCTGCCTCGGTGGGAGACGGCCGACTTGTTGAAAAAAAAAAAAAACATGTACGTGTAGTGTGACCTAAGTGTAAGTAGAAGTAGCAAGATGTACCTGAAATCTTGCATGTGTATGAAACTGAAAAAAAGACAACAGCAATCCTACCATCGTGTAAAACAATTACAGGCTTCCGTTTTACACTCACTTGGCAGGACAGTAGTACCTCCCTGGGTGGTTGCTTTCTACCAACCTACTACCTAGATGACAGTAGTTATTTACTTATTTATTTAGCACATGTTCATATTTGACTTAGGATGTTTTCGACTTACAGTGGGTTCATCGGAATGTAACCTCATGGTAAGTCAAGGAGCACTTATATTACATAGAATGCTCACAAATTTTAGCTGCCAGTGTTTGCATTGTCCTTAATATTTTTTCAGGCTCAGTTGGAGAAGCTCGGCTGTGATGATAGTAAATTGGAAGAGCTAGAAGGCGAACAGCGTGTCTTGAGAAAGCAAATAATGAACTTACAGGAGAAGGTAGAAGGCCTCGACAACAGGTAGTGTCTCTACCCATACTGTTCTTGTCACTCTATTTAACAGGGCCTCAACAACAGGTAGTATCTTACTCATACTATTCTTGTCACTCTAAGAGGGCCTCAACAATAGGTAGTGTCATTACCCATACTGTTCTTGTCACTGTTTAAGAGGGCCTCAACAACAGTGTCTTTACCCATACTGTTCTTGTCACAGTTTAAAAACTTTTGTAATGAATTTGCATTGCATTGTTTGTCATTGATATATATCCACCTGGTACACTTTTGTATTATCATTTGCAGATGACACTAAAATAAACATGAAAGTCACTTTGGTAGAGGACACTGAAAAAATACAGGAAGACATAAGTGGGGTTTTCCAGTGGGCAGTGCAGAACAACATGACGTTCAATGGTGATAAGTTCCAGCTGCTTGGGTATGGAAAGAATGAAGAACTCAAAAGGAACACTATATACAAAACTCAAAGAGGGTCACCAAATAGAGCGTAAGGAACACGTAAAAGACCTGCGAATAATTATGTCAGCTGACCTTTCTTTTAAAGACCATAACAAGACAAAGATCACGACAACCAGGAAGATGATGGGGTGGGTACTGAGAGCTTTCAAAACGAGCGAAATAATGCTGATGGTGACACACTTCAAATCACTAGTACTCCCTCACTTAGAATATTGCTCAGTGCTGACGGCCTCGTTCAAAGCAGGAGAAATATCGGAGCTGGAACAAATACAGAGATCGTTTATGGCTCACATTGAGCCAGTAAAGCACCTAAACTACTGGGAACGCCTTCAAGTCTTGAACATGTGCTCATTGGAGCGGAGGAGAGAGAGATACATGATAATATATACCTGGAAACTCCATGGGGAAGTGGAACAGAATTCTTCCTCCGTAAGTCATGCGTGTTGTTACAAGAGGCGACTAAAATGCCGGGAGCAAGGGGCTAGTAACCCCTTCTCCTGTATAAATTACTAAATTTAAAAAGGGAAACTTTTGTTTTTCTTTTTGGGCCACCCTGCCTTGGTGGGATACGGCCGGTTTGTTGAAAGAAGAATATACCTGGAAAGTACTCAAGGGCCTGGTCCCAAATCTGCACACTGCCTAACAACATACTGGAGTGAGAGATATGGGAGGAAGTGTAAAATAAACCCAGTGAGGAGCAGGGATGTGGTGGGGACAATAAGGGAACACTGTATTAATATCCGGGGTCCCAGACTATTCATCATCTTACTAGAAGATATCAGAAATACAGCTGGAACAAGTGTAGAAGCCTTCAAGAGGAAACTGGACAAGTATCTTCACCAGGTGCCAGAACAACCAGGCTGTGATGGATATGTGGGACAGCGGGCCTCCAGCAGCAACAGCCTGGTTGACCAGGCAAGCACCAGATGAGCCTGGCCCATAGCCGGGCTCAGAGAGCAGAGAAACTCTCAAAACTCTTGAAAGGTATATCAAAGGTAAGGCTGGCCATCTCCAACCAAGACAGGGTAACCCAAAGAATGAAACACTTTTACCATCATTCACACTATTACTGTCTTGTTAGAGGCGTTTAGATAGCCACAAATATCAATAAATGTAGTGATCTTCTTTCAACGTACCAGCCGTATCCCACCGAGGTGGGGTGGCCCACCGAGGCGGGGGTGGCTCACTGAAGCAGGGTGGCCCAAAAGGAAAAACAAAAGTTTCTCCTTTCAAATTTAGTAATATATACAGGAGAAGGGGTTACTAGCCTCTTGCTCCCTGCATTTTAGTTGCCTCTTACAACACGCATAGCTTACGGAGGAAGAATTCTATTCCACTTCCCCATGGAGATAAGAGAAAATAAACAAGAACAAGAACTAGAAAGAAAATAGAAGAAAACCCAGAGGGGGTGTGTATATATATGCTTGTACATGTATGTGTAGTGTGACCTAAGTGTAAGTAGAAGTAGCAAGGCGTACCTGAAATCTTGCATGTTTATGAGACACAAAAGACACCAGCAATCCTACCATCATGTAAAACAATTACAGGCTTTCTTTTTACACTCACTTGGCAGGACGGTAGTGCCTCCCTGGGCGGTTGCTGTCTACCAACCTACTACCTATAAAATGTAGTGATGTTTAATTATTTTTGCATGAACTTGTAGAGGTATTACCTAAATTTATTTGTACTTACCTGTTCAAGTTGATGGGATGTACTCTAGCTCTTGGGCTTACCTCTTTGTAGTTGACTTACATGATTTAGCTCTTGTATTTATATTTAAACCCCCAATACATGAATACACCCAGTACATGGATTAGCTTTGTTATATTTAATCCCCCAATACATGATTTAGTTCCGTTATATTGTTGTCTCCCTGTCAGGTATTCTCTGATCCATTGCAGTGCCCTTCCTGTTATGTGTGCCTGATCCTCTAGCTTTTGCACTAATCTCTTGTGAGGAACTGTGTCGAAGGCCTTCTTGCAGTCCTAGAAAATGCAAATACCCCCCCTCCTCTCTCTCTCTTGTCTTACTTCTGTTACCTTGTCTTAAAACTCCAGTAGGTTTGCGACACAGGATTTTCTTTCCCTGAATCCTTACTGGTTGTCGTTTATAAGCTTATTCTGTTCTAGGTGCTCCACCACTCTCCTCCTGATAATCTTCTCCATGATTTTGCATACCATATATGTCAGTGATGCTGGCCTGTAGTTTAGTGCCTCGTGGCTGTCGGGTGTGTTAAATAAAGTGATCAGTATTAAGTACAGGAGGGCCCCACATATGCAGCACCTTGTCGGTGTTCAACATTTTCGTTGGCTTCAAATTGAGCCATAGTTCATTATGTTCCATGTCCTGGCCATTGTTATTGGCAGGTGGAACAGAGGTGCTGTTTATACTGGACTATCCTGTACACATCATGTGACTATGACACTGTGTATTCTGTGTAATGCTTGCACCATGCTTGCCTGACTGATCATCACAGAGGACAGTTTCCTATTTGTACTCCATCACACAGGATCACTTACATGCTTGAAGTGATCAAATCTGCTTGTGCCAGGAAACATTAGCAGGGCAATGAGGATATCATCAAACATTCCACTGTTGATTCTGTAGCTTTGAGAACTCCACATTTTTTCACTGTTGCTAGCTCATTGATCATGTTGTCATTGGCACAGTCGTGAGTGTACTACAGATGATACTCACTTTACAAGGGCTCAATGTATCATATTTTGACTTTACAATTGTGCTATAAAACTAGTTTTTTGTGCTGTAAATTTATTGATAGAATAAACTTGTATTAATTTATTTACTTCTCAGTTGTAGTATTTAATTACAGTAATTATTTGTTTATTAACTCAATGACAATTTTTATTTATTTTTTATCATATATTTATGTGTGATCGTGTTAGAGAGGAGTGAATGGAAATGAATGCTTTTTGGGACCTGAGGAGCTGTTGGAGTGTAAGCAGGATAATATTGTTTGAAGGGATTCAGGGAAACCAGTTAGCTGGACTTGAGTCCTGGAGGAGGGAAGTACAATGCCAGTTCTTTTGGTTAATATCTTCTACAGTTTGGGATATTAGCTATTTAGAGTGACATCTAAACTGTCTTAATAGTACAGTGGAACCTCAAATATCGAACTTTCTTCAGTCCAGAAGGCTGTTCGAGTGCCTTTACCGAATGAATGTATTCCCATTAGGAATAATGTAAATTAGATTAGTCCATTTCAAACCCTCAAAAATACACTTATAAAAGCACTTACAAAAATACACTTACGTAATTGGTTGTGTTTGGAGCAGTTCGATTTTTGAGGTTCCACTGTAGTTCTTTTGTTAATATGCTTTTACAGTTTACACCAATTGTTTGAAAACTTGGAATAGACTCAAATTAGCATGATGAGATTTCTCCCTTATTCAGATTTTTTTTTTACTATCGCTGTCTCCCGATGAGGCAGAGTGACACCCCTTCCCCTCTCCCCCCCCCAAAAAAAAAAAAATACTTTCGCCATCATTCTAATAGTGGTAGACATAATCGTAATTTTAACAGGGGTGGAGGGGTAAACCAGCAGAAGGCCTTGGTCAGATGACCAAAAGTTCCAGTTGGGGGTCATCATATGTCTTAAGACCAGTGTCAGGAAACACTTCGCTTGTTTCCTGACAAACCTTACCTAGCCTAACCCTCATTCTGCACCCTAAAATTAGGGTGCAGAATGAGGATTAGGCAGAATGAGGGTATTTTAGTTTCTCCTGGGCCTGCTGTGAATATAAAATAAATTATTTTTGTTTAGAATAAACCTTTTGCAGAAGCTCATGTATGGAGAACAGTATGCAGGGCAGAGTTGGGACCTCTATTTCAGCTGCTCTCAGTATACTCTCAAGTGTCTGGGTAATGTAATAATGTTGGTAGAATTACCGACAATATGTAAAGTTAAAGGACACAAGTGCAACTAATGTGACATTTTATTGTGGCAACATTTTGCTCCTGGAGAGCGATACGTAACGGCTTGACAAAGCTCCTGAAGAGCGAAACGTTGCCACAATAAAATGTCACATTAGTTGCACTTGTGTCTGGGTAATGTAAGGATTTAATACCATTTTTTTATTATCTGGCAGATACCCCAAGTTATGCTTCAACTATAGAGACCCTGAAAAGAATTTTGATCGTTCATCAGTAAAGGGACTAGTGTGCAAGCTGCTGAAGTTAAGAGATCCTTCTACTGCAACTGCTTTGGAAGTCACAGCTGGAGGAAAGGTGAGTTACGTTATGGTGGTTAAAGGCATGCCTCGTTAATGCAGTGCTTGCTTTAGAGCGCTTCACTAATACTCCACTTTTCAATTATTTTCATGTTTTTTATTATCGGTGTTTGCCTTACTCTTAACCCTTTCAGGGTCCCGGCCGTAGATCTACGGCTTACGTTCAGGGTCCAAACCGTAGATCTACACCATGAGCTCAGCTCACTCTGATAAGCTGTGAGTGGTAAATTTGGGCCTAGATATGAGAGAATACATCTATGTGGTATGTGTGCACCACATAAAACAAATCCTGCAGCGTACTGTGTATAATGAGAGAGAAAAAACAGACCGTGATTTTCGATTAAAACAGCGACTGCAGTGTTTTTTCGTATGTTTTTTATAGTTGTATTTGCGATTTCTTGATCTCATTTGATAGAATGGAAGATATATTACAGAAGTAGAGATGATTTTGATTGGTTTTAGTACTGGAAATGGCTTGAAACTGAGCTCAAAGTAGCGGAAATGTTAAATTTTTGTCGCTGTTCAAGAGTAAACAAACGACCTCACATGTCTTATACACGCCAGCTGGTGGGTCTAATATACATTCACAAATGTGATGATGATATTTATACAATTATTACAATATTGCTTAACAGTAAATCTTCTGTTTTTTGGTTTGAATAAAAATTCATTATGTGAATAAAAAATCAAACTGGAATTAATTTGTAAAGCCTGAAAACATAACTGATGAGCAGAGGAAATGTTAGTTTAGTTCCAGGAATGCCTGCATTGTTTATTCTGGACCCTATTTTGAAACTGGAATATTTTGAACTTTGTGTTAAATTGGCCAAATTACCAATTTCCGATCACTTTATTTTGTAGTTGAAACAGTTGACTGGGCAATTTCTTGTGCTCATTCGATAGAATAGAAGTAATACTAGTGAAATAGCTAAGAATTTGGTCGACTGGAATAATGTAATTGGCCTAAAATGGGAGTCAAATTTGGCAAAATCGACAATTCGTAAATATCGCTGACACATCAAAATTCGCGAGAGCATAATTTCGTCAATTTTCCATCAAATTTCGTACTTTTTGTTTTATTACCTTCAGAAAAAGATTCTCTACCATTTCATAAGAAAAAATAACAAAATTTGTTTTTGAAAATTCTTGGACACTGGTGTACCCTTTGAAATTTGGCCTCTGGACCCTGAAAGGGTTAAGATAGTTTATTGATATTTTAATTTCTTTATTTACTATTTTTATTTTGCATTTTTGTTTTAGGCCTAGTGCTATTGCACACTTAATGATAGTGTATGCATGTATTTCTAGGCTTTTATATGCACTGGAAAGTAAAAAAAAAAAAAAAAAAACTGTGATTCGCTTTATGGCGGCGGTCTGGAATCTAACCCACCGAAGTGATGAATTTCAAGAGCTTTCCTACTTTCGAAGCCCTGCCCTTGGCCAGGCTTGTTTGGCGCTTGCCTGGTCAACCAGGCTGTTGCTACTGGCAGTCCACTAGCTTATACAGTGGACCCCCGCATAACGATTACCTCCGAATGCGACCAATTATGTAAGTGTATTTATGTAAGTGCGTTTGTACGTGTATGTTTGGGGGTCTGAAATGGACTAATCTACTTCACAATATTTCTTATGGGAACAAATTCGGTCAGTACTGGCACCTGAACATACTTCTGGAGTGAAAAAATATCATTAACCGGGGGTCCACTGTATATCCATCATAGCCTAGTTGATGTGGCACTTGGCAGAAGAAATTGTCTGATTTCCTCTAAAGACTAATACACTTGTTCCAGAAGTATTTATGATGCCTTCTGGGAAGATGTTAAAATGTCCTGGGCCCTGTATGTTGAATGTTCTTTTATTGTACTCACAGCTCCTCTGGCCTTCATGGGGTTTATTCTATGCATTAACCCATATCTCTCACTCCAGTATGTGTGTATGTTGTGCTTTTTGACAGACCTTGTAGTATAGACACATGAAACATTGAACATTTTGCAAATATCCCACCTTGTAAGCCATATGTGTCGTAAGAGGCAACTAAAATGCCGGGAGCAAAGGGCTAGTAACCCCTTCTGCATAAATTACTAAATGCAAAAAGAAGAACTGTAATATATTTTTTTTCTTTTTGGGTCACCCTGCTTGGTGGGAGACAACTGGTGTGTTAAAAATAAAAAATGACTGGTATGCTGGTATTGGCTTCATTGCCATGGAGTCACAAAATGTTGCCAAATTTAGGAAACTAGTGTATTATTGTACAACTATTTTAGCAGGCAAATATTTCATTTATTGGTTGAAGGCAGGGTAGGGGTTGCCCTAGGAAAGGTTTGAGGGAGGGGGTAAAAAAGGTTTTGTGTGCAAAGGGCTTAGACATCCAGCAGGTATGTTTGAGCATGTTAACCCTTTGAGGGTTTTCGTCGTACTAGTACGTCTTAGGCGTAGGGGTTTTTGACGTACTAGTACTCATAAATTCTAGCGGCCTCAAATCTAGTGGGAGAAAGCTGGTAGGCCTTCATATGAAAGAATGGGTCTATGTGGTCAGTGTGCACAGTCTAAAAAAAATCCTGCAGCACACAGTGCATAATGAGAAAAAAAAACTTTGACCATTTTTTTTGAATAAATCAGCGACTTTGCAGTGTATTTTCGTATGGTATTTATTGTTGTATTCTAGTTTTCTTGGTCTCATTTTATAGAATGGAAAACATATTACAGAAATTGAGATGATTTTGACTGGTTTTACAAGAAAGGTGCCTTGAAATTGAGCCTAAAGTAGCAGAAATGTTTCGATTTTTACCAAACTTCAAAAGTAAACAAATCGTGCCAAGCGTGCAATACACTCAACTGGTGAGTTGATATTCTTTCACAAGTGCACCAATAATATTTATACCATTTTTTACACTAATGCAGTAGTCTGCATAACAGTAAATCTTATATTTTTTGTGAAAATAAAAATTCAAAGTGGAAAGCAAAAGAATATAAGAGGGGCCTTGAGACATGACTAATGACTAGAGGAAATGTCATTTTAGTGCCAGGAAAGTCTTTCTTGTTTATTCTGGACCCTATTCGGAAATTGGCATCTTTTGAAATTTGTGTGAAATTGGCAAAATTGCAAAATTCTGACCACTGTACTGGATAGTTGAATTTCATAAATGAGTGGTTTCTTGCATCCATTTGATAGCAAAAATGGAGTTCTAGCGAAATATTCATGTTTTTTGTCGACTAGTACAGTGAAATTGGCCGAAAATGGGGCTCAAAGTGGGCAAAATCGCCGATGCGTAAACATCGCCAAGACCGCTAACTTTGCGAGAGCATAATTCCGTAAGTTTTCTATCAAATTTCAAACTTTTGGTGTCTTTATGATCGGGAAAAGATTCTCTATCTTTTCATAAGAGAAAATAATTTTTTTTTTTTAAATTTGGCCGACCCTGAGAACAAGTTTCGGAGAGGGCCTGTCGACCCTCAAAGGGTTAATAGTAGTGAGTGGAGGCTTTTTTTTTTTTTTTTTTTTTTTTTTTTTTTTTTTTTTTTTTTTTTTTTTTTTTTTTTTGAAATTTGACATACTGTTGGAGTGTGAGCAAGGTAACATTGTGTGAAGGGATTCTGGGAAACCCGTTAGCTGGGCTTGAGTCCTGGAGGTGGAAAATACAATGCCTGCGCTCTGAAGGGTAGGTGGGGATACTTGCAATTAGGAGGGACAACTGAACTGTAATATCTGCACTCCTCTGCCAAGACAATGACAGTAGGGTATCTGTAGTAGTAGTCATAATAGGGGTGGCAGTAGCAGTCATAACAGTAGGATAGTAGTTTTTTTTTTTTTTTTTTTTTTTTTTTTTTTTCCAACAAATTGGTCGTCTCCCACCGAGGCAGGGTGACCCAAAAAAGAAAGAAAATCCCCAAAAAGAAAATACTTTCATCATCATTCAACACTTTCACCACACTCTCACATTATCACTGCTTTTGCAGAGGTGCTCAGAATACAACAGTCTAGAAGCATACACATATAAAGATACACAACATATCCCTCCAAACTGCCAATATCCCAAACCCCTCCTTTAAAGTGCAGGCATTGTACTTCCCATTTCCAGGACTCAAGTCCGACTATATGAAAATAACCGGTTTCCCTGAATCCCTTCACTAAATATTACCCTGCTCACACTCCAACAGATCGTCAGGTCCCAAGTATCATTCGTCTCCATTCACTCCTATCTAACACGCTCATGCACGCTTGCTGGAAGTCCAAGCCCCTCGCCCACAAAACCTCCTTTACCCCCTCTTTCCAACCCTTTCGAGGACAACCCCTACCCCTCTTTCCTTCCCCTATAGATTTATATGCTTTCCATGTCATTCTACTTTGATCCATTCTCTCTAAATGACCAAACCACCTCAACAACCCCTCTTCTGCCCTCTGACTAATGCTTTTATTAACTCCACACCTTCTCCTAATTTCCACACTCCGAATTTTCTGCATAATATTTACACCACACATTGCCCTTAGACAGGACATCTCCACTGCCTCCAACCGTAGTTGTAGTAATCATAATAGTAGGGTAGGAGTAGTAGCAGTAGTAATCTCAGGATATGATGATTTGAAGTGTTGAAACTGGAGGGTTGTGTTGGAGTAGATTTAGGGCACTCTAGTAGGACATTTCTGTTGTGAAGGCGTGAGGGTCTGAATACCCTCCATCAAGGCTAAGGGACAACACCTTAAAATTGGCCTCACCACCTTTTCCAATGTTACAACTGAAGAAGCCTGCTGTGCAGACATAACTTTTTGTCGATAAAGATAACTAAATGTTGCATATATCTTATTCATCTAGTTGTTGCTTTTGTACATCATTACAGTGATGATAGTAAAGTCTTGCCTTAGGCTGGGTAGCAAGGGTGGAAAAATTCTTGAAATCAATCACAGATATGAGCCTATGAAGAATGTTGATGAAGGCGAGAGCAGTTCAGACCTATGTGACTTTATTAACCGTATGCATTACCCACATTTGATAAGTAAGACACATGTAGAACAGTTAGGTATATTAATTCTAAAGATAACTAACGGATGTCCTAAGCATTAGGTTGGTAGACATCAACCGTCCAGGGAGGTACAGTGGAACCCCGGTTTTTGACCGGTGCAGAAATCGTACAATTCGGATTTCAAGCACTTTTTTCGGCGAAATTTTCCCCTGGGTTTCATACATCCGCTCGGAAATCGTCCGTATCAGACACCTGGGACGCCGCTTCGCATGCGTTCCAGACTCATTCTGCTTCTGTCTCTCGTTGAGTTAGCAATACTCCGCTCGTTCATCCATTGTTTTTTGTGCTTGTTTATTGATTGTGACTTTGACATAAGCCACCATGGGGCTGAAGAAAGTTCAGAGTGCCACCATCACTACCATCCTCTACAAAGGTAGAGGGTGGTAGTGATGGTGGTAGAGGGCAGTAGTGATGGTAGAGGCTGGTAGTGGTTGTGATGGTGGTAGTGATGGCAGTAGAGGGCAGTAGTGGTTGTGATGGTGGTAGAGGGTGGTAGTGATTGTGGTAAAGGATGGTAGTGATGGTGGTAGAGATAACGTCTCCTCCTCCTCCTCCCCTCCTCGCCGTCTTCCATACGCCAACAAGAGTCTTCAGTAAAGGTAAAAGTGATGTTAAATGTTCATTTATCCATTTCAGTAGTCCTCTATATTTATTTCTCATTGTTTTCTATATTTAAAACTATAGTTATTCTCAATAAAATGTATTTTTTGTTAATATTTTTGGGTGCTTGGAACGGATTAATTGGATTTACATTATTTCTTATGGGAAGTATTGCTTTAGTTTTCGTACAATTCGGTTTTCGTCAGACTTTTTCGAACGGATTAATCATGAAAACCAAGGTTCCACTGTATGTTAATGGCAAGACGGCCTCTCCTCACTTAGCGACGTACTGGTACCATCTGACTTATGACCGAGCTTGGTTCCGACCAACTGATCACAAGTCAAATTGGACGTAAGTCGAATCTTAGAAAATTGCCGAATTAATGGAACAAATTAATGATGAAAACCAAGGTTCCACTGTACTCACAAGTACCAACACTTCAGCACATTCCTAATAAATACAGCTAGGTCTCGATTAATGTGAATAATGAATCCTGTGAAGTGGTCACATTATCTGAATTCACACTTCGAATTTTGTGTAATTTTTGCTCATGATTTAAAGAGGTTATAGGGAAAAATTAGCAAAATTAATTTCTTGCTGAATCAAAATTCACACCAATCAATCTCACAAATTTCTAACACAAGTTATATTTTACAATTATTTCAAGTTTGATCTGCAGATTATTCATATGTGAGTTTGTGCATGGTAAGTTATCATTAAATTTAAATGGTATTAACAAGCAAACTCGTGGTTTGTTATCATTAAACTTGAATTGTATTAACAAACTTTCTATATGTATGGTTTTTCTTGTTTATTTTGCAGTTGTATAATGTGATTGTAGACACAGAAGTTACTAGTAAAAAGTTGCTACAGAAAGGCCAGCTACAAACAAGAGTTACCATCATTCCTCTTAACAAGATCACAGGAAGATCCATCGATGACTACATAGTGAAGCAAGCTGAAAGTTTGGTATGTGATGATGTTAGATAAAGAGAAGCATCTTCTATTAATGCAACATTTTTATTATGGCAACATTTTGCTTTCCAGGAGCTTTGTACATTTCTGACTACCTTGTTTTATTGGGCAACTTTTCCTTGAAAATCTAAAACACATATCTCAAGTGCATTTCAGTTACTCTGAATAAGCAGAGTGATGGACAAGGGGATCGATCTGCAGCCCACTAATTGACAGGCTGGCGCACTAACACCTTGGTTTTGAGGGATTCTAATGGAGAAATCACAAAAGTTGTACAAACTGTACATAATTTCCATCTCATGCACCATCTGTAACACAACTAGTGATTTCTCCACAGCCCAGGAGCTTTAGCAACAGATTTAATTTCACCTCTCTCAATTCCATATATGTAGTAGTCTATGAACACAAAGTTTTACTGAACATCTGTCAGTGAATAATCACTTTATTTAATTTTTTTTAACAAGTTGGCCGTCTCCCACCGAGGCAGGGTGACCCAAAAAGAAAGAAAATCCCCAAAAAGAAAATACTATAATTTACACTTTATTTATTTATTATTTTTATTTTTTTTTTATTATCACACCGGCCGATTCCCACCAAGGCAGGGTGGCCCGAAAAAGAAAAACTTTCACCATCATTCACTCCATCACTGTCTTGCCAGAAGGGTGCTTTACACTACAGTTTTTAAACTGCAACATTAACACCCCTCCTTCAGAGTGCAGGCACTGTACTTCCCATCTCCAGGACTCAAGTCCGGCCTGCCGGTTTCCCTGAATCCCTTCATAAATGTTACTTTGCTCACACTCCAACAGCACGTCAAGTATTAAAAACCATTTGTCTCCATTCACTCCTATCAAACACGCTCACGCATGCCTGCTGGAAGTCCAAGCCCCTCGCACACACAAAACCTCCTTTACCCCCTCCCTCCAACCCTTCCTAGGCCGACCCCTACCCCGCCTTCCTTCCACTACAGACTGATACACTCTTGAAGTCATTCTGTTTCGCTCCATTCTCTCTACATGTCCGAACCACCTCAACAACCCTTCCTCAGCCCTCTGGACAACAGTTTTGGTAATCCCGCACCTCCTCCTAACTTCCAAACTACGAATTCTCTGCATTATATTCACACCACACATTGCCCTCAGACATGACATCTCCACTGCCTCCAGCCTTCTCCTCGCTGCAACATTCATCACCCACGCTTCACACCCATATAAGAGCGTTGGTAAAACTATACTCTCATACATTCCCCTCTTTGCCTCCAAGGACAAAGTTCTTTGTCTCCACAGACTCCTAAGTGCACCACTCACTCTTTTTCCCTCATCAATTCTATGATTCACCTCATCTTTCATAGACCCATCCGCTGACACGTCCACTCCCAAATATCTGAATACGTTCACCTCCTCCATACTCTCTCCCTCCAATCTGATATTCAATCTTTCATCACCTAATCTTTTTGTTATCCTCATAACCTTACTCTTTCCTGTATTCACCTTTAATTTTCTTCTTTTGCACACCCTACCAAATTCATCCACCAATCTCTGCAACTTCTCTTCAGAATCTCCCAAGAGCACAGTGTCATCAGCAAAGAGCAGCTGTGACAACTCCCACTTTGTGTGTGATTCTTTATCTTTTAACTCCACGCCTCTTGCCAAGACCCTCGCATTTACTTCTCTTACAACCCCATCTATAAATATATTAAACAACCACGGTGACATCACACATCCTTGTCTAAGGCCTACTTTTACTGGGAAAAAATTCCCCTCTTTCCTACATACTCTAACTTGAGCCTCACTATCCTCGTAAAAACTCTTCACTGCTTTCAGTAACCTACCTCCTACACCATACACTTGCAACATCTGCCACATTGCCCCCCTATCCACCCTGTCATACGCCTTTTCCAAATCCATAAATGCCACAAAGACCTCTTTAGCCTTATCTAAATACTGTTCACTTATATGTTTCACTGTAAACACCTGGTCCACACACCCCCTACCTTTCCTAAAGCCTCCTTGTTCATCTGCTATCCTATTCTCCGTCTTACTCTTAATTCTTTCAATTATAACTCTACCATACACTTTACCAGGTACACTCAACAGACTTATCCCCCTATAATTTTTGCACTCTCTTTTATCCCCTTTGCCTTTATACAAAGGAACTATGCATGCTCTCTGCCAATCCCTAGGTACCTTACCCTCTTCCATACATTTATTAAATAATTGCACCAACCACTCCAAAACTATATCCCCACCTGCTTTTAACATTTCTATCTTTATCCCATCAATCCCGGCTGCCTTACCCCCTTTCATTTTACCTACTGCCTCACGAACTTCCCCCACACTCACAACTGACTCTTCCTCACTCCTACAAGATGTTATTCCTCCTTGCCCTATACACGAAATCACAGCTTCCCTATCTTCATCAACATTTAACAATTCCTCAAAATATTCCTTCCATCTTCCCAATACCTCTAACTCTCCATTTAATAACTCTCCTCTCCTATTTTTAACTGACAAATCCATTTGTTCTCTAGGCTTTCTTAACTTGTTAATCTCACTCCAAAACTTTTTCTTATTTTCAACAAAATTTGTTGATAACATCTCACCCACTCTCTCATTTGCTCTCTTTTACATTGCTTCACCACTCTCTTAACTTCTCTCTTTTTCTCCATATACTCTTCCCTCCTTGCATCACTTCTACTTTGTAAAAACTTCTCATATGCTAACTTTTTCTCCCTTACTACTCTCTTTACATCATCATTCCACCAATCGCTCCTCTTCCCTCCTGCACCCACTTTCCTGTAACCACAAACTTCTGCTGAACACTCTAACACTACATTTTTAAACCTACCCCATACCTCTTCGACCCCATTGCCTATGCTCTCATTAGCCCATCTATCCTCCAATAGCTGTTTATATCTTACCCTAACTGCCTCCTCTTTTAGTTTATAAACCTTTACCTCTCTCTTCCCTGATGCTTCTATTCTCCTTGTATCCCATCTACCTTTTACTCTCAGTGTAGCTACAACTAGAAAGTGATCTGATATATCTGTGGCCCCTCTATAAACATGTACATCCTGAAGTCTACTCAACAGTCTTTTATCTACCAATACATAATCCAACAAACTACTGTCATTTCGCCCTACATCATATCGTGTATACTTATTTATCCTCTTTTTCTTAAAATATGTATTACCTATAACTAAACCCCTTTCTATACAAAGTTCAATCAAAGGGCTCCCATTATCATTTACACCTGGCACCCCAAACTTACCTACCACACCCTCTCTAAAAGTTTCTCCTACTTTAGCATTCAAGTCCCCTACCACAATTACTCTCTCACTTGGTTCAAAGGCTCCTATACATTCACTTAACATCTCCCAAAATCTCTCTCTCTCCTCTGCATTCCTCTCTTCTCCAGGTGCATACACGCTTATTATGACCCACTTCTCGCATCCAACCTTTACTTTAATCCACATAATTCTTGAATTTACACATTCATATTCTCTTTTCTCCTTCCATAACTGATCATTTAACATTACTGCTACCCCTTCCTTTGCTCTAACTCTCTCAGATACTCCAGATTTAATCCCATTTATTTCCCCCCACTGAAACTCTCCTACCCCCTTCAGCTTTGTTTCGCTTAGGGCCAGGACATCCAACTTCTTTTCATTCATAACATCAGCAATCATCTGTTTCTTGTCATCCGCACTACATCCACGCACATTTAAGCAACCCAGTTTTATAAAGTTTTTCTTCTTCTCTTTTTTAGTAATTGTATACAGGAGAAGGGGTTACTAGCCCATTGCTCCCGGCATTTTAGTCGCCTCATACGACTTTATTTATATCATGAGTTATTTTATAGCATTTGTTTACATACATGGTAACTTGTTACTTGAAAAGTACTGCTTTCTGATTTGGCTTTAATACATGTAAAGCAATTGTTAGTTCTTGCAATAATTTTTGAGTGCAAAAGATGCAGATTATCTCAGTAAGCATAAGCTGGCAATACATTAAAGAAAATATATCATAAATATAACACCATTCACAACTAAAGAATTAATCCACAATATTAGTTTAAGAAGCCAAATGGCATTTGAGGAGCTGTGAGAGATCACCAAGTTGTATTGCATAATAAATATATCCACTGTAATGAATTACCAGTGAAGGAGAGAGTTTCAATTTATGGTACCTTTTTTGTTCACTAGTGACACATTACTGATTACCTGAAATGCCTTCTGATCTTCGGAAGTCACTGGTTCACAAATAACCCGCACATAAAAGAGAGAAGCTTACGACGACGTTTCGGTCCGACTTGTGTGACTTTGTCAATGGTCCAAGTCGGACCGAAACGTCGTCGTAAGCTTCTCTCTTTTATGTGCGGGTTATTTGTGTATCGTTCCAGTCACGGTATTGTGCCTTTTTGTTATTTATTTTTAAGTCACTGGTTGGCAAGACGTTTCTACAATAAAGATTCCCAAGTGTTGCACAAGTGTAATTCGTCACCTTACTGATTCTTGATGGATATCAATCATGCCCTTGTGAATGAGGTGTTTTCTTGCAGTTTTGTGTTAGCAAAGGATGATAGTATATAAATCATTTATTAAATTATATCCTGTTGATTTTAGGTGGGCAAGGAGAATGTTCAAACTGCACTCTCTCTTGTTTGCTACGAACGTGAGTTACACAAGGCTATGGAGTGGGTGTTTGGCTCCTCCTTCATATGTCGGGATATGAATGTAGCCAGACAAGTCACTTTCCATAATAACATTATGAGAAAGTCAGTCACCCTAGATGGCGATGTGTTTGATCCTGCTGGCACTCTGTCTGGTGGTAAGTAAAATTACTTCATGAAAAAAAAAATGTAGTTTTTTAAGAGATGAATTTTTGACTAATTTTACGGAAAACCCAGGAATCATATAATGTACCAGACATAATTTGTGCTTCTACTCATAGATTTTTATTCAACATACAGTGGTACCTTGAGTTTTGAACAGCTCCCAACTCGAACAATTATGTAAGTGTATTTTTGTAAGTGCTTTTCTAAGTGTATTTTTGGGGGTATGAAACGGACTAATCTAATTTGCATTATTCCTTATGGGAACAAATTCATTCGGTATCGGCACTCGAACAGCCTTCCAGAACGAATTAAGTTCGTAACTCGAGGTACCACTGTACTGGCAGTCTCCCACCAAGGTAGGGTATCCCAAAAAAAGAAACATTTTCACCATCATTCACTCTTACCAATGTCTTGTCAGAGGTGCACTGATACCACAGTTCAGATAACCCTCCAAACTGAAAATATTCTCACTCATCCTTCAGATTACAGGCAGTGTACTTCCCACCTCCAGGCCTCAGGTCTGGCTGACCACTTTAACTGAATCCCTTCACAAAATGTTATCTTGCACACACTCCAGCAGCTTATCAAGTCCCAAAAAAACATTTGCCTCCACTCCTATCTAATATGCTCACACACACCTGCTGAATGTCCAAACCCATCACACATAAAACCTCCTTTACCCTTGCCTTCCAATCTTTCCTAGGGTAACCTCTGTTCCCTCCACTACAGATTTATACACTCTCCAAGTCTCCATTTTCCCCCACCCTTTCCAAATGTCCAAACCACCTCACCAACCTCTCCTCAACCCTCTGGATGATACTCATAGTAACTTCAAATCTCCAGACAAATGAATTCTCTGCATAATATTCACACAACACACTGCCCTCAGACATGACATCTCTACTTCCTCCATCCTATTCCTTGCTGCAACATTCACAACCCATGTTTCACACCCATATTAGAGTGTTATACTCTCATACATTTCCCTCTTCAACTCCATTGATAATGCTTTTTATCTCTGCAGATGCCTCAGTGGTGCATACATCTTATTCCCTTCATCAGTTCTATGGAGAAAGTAAATATCAGAGGGGTTTATGAAAGATGAGGTGAACTAGAAAAAAAAGGTGGGTGCTGCACTGAGGCATCTGTGGAGACAAAGAACATTATCCTTCGAGGCAAAAAGGCAAATGTATCAGAGTATAGTGGTACCAATACTCTCAATATGAGTGTGAAGCATTGGTTTTTGAATGTTGCAGAGGAGACTGGAGGCAGTGATGTCATGTCTGAGGGCAGTGTGTGGAGTGAACATTATGCAGAGAATCTGTAGTGTGGAAATTAAGAGGAGGTGCGAGTTTTCTAAAAGCATTATCCAGAGGGCTGAGAAGGGGTTGTTGAGATGGTTTGGACATTTAGAGAGGAAGGAGAAAAATAGGATGTTTTTGAGGGTGTAGGATTCTGTAGCAGAGGGAAGGAAGGATAGGGGTCATCCTACGAAAGACTGGACAGGGGGGGAAAAGGAGGTTTTGCATGTGAGGGGCTTGGACATCCAGCAGGCATGTGAGATAAGGGTGAGTAGATCCAGGTGGTTTTTATGACTTGATGTGCTGTTGGAGTGTGAGCAAGATAACCTTTAGGAAGGGATTCAGGGAAACCAGTTAGCAGGATTCGAGTCCTGGAGATGAAATGTACAGTGCCTGCACTTGGAAAGAGGGGTGGGAGTATTGCAGTTTGGAGGGGCATCTGAGTTGTAATGTTGGCATGCCTCTGGCAAGATGGTGATGGAGTAAATGATGGTTAAAGTGTCTTTTTCTTTTTAGTTCACCCTACCTCACTAGGAGACAGTAGGTGTGCTAAAAAATATTTGTAACACATTTAGGGGCAAGAAGACAAGGTGGCAGTATTCTAGCTCAGTTAGACTCCTTCCGTGAGTATGAAGATGAGCTCTCGGCTAAAACGCAGCGGCTGCAACATGTTGAACAACAACTGCAGCATCTTCAGGTATGTCACTTATGTGTTATCTTTTGTTATTAGCTTGAAAGTTCTACAGGATTATGAAACAAATTCTTGTTATGTATTTTAGAAGCCTACAGTATATCGAGGCCAAGTCTAGTTTTAACCTTCATTACTGTTCATTGCACGTACAGACGGGCCCCTCTTTACAGCATTTTGCTAATGCAGTGGTTTTTTAATTATACCCATTCTTCCTTTATTCAGACTTCCTACAATAAATGTATTCACCACTCACTATAAGCTAAGGACAAAAATATTTTAAGGAGATGTCCTGTCTAAGGGCACGTGTGGTGTAAATATTATGCAGAGAGTTCGTAGTGTGGAAATTAGGAGGTGTGGAGTTACTAAAAGTATTAGAGGGTTGAAGAAAGGAGGGGCTGTTGAGATAGTTTGGTCATTTAGAGACAATGAAACCAAGTAGAATGACTTGGAGAACGTATAAATCTGTAGGGGAAGGAAGGCTGGGTAGGGGTTGTCCTCAGAAAGGTTGGAGGGAGGGGGTAAAGGAGGTTTTGTGGGCGAGGGGCTTGGATTTGCAGCAAGCGTGCGTGAGCGTGTTTGATAGTGAATGGAGACGAATGGTTTTTGGGACCTAACGAGCTGTTGGAGTGTAAGCAGGGTAATATTTGGTGAAGGGATTCAGGGAAACCGGTTAGCCGGACTTGAGTCCTGGAAATGGAAAGTACAATGCCTGCACTTTAAAAGAGGGGTTTGAGTTATTGGCAGTTTGGAGGGACATCTAAACTGTCGTATCTGAGCACTTCTGAAAAGGCAGTGTTTATGATTGAGTGATGGTGAAAGTGTTGAATGATGGAAGTTTTTTCTTTCTTTTTGGGTCACCCTACCTTGGTGGGAAATGGCCAACGTATTAAAATAAAAAAAAAAAAGTGAAACTCTTGGGTTTACCTGGAGAGGGTTTTGCCACACAGTGGCCTCATCAGTCCTGTACGAAGAAGAATGGTGAAGATTGGAAGGAGTTTGAGGTAATCAGTTCCTGAGCCTGGAGTTGATGTAATTGGTCTAGGCTAAGGGACTGATTACCTCAAACTCCTTCAGATATTCACCATTCTTCTTTGTATAGGACTGATGAAGTCACTGTGTGGTGAAACATTTCCTCAATAAAGATACGCTAGTGCTGCACAAGTGTCTAATTTATCAACTTGTCGGTTCTCCGAACCATTTATCTACAATCGTAGAAGTGGTGAAGGCTCGATCCTCCATCCACCAGTCAAGACACAGACTTGCTTGTGATATTCATGCACTTCTGAAAGACAGCTACGGTATGTGTGATGGTGAATTTGCTTCCTTTTTTGAGTCACTTTTATCATCTTTCAACAGACCGACCGTATCCCACCGAGGTGCGGCGGCCCAAAAGGAAAAACGAAAGTTTCTTCTTTTAAATTTCGTAATATATACAGGAGAAAGGGTTACTAATCCCTTGCTCCTGACATTTTAGTCGCCTCTTACGACCCACATGATGAGTTGTTCCCATAATCCACAGAAAAACGCAGATAAATACCTGAAAGCCAAGCAGCAGTACACTCTTCGGTTCCATGAACTACAGTTGTGTAACCAGAGGATCCAACAAAGCACCCATTATCAACAACAAGAGGAAGTCAATGCCCTGGAGAACACAATAAGTTAGTAAAGATTAAATTAATTTGTGTAATACACCAAAGTAACATTTATGAAGGGGTTCAGGGAAACCGGCAGGCCGGACTTGAGTCCTGGAGATGGGAAGTACAGTGCCTGCACTCTGAAGGAGGGGTGTTAATGTTGCAGTTTAAAAACTGTAGTGTAAAGCACCCTTCTGGCAAGACAGTGATGGAGTGAATGATGGTGAAAGTTTTTCTTTTTCGGGCCACCCTGCCTTGGTGGGAATCGGCCAGTGTGATAATAAAAAATAAAAAATAATACACCAATATTTTTTTCATATTTACAGGCATGCCCCGCTAATACAGTGCTCACTTTAGAGAACTTTGCTAAGAAATAAAGTTTTTTTTTCGACGGTGATGCAGGCATTAGCTGAATAGAGTATTTATTTATTATTTTTACTTTGGCATTTTTTTTCAGTCCTAGCACTATTTTTTTTTTTTTTTTCAACAAGTCGGCCGTCTCCCACCGAGGCAGGGTGACTCAAAAAAGAAAACAAATTCCCAAAAAGAAAATACTTTCATCATCATTCAACACTTCTCTTTTTTAGTAAGTGTCTACAGGAGAAGGGGTTACTAGCCCATTGCTCCCGGCATTTTAGTCGCCTCATACGACACGCATGGCTTACGGAGGAAAGATTCTTTTCCACTTCCCCATGGACAATAGAAGAAATAAAGAAGAACAAGAGCTATTTAGAAAAAGGAGAAAAACCTAGATGTATGTATATATATATATGCATGTGCGTGTCTGTGAAGTGTGACCAAAGTGTAAGTAGGAGTAGCAAGATATCCCTGTTATCTAGCGTGTTTATGAGACAGAAAAAGAAACCAGCAATCCTACCATCATGCAAAACAGTTACAGGTTTCTGTTTCACAGTCATCTGGCAGGACGGTAGTACTTTCCTGGGTGGTTGCTGTCTACCAACCTACTACCTAGTGTAAAGCACCCTTCTTGCAAGACAGTGATGGAGTGAATGATGGTGAAAGTTTTTCTTTTTCGGGCCACCCTGCCTTGGTGGGAATCGGCCAGTGTGATAATAAAAAAAAAAAATAATAATAAATCATTCAACATTTTCACCTCACTCACACATTATCACTGTTTTTGCAGAGGTGCTCAGAACACAACAGTTTAGAAGCATATACGTATAAAGATACACAACATATCCCTCCAAACTGCCAATATCCCAAACCCCTCCTTTAAAGTGCAGGCATTGTACTTCCCATTTCCAGGACTCAAGTCCGACTAGCACTATTGCGCACTTAAAATGATTGTGTGAACATGTTTTAGGATTTAAAAGAACTGGCAAAGAAAAATAAGGGCTGTGATTTTCTTTATGGTAATAGTGAGGTATGCTTGTACTGTGTGTGTATGCATCAAGTTGTGTTTATCAGGGTTGAAGCTCTGCTTCTAGACTACTTTGATTGGCATCATTGATTTCTGGTCTTTTGGACTTTATCATGTCTACTTTTGAAGTTGTGTATGAAGTTTGCCTCATAAAAGTCATTCCACTTTTCAGTTACCCTGAGTCTAAAGAAATACTTCTTTGCATTCCTGTGGCTCATCTGCATTCTTAGCTTCCACCTGTGTCCACTTCCTTTCTTCTCTCCTTATAGTGCATTCCTTGCAGTTTATGGTGTGTGTGTGTTTGTGTGTGTGTGAGAGAGAGAGAGAGAGAGAGAGAGAGAGAGAGAGAGAGAGAGGTGAGTGTGAGAGAGTGTGTGAGAGAGAGAGAGAGAGTGTGAGAGAGTGTGAGAGAGTGTGAGAGAGTGTGAGAGAGTGTGAGAGTGTGAGAGAGTGTGAGAGAGTGAGAGAGAGTGTGAGAGAGTGTGAGAGAGTGTGAGAGAGAGAGTGAGAGAGAGAGAGAGAGAGTGTGAGAGAGAGAGTGTGAGAGAGAGAGTGTGTGTGAGTGAGTGTATGTATGTATGTATGTACTCGCCTACTTGTGGTTGCAGGGGTAGAGTCATAGCTCCTGGCCCCACCTGTTTATTGTGTGTATACGTGTACGTGTGTATATATATATGTGTGATTTAATGGAATCAACCAGGTCTTTAAACCGTGTCGAGTTTCTTCACGTACTTTATAAGGTGTGGACTGTATGCTGGAGCCACAATACTCAATGATTGGTTTAACATATGTGGTATATATGGCTCTGAAGGATTCTTCTTAAAGGTCCTGAATGATATTCTGAGGTTTGCTAATCTGTCATGTGTTGCTGATGTTATGTTTTTTTTTTTTTTTTTTTAACACATTGGCCGTTTCCTACCAAGGCAGGGTGACCCAAAAGAAAGAAAAACCCAAAAAGAAAGAAAAAACTTTCATTATCATTCAACACTTTCACCATTTTTATTTTCATATAGTTGGACTTGAGTCCTGGAAATGGGAAGTACAATGCCTGCACTTTAAAGGAGGGGTTTGGGATATTGGCAGTTTGGAGGGATATGTTGTGTATCTTTATACGTATATGCTTCTAAACTGTTATATTCTGAGCACCTCTCAAAAGCAGTGATAATGTGTGAGTGTGGTGAAAGTGTTGAATGATGATGGGAGTATTTTCTTTTTGGGGATTTTCTTTCTTTTTTTTGGGTCACCCTGCCTCGGTGGGAGACGACCGACTTGTTTGAAAAAAAAAAAAAAAAAAAAACTTTCACCATCACTTATACATAATCACTGTCTTTGCAGAGGCGCTCAGATATGACAGTTTAGATAGTCACTTCAAACTGCCAATATCCCAAATCCCTCTTTTAAAGTGCAGGCATTGCACTTACCATTTCCAGGACTCAAGTCCGGCTAACCGATTTTCCTGAATCCCTTCACAGAATATTACCCTGCTCAAACTCCAACAGCTTATCAGGTCCCTAAAAACCATTCGTCTCCATTCACTCCTATCTAACATGCTCATATGGTTTATGTATATTTATTGCAATATGCTTTTTCTTCTATTCATACCCAGATTCTTTTTTCATCCTGATATTGGAAGATTCTCTCTACCCATAATGTACTCTGTCCAGTCTGCCCTGACCTCCTGATTGCACGACCTTTCATTTATTCGGGTTCAACTCTGCCCTTACCTCCTGATTGCACGACCTTTCATTTATTCGGGTTCAACTCTGCCCTTACCTCCTGATTGCACGACCTTTCATTTATTCGGGTTCAACTCATGAGTCCAATTGTCTGATCACATCCAAAATCTGTCTTGTTCTTTGGTTAATTATATTTTTTTTACACATTGGCCGTTTCCCACCGAGGCAGGGTGACCCAAAAGAGAAGGAACACTTTCGTCATCACTCACTCCATCACTGTCCTGCCAGAAGCCTGCCAATACTGCAGTTCAAACACTGCAACATATCTCCACCCCTCCTTTATTTTGCATGTCTCAAAATTTTATATCTTAATAGTTTATTAATTCAAGAATGAAGCAGACATATGTGATGGTGCAGTCCCAAATGCATTATATATCTTGTGAGATATTCACCATATATCTTAGAGTAAGACAAACAATGTACATGTATATTTTTGTTTTCCTCAGTTGCCATCTCTTGCCAAGGCAAGATTAGGCAAAAAAGACAACGCATTCATCATCATTCAGTCACTTACTCTCTTGCCGAAAGTGTGCCGATGCTCCTGTTGGCTCAGGCGCTGCTCAGAAGGCAAGCTACCTAGCATTGATGGTTGACTGAAGCTCACCTACTCGTGTACGCATATTGTATCTCAATTTTTCATTGCAACTCCAAACTAAATTTCTTTATGAGGGAAAATCATAACTCAAGCCCATCATAACTCAACGGACCACTATACGTAATGACAAATGCTCCACATTTTGCTGTCTGTGACAGCACTCATTGTACAGGTGGACTCCACTTTACAGTGCTTTGCTAATGCAGCAGTTTTCAACTATACCCGTTCTTCATTAATTCTGACTTCCTACAGTAAATATATTCACTACTCACTATAAGCCAAGGATGAAAATATTTTAAGGTAAGTAATGTGTGTACTGTATATGCATTTCTTAGGCCTACCTAGCTACATTGCTCACTTAATATATGATAGTGTGGACTTGCTGCCGGATTTTATATGCCTTTGAAAGTGAAAAAAAATGTACCGATTTACTTTGCAGCGACTTTTGCTTGACAGCAGTTGCCTGGAACCTAACCTGCTGTATAAACAAGGTTCTCCTGTACAAGGGATTCTATGTTTTATGACCCTTAAGAGCTCTTGACTCATGGAATTGGAGCCACACTTCTTTGAATTAAATTTGGTTATTTTTCCATTCTCCTGGCACATGTAAGTCCCCTATGGGCTTAGCATTCACATTATATGTAATAATAATAATAATAATAATAATAATAATAATATATATTTTCTCATAGATTTAATTTTATTATTTAACAGAGGAATGCGTGGCTACACTCGAACAGTGTAAAAAGGTTCATGTTGAGGGAGTAGCAAAAGTAAAGGATATTGAAAATAAAATAAAGAACTCAAAAGCACTGAAAGAAAATGAGCTGAAGGCAGCTAATGTAGAACTGGAGAGATGCAAAAAGGTAGCAGAAGAGACAAGAATTAAATGGAACCTTAAAAAGCAGGTATGTTTTATATTTAAAAATGAGTACACGTGTATGTTTGCAATAAAATCACAGTTAACATGTGATATCACAATATGCAGAACAACCACTGTGAAAGACTAGTGAGCTTCCAAGTGCTTTCGTGATTTCTCACAGTTCCTTAATAATGTGAGAAATCGCAGAACCACTTGGAAGTTCACTGTTTTTTCACAGTGGTTGTTCTACATATATATTTATACACACATCTGAGTTTTCCTAGGTAGTAGGTTGGTAGACAGCAGCCGCCCAGGGAGGTACTACCGTCCTGTCAAGTGAGTGTAAAACAAAAGCCTGTAATTGTTTTACATGATGGTAGGATTGCTGGTGTCCTTTTTTCTGTATCATGAACATGCAAGATTTCAGGTACGTCTTGCTACTTCTACTTAAACTTAGGTCACACTACACATACATGTTTTTTTTTTTTTTTTTTTTTCATCAAGTCGGTCGTCTCCCACCGAGGCAGGGTGACCCAAAAAAAAGAAAGAAAATCCCCAAAAAGAAAATACTTTCATCATCATTCAACACTTTCACCACACTCACACATTATCACTGCTTTTGCAGAGGTGCTCAGAATACATGTACATACATGTACAAGCGTATATATCCATACCCCTCTGGGTTTTCTTCTATATTCTTTCTAGTTCTTGTTCTTGTTTATTTCCTCTTATTTCCATGGGGAAGTGGAACAGAATTCTTCCTCCGTAAGCTATGCGTGTCGTAGGAGGCGACTAAAATGCCGGGAGCAAGGGGCTAGTAACCCCTTCTCCTGTATATATTACTAAATTTAAAAGGAGAAACTTTTGTTTTTCCTTTTGGGCCACCCTACTTCAGTGAGCCACCCCCGCCTCGGTGGGCCACCCCACCTCAGTGGGATACGGCTGGTGCGTTGAAAGAAAGAAAGATCTGAGTTTTCTTCCATTTCCTTAACAGTTCTTGTTCATGTTTCCTTTCATCTCCTCTTCAGGAATCTTTCCTCCATAAGCCCTGCTTGTTGAAAGAGGCGACTAAAATGCCCAGATCAAGGGACTGGTAACCCATTCTCCTATATAAATTACTAAATGTAAAAAGAAATGGGAAGTACAATGCCTGCACTCTAAAGGAGGGGTTCGGGATATTAGCAGTTTGGAGGGATATGTTGTGTATCTTTATACGTACAGTGGACCCCCGCATAACGATTACCTCCGAATGCGACCAATTATGTAAGTGCGTTTGTACGTGTATGTTTGGGGGTCTGAAATGGACTAATCTACTTCACAATATTCCTTATGGGAATAAATTCGGTCAGTACTGGCACCTGAACATACTTATGGAGTGAAAAAATATCGTTAACCGGGGGTCCACTGTATATGCTTCTAAACTGTTGTGTTCTGAGCACCTCTGCAAAAACAGTGATTATGTGTGAGTGAGGTGAAAGTGTTGAATGATGAAAGTATTTTCTTTTTGGGGATTTTCTTTCTTTTTTTGGGTCACCCTGCCTCGGTGGGAGATGGCCGACTTGTTAAAAAAAAAAAACTTTCCTCAGTGGGGAGAACAATCTCCAGGTTGATCCCTACTCCTCCTTCAGTTACATATCAGTTGGAAATACAGTGGTACCCCTAGTTTTGTACAGCTCCCAACTCGAACAGTTATGTAAGTGTATTATTGTAAGTGCTTTCGTAAGTGTATTTTTAGGGGTCTGAAATGGACTAATCTAATTTACATTATTCCTTATGGGAACAGATTCGTTCGGTAACGGCACTCAAACAGCCTTCTGGAACGAATTATGGCCGAAAATCGAGGTACCACTGTAGTATTATCTTTTCCATGGAACCACTTGGTGTCACTTTTTGCAGATAATCTACATAGTCCCTCTTTAAAAGTATTCTTAGACCAAATATAAGAGTGCAAGTATTGATAGATCTCCATGGGAAAGTGGAGAAGAATCCTTCCTCCATAAGCCATTAGGGTCATAAGAGGCAATTAAAATGCCAGGAGCAAGGGGCTAGTAACCCCTTCTATATAAATTACTAATTGTAGAAAGAAGAAAAAACTTGATAAATTTTTTTCTCTTTTGGGTCAACCTGCCTCAGTGGGAGATGGCCATTGTGTAAAAAAGATATATTGATAGGCTAATGCTGATACTTTGGGATTCACAGGAAGAAGAAAGTTTAAAGCTGGAAGTTTGTGAACTGGAAGGAAGCATTGAGACAACCAAGGCTCAGATTGCTACATCTATTGAAGTGTTTGAGCAGTACCAGGTACAGATGAAGACTCTGGAAGAGGAAGTTGCTAAGGGAAAGGTTGGTCCTAAGCATTTTCTACTTTAGAGCACAATTGCTTGGCTCCAAAATTTAGAGTAGACCTTAATACACATTTACAAAATTCATGCATTTCACTTTACTATGCATTTTATTCATTGATCCTATTATGTGCTTTGTAAACTTTATATACTTTGAACCTCAGACATTAAAGGCAAGAAGAAACCCAAAATTTTCATCAGTGACTTGTAAATAATCACAGTACTTGTGTTCAGTTCTAATATTTATGCAAAAATACCAGGTAAAAGGGGCTAGTAACCCCCTCTCCTGTGTAGATTACTAAATGTAAAAAGAAGAAAAGCTTTATAAGGTTTTCTTTTTTGAGTCGCCCTTCCTTGGTGGGAGACTCCTGGTATGCTAACAAAAAAAAATATAGAAATCAAGTAATTCCTGAAATACTTCAGATTAAAAGAAGTTTTTGGCATGTTTTAAAAGACAAGTTTTACAGGATGAGGTGACTGCAGCTCAGGCAGCCGTAAAGAAACAGAAGGAGATGATAAGTACACAGAACAAGGAAATTAATGCTATGTCTGCACGTAAGGAACAGATCACCAAGAGCAGCGACGAAGCCCAGTTAGAAATCAAACAGCTTGATCATAAACTTTCAAAACTCAAATCAGAAGCAAAGGATGCTGAAAATAAGGTGAATATTTGATTCATACTCCCGGGGAAGTTCAGAAGAATCTTTCCTCTGTAAGCCATGTTTGTCGTAAGACGTGACTAAAATGACAAGAACAAGGGGCTAGTAATCTCTTCTGTGTAAATTACTAAATGTAAAAGAAAAACTTCCCCTTTTCTTTTTACATTTAGGAGGGAGAGGGGGTAAAGGAGGTTTTGTGAGTGAGGGGCTTGGACTTTCAGCAAGTGTGCGTGATTGTGTTAGATAGGAATGAATGGAGACAGGTGGTTTTTGGGACCTGACGAGCTGTTGAAATGCGACCGGGGTATTATTTTGTGAAGGGATAACTAGGCCGATGTGCTATTAAAGTTACGAAACATTACCAAAGTAATGTAAATAAAACAAATATAACAGGTTGAGTGGTGTTGAGGGGGTTTTTAGTGTTTGGGGGGGAGGGGGCAAAATAGGATGACTTGGGGGGTTTGTATAAATCGTAGTGGGGGGAGGGGGGGTTTAGGGGTCATCCTGGGAAAGGGGGGGGTGGGGGGGGGGAAAAGGAAGGTTTTTTTTTGTTCAAGGGGCCTGGGCTACAGCGGGCCGCATTAAAAGGGAAAGGGAAAAAATTTTTTTTGGGGGACCTGCCAACTGTTGGAGGGGAAAGCACGTAATGTTTTTTTAAAGGGAGTTTCGGGGAAACCATTTTTAGCGGGAAATTTGAGCCCTGGAGTTGGAAGAGTACGGGTTTTTGCACTCAAAAGGGAAAGCCAGAGATTTTTTCCCTGTTTAAAGGGGAAACATTTGAAATGTTTTTACCTGAAACCATCAGGCAAACATGATAAAAATGAATGATGGAAAAAAATTTTTTTTTTTGGGTCGCTTTCCTCAGTAGGAGACAGCCAGTTTTTTTTAAAAAAAAAAAAAAAAAAGGGGTTTTAGGTATGGTGGGTGTGCTAGGGCAAAAAGTATTGAAATATCAAACTATGGCTGAACCCACACAAAAGTGATATGTAAAGAGTAAAAAAGGCGGGTATCAAATATGAAAATATCAACACTTAATGGCTGGTGAAGATCCACAAAAAAATTTTATTAAGTCGCCATCCCTAATAGTCATGGCTGGAAATGTAAAACATTTCCTACTGTTTTTGCTTGCTGTTTGCTGTTGTTTGCTCCCGCTGCTTTTTGCTGTTTTTGCTGCTGTTGCTGCTGCTTTTGCTGTTGTTGCTGCTGCTGCTGCTGCTGTTGCTGTTGTTGCTGCTTTTGCTGCGTTGCTGCTGCTTTTTCCCTGTTGCTGCGGGCCTGTTTGCTGTTTGTTTGTTTTTTGCTGCTGCTGCTGTTGCTGTTGCGCTCCCTGCTGTTGCTGTTGGCTGCGCTGCTGCTGTTGCTGTTGTTGTTTGCTGTGCGGGGTTTGTTTGTTTTTTGCTGCTGCTGCTGCGGGCCGTTTTTGGGGGTTTTGGGTGCTGCTGGCTGTTTTGTTTGCTGCTGTAGCTGCTGCTGCGGGTTGTTGTTGCGCTCCCTGTGTTGCTGTTGCTGCTGCTGTTGCTGTTGTTGCTGCTGCTGTTGCTGCTCCCTGCTGTTGCTGCTGTTTTTGGGCTGGCTTTGCTGTTCTGCGGGGTCTTTTTTTTTGTTCCCTGTTTTCTGCTGCGCTGTTCTGCTGTTTGCTCCCTGTTGCTGCTGCTGCTGTTTTTGTTTGCCTGCTGCGCTGTTGCGTTCTGGCTTGCTGTTTTTTTGTTGTTTGCTCCCTGTTTGTTTTTTGCGCTGTTGCGGGGCCCTGCTGCTGTTGCTGTTGCTGCTCCCTGTTGCTGTTGTTGCTGCTGCTGCTGCTGTTGTTTCTTTTTTTTGCTGTGTTGTTGCGCTGCTGCTGTTGCTGCTGCTGCTGCGGGCTGTTTGCTGCTGTTGCTGCGTGCTGCTGCTGCTGCTTTTTGTTTCCTGTTCTGCTGTTGCTGCTGCTGTTGCTGCGCTTTTCCCGGCTGCTGCGTTGCTGCTGCTGTTGCTTTTGCTGCTGCTGTGCTGCTGCTGTTGCCTGCGGGCTTTTGCGGGGTTGCTGCTGCTGTTTTGCTTGCTGCTGTTGCTTTTTGGCTGTTGCTGCGTTTGGCTGCTGCGGGCTGCTGTTGTTGTGCAAGGCTTCTGTTTTGCATGCTCGCTGTTTTTTGGCTGCTGTTGTTGCTGTTTATTGTTTGCTGCGGGGGCTGCTGTTGCTGTGCTCCCTTTTTGCTGTTTTTTTTGCTGCTGTTGCTTTTTTTTTTTGTTGCGGGCTCTGCGTTGCTGCTGTTTGCTGTGTTGCGCTGTTGCTGTTGCTGTTTGGGCTGTTGTTGCTGTTTTTTGCTGCTGTTGCCTGTTGCTGCTTGCTGTTGCTGTTTTCCCGGTTTTGCGGGGGTTTCCCCTGTTGCTGCTTTTTGCGGGGCTGCTGCTGTTGTTTGCTGCTGCTGTTGTTTTTTTGGTGCTGCTGCTGTTCCCTGCTGTTTTGCTGCTGTTTGCAGCTGCGCTGCTCGGGTTTGCGGGTTTGCTGCTGTTGGGGTTTGCCGCGGGTCTTCTTGCTGCTTTTTCCCTGCTGCTGCTGTTGTTGCGGGCTCCCTGTTTGCTGCTGTTGCCGCTCCCTTGTTGCTGCTGTTGTTGCTGCTGCGTTGCTGCTGCTGCGGGTTGCTTCTGCTGTTGCTGCTGCTGCTGTTGCTGTTTCGGGCTGCTGTTGCTGGGGGGGGGGGGGGGGGCGGGGGTTGGGGCTGTTTGGGGTTGGGGGGGTGGGGGGGTTGGGGGGAGGGGGGGGTTTTGGGGGGCGGGGTGGGGGGGGGGTTGGGGGGGGTTGGGGGGGGGGGGGGGTTGGGGCGGGGTGGGGTTGGGGGGGGGGGGGAGGCTTGGCGGTTTGGGTTGCTTTTTGCTGCGTTTGCCTGCTGTTTCTGCGCGCGGGCTGTTTGTTTTTGGGCCTGCTGCTGCTGCGTTGCTGCTGCTGCGTTGTTGTTTGCTGCTGCGCTCTCCCTGCTGCGGCTTTTTGCTGCGGGCCGTTGCGGCTGCTGTTGCGCGGTTGCTGGTGCTGTTGCGTTTGCGGGCCGTTGTTCCCGGGGGCTGCTGCTGCGTTGTTTGCTGTTGCAGCTTTTTGCTCCCTGCTCCCGGGCTGTTGCTGCTGTTGCTTTGCGCTGTTGCTGCTGCTGTGTTGTTGCTTGCTCCCTGTTTGCTGCTGCGGGCTGTTGCGCTGTTGCTGCTTTTTGCTGCTGCGCTGCTTCGTTGCTGCGGGCTGCGTTGTTGCGGTTTGCTGTTGTTGCTGCGCGCTTTTCTGCTGTTGCTTTTTGCTGCTTTTTCCTGCGCTGTTGCTGCTGCAGTTTGTTTGTTTCGCTTTTTCTGCAGCCACGATGTTGCGCTGCTGCTGTTGCGGGTTGGGGTTTGGGGGTTGTTGCGGGTTTTGCTGCTGCGCTGCTGCTGTTTTTTGCGGGCTGTTGCTGTTTGTTGTTTGTTCCCGCGTTTCGCTGCGGGTTGCTGGGGCTTTTGGGCTTTTGGGCTTCCCTGCTGCTGCTGCTGTTGCGTTTGCTGCTTTTGCGGCCTTTTGTTCGCTGGCTGCTGCTGCTGCTGCTTTGTTGTTTTTGCTGGTTTTTGCTGCTGCTACTGCTGCTTGCTGTTGCTGAAGCCATTTGCGGGCTTTTGCTGCCCCAAATGCTGCGGGGCCACTGCTGCTGCGCTGCTATTGCCCCCGTGCTCCCGGGGCCGCCGCGGGCCCGGCGCTGCTGCCGCCGTTTGCTCCCGGGTTTTTTTTCCTTTCCTTGTCCCCCTCCCTCCTCGTTCTCCCCCCTTTTTGGGTCCCCCTTTTCCCCCCCCCTCCTTTCCTCCTCCTCCCCCCCCTTGTCCCCTCCCCCCCCTTCCTTGTCCTCCTCCTCCCTCCTTGTTTTTCCTCCCCCTTTCCTTGTTCTTTTCCTCCCCCCTTTCCCTCCTCGTCCTCCCCCCTTTTCCCCTTTTCCTCCTCCTCCCCCCCCCCTCCTCCTTTTCCCCTTCTTCCTCCTCCTCCTCCCCCCCCTCATCCTCCTCCCCCTCCCCCTCCCCTCCCCTCCTCCCCCTTTCCTTTCCCTTTCCCCCCTCCTCCTCCCTCCTCCTCCCCCCCTCCTCCTCTTCACTCCCCTCCCCCCCTTTCCCCTCCCCCCTTTTCCCCTCCTCTCTCCTCCTTCCTCATTCCTCCTTCCTTTTCTTCCCCTTTTCCACCTCCTCCTCTTCCTCCTTTTTCCTCCCCCTTTCCTCCTCCCCTCCCCCCTCCTCCCCCTCCTCCCCCCCCTTTCCTCCTCCTTTTCCTCCTCCCCCCCTCCTCCTCCCCCTCCTCCTCCCCTTCCCCCTTTTCCCCTCCTTCCTCCCCTCCTTCCTCCTCCCCCTTTCCCTCCTCCTCCTTCCTCCTCCTTCCTCCCCCCTCCTTCCTCCTCCTCCCCCCTTCCCCCCTCCTCCTTCCTCCTCCTCCTCCTTCCTCCTCCCCCTTCCTCCCCCTTTCGCCCTCCCCTCCTCCCCCCCTCCCCCCCTCCTCCCCCCCTTCTCCTCCCCCTCCTCCTTCCCCCCTTTTTTCCTTCCTCCAACTCCTTCCTCCTCCTCTTCCTCCTCCTTCCCCCTCCCCCCTCTTCCTCCCTTCCTCCTCCTCCTTTTTCCTCCCCCTCTTCCTCCATCCCCCTTTCCTCCATCCCCCTTTCCTCCCTCCTCCTCCTCCCTCCCCCCCCTCCCCCTCCTCCTCCCCCCTCCCCTCATCCCTCCCCCCTCATCCTCCTCCCTCCCCCCTCCCCCCTTTCCCTCCTCCTCATTCCTCCTCCTCCTCCTCCCCCTCCCTCCCTCCCCCTCCTCCTCCCCTCCCCCTCCCCCCTCCTCCCCCCTCCTCCCCTCCAATTTTTTCCTCCTCCTCCCCTCCCCCTTCCCTCCTTCTTTCCCTCCCCCCTCCTCCTCCTTCCTCCTCCCCCCTCTTCCCCTCCTCCTCCCCCCTTTCCTCCCTCCCCTCCCTCCTCCTTTCCTCCCTCCTCTTCCTCCTCCTCCCTCCTCCTCCCTCCCCCCCTCCTTCCCCCTTTCCTCCTCCCCCCTCCCCCCTTTCCTCCTCCTCCCTCCTCCCCCTTTTTCCCCCCTCCTCCCCCTTTCCCCTCCCCTCCTCCCTCCCCCTCCCCTCCCCTCCTCCTCCTCCCCCCTCCTCCCTCCTCCTCCCTCCTCCTCCCTCCTCCCTCCTCCTCCCCTCCCCCCCTTCCTCCTCCTTCCTCCCCTCCCCCCTCCTCCCTCCTCCTCCTCCTCCCCCTTTCCTTTCCTTTCCCTCCTCCCTCCCCCTCCCTCCTCCTCCTCCTCCCCTCCCCCTCCTCCTCCTCCTCCTCCCTACCCTCCTCCTCCCCCCCTCCTCCTTCCTCCCTCCTCCTCCTTCCTCCCCCCTCCTCCTCCCCTCCCTCCTCCTCCTCCCTCCCCCCCTCCTCCCCCTCCTCCTCCTCCCCCCCCCCTTTCCCCTCCTCCTCCCTCCTCCTCCTCCCCCCTCCTCCTCCCCCCCCTCCCCTCCTCCTCCCCTCCTCCTCCTCCTCCCCCTCCTCCTTCCTCCCCCTTTCCCCCTCCTCCTCCTCCTCCCCCCCCTCCCCCTCCTCCCCCCCTCCTCCCCTCCCCCCCTCCTCCTCCTCCTCCTCCTCCCAAACTCCCCCCTCCTCCTCCTCCTCCCTCCTCCTTCCTCCCTCCTCCTCCTCCCTCCTCCTCCTCCCCCTTCCCTCCTCCCCCCCTCCTCCACCCCTCCTCCCCCTTTCCTCCTCCTCCCCCCTCCTCCTCCCCCACACCCCCTCCTCCTCCCCCCTTCCCCCTTTCCTCCTCCCCCCCCTTTCCCCCCTTTCCCTCCTTCCTCCTCCTCACTCCTCCTCCCCCCCTTCCTCCTCCTCCCCTTCCCCCTCCTCCTCCCCTTCTCCTCCAATAAAAACCGTTTCTAAAAAATTAATATTTAAAAGCGGATACTATGATATTTTAAACCTCGGGTTTTATCACACCCCCCGGTGTCATATTACAAGCCTTTTTTATAAATGATAAGAACACATACTTAGCAGCTCTAATAACTCCAGTGTATTTTAAAGTACAGTACAAATTTTTTAAATGAAGTATTTTTACTCCAAAAATTTGTTTTAAAAAAGATGGTAGGAATTTCTGATGTTCTTTTTTTTGTTTTTTTCATAAACATGTGGGGGAACAGATGGGAAACTTTCTAAATTCCCCTTACAATTAGGTCACACAAAATGTGTATAAACCCCATTATAAACACCCCCCTGGAGTTTTCCTGGAGAGAGTTTTCCCGGGGGGGAACAGCCCCCACGACCCCCTCTGTGACCAGGGCCCCATGGTGTATCAAAAGGGCCCGATCAAACCCGGATGTTCTGCTGGCTGCACGGGAAAACCCAAAATACGAGCCACCCGCCCCCTGACCAGAACTGACTTTTGGTGCTTGCCCGTGCCCAAACTTAAAACTGCCAGGGGGCTGTTGGTAATCCCCCCTTTTGTGTGCAAGGGAGGCATTTTAAAAAGTCTTTGGGCCCCCGACACTTATTGTATGGTCTTTTTAAAAGTGCAATTTACACCCCTGCATTTTAGTGGGGGGGTGGTGCATCCCTCTGCCAAATCTTTGCTTTTTGTATTGGGGTGATTTTTCCCTGTGGGAAGTTCGGGGACTAGTCCCTCTAGGATTTTCCAGGGGTATATAAAACAATTAACCCCCCCGCCTGCATTCCAGGGAATACAGGGTTTTGGGAACCCAACCTGGGGTTTCTCCCCATTTTTTTATAGTTTTTTGGGTTTTCTATTTCCCCCCTTATCTCCATGGGGGGAAAAGGAAAAGAAATTCTTTCCCCCCATAAGCCATTCCCTGTTGTCAGAGGGCGACCCAAAATGCTGGGGTCAAGGGAAACCCTAACCCCCCTTTTTCCGTAAAATTACTTTAAAATTAAAAAAAAAAAAAAAAAAATTTTTTTTGGATAAGCCCAATTGTTGAAAAAAAATTACCCCCTTTTCCCCCTATTTTAAATTGAAAAGCATCATAAAAAAATTTATTTGTGTGGGTTTAAATGTATAGTAAAACCCTATTTCAAGGTAAACCCCTCAAGGGAGATTCTTTTTATGCTGGTGGAGGGCCTCTTGATGTAGGGGGTTGGATCTATGCTCCAGTTCCTGAAAAAAGCCGAAAGCCTTTCCCTTTCCCCCCAAAAAATCTCTGTTTTAATCCCCCGTGGGTTTAGTCTCCCACATATTTTTTTTTTTTTCAACTTGTCGGCCGTCTCCCACCAAGGGAGGGGGACCCCCCCCCTCCCCAAAAAAAAAAACTTTCACCATCATTTACAAAAATCTTTTTTTTGAGAGGGCCCAGATAAGACAGTTAGATAACACCAAACGTAATAAAATAATAATAATAATAGTGAGGTATAGGTTGGTAAAAACAGCAAACCCCCCAGGGAGGTACAACCGTCCTGCCAAGTTTAGTGTTTAAAAAGGGAAAACCTGTAAAAGGGTTTTTCATGAAAGGGAAGGTTCTGGGTCTTTTTCTGTCTCATAAAAATCAAGAATTTAAAAGGGACGTCTTTCAAATTCTTCTACTTACACTTAGGTCACACTACACATACATGTACATGTTTTTTTATACACACTCATCTGATTTTTTCTTTGATTTTATCTTAATAGTTCTTGGTCTTATTACTTTTCCTTTTATATCCATGGGGAGGGGAATAAGAATCTTTCCCTCCGAAAGCCATGCGTTTTTGTAAAAGTCAACTAAAATGCCGGGAACAATGGGCTAGTAACCCCTTTTTCCTGTAAAGATTACTAAAAAGAATAAGAAGAAGAAAATTGTCAAAGTGGGAAGTCTGAATGTGCGTGGATGTTGTCCAAATGATAAGAAAGAGATGTTGGGATGTTTGAATGGAAGAAAACGGGGATGCCCTGGCTTTAAGTGAAAAACGAAGGGGTGGGAGGTTTAAATGGGAGGAATAAATGGATTAGGTCAGGGTTTCAAATAGAGTTAGAGCTAAAGAAGGAGTAGCAATAATGTTGAAGGAAAGCTTGGCAGGAAAAGAGGGACTACAAATGATAAATTCAAGGATTATGTGGAGTAAATAAAGATTGGATGTGAAAAGTGGTTATAGTAAGCGTATATGACTGGAAGAAGAGAGAATGTAGAGGGAGAGAGAGAGATTTGGGAATGTTGAGTGAATTTGCGTGGGGAGTGTTGAATCAAGTGTGAAGAGAAAATGGTTTTGGGGGATTTCAATGCAAAAGTGGTAAAAATTTTTATGGAGGAGTAGTAGTAAATTTGGGTGCAGGGGTATATGTAAATGGGAGCCTTTTAATTGAGCTGTGTGTAGAAGAAATTTGGAAATAAGTAATACATATTTTATGAAAAGAGGATAAATAAAATACAAGGATGATGTAGCACGTAATAAAGAAAGTTTATTAGATTATGTATTGGTGGATAAAAGGTTGAGGGGTGGGGCTCCGATGTACATGTTAAGAGGGGCAATGATATACAGTCTTTATTTAGTTTACTACAGTTAGGTAAGAGGTAGTTGGGAAAAGAGGAAGTGGAAACAACAAGAAGAGGAGGTGAAAGTGTATAAACTAGGGAGGAGGAAGTTCGGGCGAGATATAAGCGACTTTGGCAGAAGGTTGGGCTAGTGCAAGATGAGTAGTGGGGGGGTTGAGAGGGTGGAATATTTTAAAATGCAGTATTAGAATGTGGGGCGGTAAGTTTGTGGTTATAGGAGGGTGGGGGCAGGAGGAAAGAGGAGTGATTGTGAATGTGAAGTAAAGGGTGTGATAAAAAGAAAAAGGTAGCTTACAAAGGTTTTACAAAGCAAAGTGTTTAAGAAGAGCAGAGTATATGGAGAAGTAAAAGAAAGGTGAAGAGAGTGGTGAGAGAGTGCAAAAGGAGAGCAGATGAAGGTGGGAGAGGCACTGTCAAGAAATTTTAATGAAAATAAGAAAAAAATTTGGAGTGATTTAAACAAGTTAAGAAAGCCTAGGGAAAGTATGGATTTGTCAGTTAAAAACAGAGTAGGGGGTTAGTAGATGGGGAGAGGGAGGTATTAGGTAGATGGCGAGAATATTTTGAGGAACTTTTAAATGTTGAGGAAGAAAGGGAGGCGGTAATTTCATGCACTGGCCAGGGAGGTATACCATCATTTAGGAGTGAAGAGAGCAGAATTAAGTGTGGTGGAGGTACGTGAGGCATTAGGGAGAATGAAACGGGGTAAAGCAGCTGGAACTGATGGGATCATGACAGAAATGTTAAAAGCAGGGGGGGATATAGTGTTGGAGTGGTTGGTACTTTTGTTTAAAAAATGTATGAAAGAGGGGGAAAGGGACCTGGGATTGGCGGAGAGCATGTATAGTCCCTTTATATAAAGGGAAAGGGGACAAAAGAGATTGTAAAAATTATAGAGGAATAAGTTTACTGAGTTTTACCCGGAAAAGTATACGGTAGAGTTATAATTGAAAGAATTAGAGGTAAGACAGAATGTAGAATTGCGGATGAGCAAGGAGGCTTCAAGTGGTAGGGGATGTGTAGATCAAGTGTTTACATTGAAGCATATATGTGAACAGTATTTTAGATAAAGGGGAGGGAAGTTTTTATTGCATTTATGGATTTGAAAAGGCATATATAGAGTGGATAGAGGAGCAATGTGGCAGATGTTGCAAGTTTATGGAATAGGTGGTAAGTTACTAAATGCTGTAAAAAGCTTTTATGAGGATAGTGAGGCTCAGGTTAGGGTGTGTAGAAGAGAGGGAGAATACCCTTTCCCCGGTTTAAAAATAGGTTTAGACAGGGATGTGTAATGTCACCATGGTTGTTTAATTTTATTTTTAGATGGGGTTTAAAGAAGTAAATGCTAGGGTGTTCGGAGAGGGGGGGGATTAATTATGGGGAATCAAATTCAAAAAGGGAAAATTTACACAGTTACTTTTTGCTGATGATACTGTGCTTATGGGAGATTCTAAAGAAAAATTGCCAAAGGTTAGTGGATGAGTTTGAGAAAGTGTGTAAAGGTAGAAAGTTGAAAGTGAACATAGAAAAGAGTAAGGTGATGAGGGTTTTCAAATGATTTAGATAAAAAAAAAATTGGATATCAAATTGGGGAGGAGGAGTATGGAAGAAGTGAATGTTTTCAGATACTTGGGAGTTGACGTGTCGGCGGATGGATTTTTGAAGGATGAGGTTAAAACATAGAATTGATGAGGGAAAAAAGGTGAGGTGGTGCGTTGAGGTATATGTGGAGTCAAAAAACGTTATCTATGGAGGCAAAGAAGGGAATGTATGAAAGTTTTAGTAGTACCAACACTCTTATATGGATGTGAAGCTTGGGTGGTAAATGCAGCAGCGGGGAGACGGTTGGAGGCAGTGGAGATGTCCTGTCTAAGGGCAATGTGTGATGTAATATTTTTGCAGAAAATTCGGAGTGTGGAAATTAGGAGAAGGTGTGGAGTTAATAAAAGCATTAGTCAGAGGGCAGAAGAGGGTTGTTAAGGTGGTTTGGTCATTAGAGAGAATGGATCAAAATAGAATGACATGGAAAGCATATAAATCTATAGGGGAAGGAAAGAGGGGTAGGGGTCGTCCTCGAAAGGGTTGGAAAGAGGGGGTAAAGGAGGTTTTGTGGGCGAGGGGCTTGGACTTCCAGCAAGCGTGCATGAGCGTGTTAGAGAGGAGTGAATGGAGACGAAAAGATACTTGGGACCTGACGATCTGTTGGAGTGTGAGCAGGGTAATATTTAGTGAAGGGATTCAGGGAAACCCGGGTTATTTTCTTATAGTCGGACTTGAGTCCTGGAAATGGGAAAATACAATGCCTGCACTTTAAAGGAGGGGTTTGGGATATTGGCAGTTTGGAGGGATATGTTGTGTATCTTTATACGTATATGCTTCTAAACTGTTGTATTCTGAGCACCTCTGCAAAAGCAGTGATAATGTGTGAGTGTGGTGAAAGTGTTGAATGATGATGAAAGTATTTTCTTTTTGGGGATTTTCTTTCTTTTTTGGGTCACCCTGCCTCGGTGGGAGACGACCAACTTGTTGAAAAAAAAAAAAAAAAAAAATAATAGTGTGAGCAGGGTAACATTTATGAAGGGGTTCAGGGAAACCGGCAGGCCGGACTTAGAGTCCTGGAGATGAGAAGTACAGTGTCGCACTCTGAAGGAGGGGTGTTAATGTTGTGGTTTTGTAACTGTAGTGTAAAGCAGCCTTCTGGCAAGACAGTGATGGAGTGAATGATGGTGAAAGTTTTTATTTTTTGGGCCACCCTGCCTTGGTGAACCACCCTGCCTTGGTGGGCCACCCTGCCTTGGTGGACCACCCTGCCTTGGTGGGCCACCCTTCCTTGGTGGGCCACCCTGCCTTGGTGGACCACCCTGCCTTGGTGGACCACCCTGCCTTGGTGGACCACCCTGCCTTGGTGGACCACCCTGCCTTGGTGGACCACCCTGCCTTGGTGGGCCACCCTGCCCTGGTGGACCACCCTGCCTTGGTGGACCACCCTGCCTTGGTGGGCCACCCTGCCTTGGTGGGAAACGGCCAGTGTGATAATAAAAGAAATAATAGTAATAATTTGAGTAGCAGTGTTAATGCCGGAAAAAAATCCCCCCCCAGTACCAACAATACCACCAGTCCGATGACATTCTTCTTTGCAAATATACAGGGTCTAAAGCCAGCAACAAACAACAAAATACCTTTCATCCGTGGACTGCTTGCAGAGGCAAAGGCAATGTTCGCGGCTTTCACTGAGACCCACATAAAGGATCACTTGGACAACGAAATATGGATCCCAGGTTACAACCTATACAGATGTGACAGAGTGAACAGGCAAAAGGGGGGGGTTGGCCTGTACATTGCAGAGTCACTTGTTTGCACAGAACTGCTAAATGCCTCAAATGATATAGTGGAAGTTTTAGCAGTAAAGGTCGAGAACCAAAACCTAGTCATTGTGGTAGTCTACAAGCCTCCGGATGCAACATCCCAGCAATTCCAGGAACAGCTGTTAAAAATTGACCACTGTCTGGAAAATCTTCCAGCTCCTGCACCCAACATCTTGCTCCTGGGGGATTTCAACTTAAGGCACCTAAAATGGAGGAATATAGCAAATAATATTGTTGCAGTAATAACACCAGGAGGCAGCTCTGATGAAAACTCACTCACACGAGCTTTTAAATCTCTGCACAAAATTCAATTTAAACCAGCAAATAATAGAGTCTACTAGACTGGAGAATACACTAGACCTCATCTTCACTAACAATGATGATCTGATAAGAAATGTCACCATATCAAAACAATATACTCAGATCACAACATAATTAAGGTTCAGATATGTATGCGTGGAGCCCCAGACCGACATAATGAGACTAGTCACGAGGGATCATTCACCAAATTCAACTTCAATAACAAAAACATAAAGTGGGACCAAGTAAACCAAGTCCTAACCGATATAAGCTGGGAAGATATACTAAGCAACACAGACCCCAACTTATGCCTAGAACAGATTAACTTGGTGGCACTCAATGTATGCACAAGGCTTATTCCTCTAAGAAAAAGGAGGAGTAGATGTAAAATAGAAAGAGACAGGCGCTCCCTTTACAGGCGACGGAAAAGAATAACAGAGCGGGTAAAAGAGGTCAATATATCTGAAATGCGTAGGGAGACACTGGTCAGAGAAATAGCAAGCATCGAACTCAAGCTAAAGGAATCTTATAGGAGTCAGGAATCGCAGGAAGAACTAAAAGCCATAAATGAAATTGAAAGAAACCCAAAGTATTTCTTCTCCTATGCCAAATCAAAGTCGAGAACAACATCCAGTACAGTGGACCCCCGGTTAACGATATTTTTTCACTCCAGAAGTATGTTCAGGTGCCAGTACTGACCGAATTTGTTCCCATAAGAAATATTGTGAAGTAGATTAGTCCATTTCAGACCCCCAAACATACACGTACAAACGCACTTAAATAAATACACTTACATAATTGGTCGCATTCAGAGGTAATCGTTATGCGGGGGTCCACTGTATTGGGCCCCTACTTAAACAAGATGGGTCCTACACAAATGACAGCAAGGAAATGAGTGAGATACTCAAGTCCCAATATGACTCAGTTTTTAGCAAGCCACTAACCAGACTGAGAGTTGAAGATCAAAATGAATTTTTTATGAGAGAGCCACAAAATTTGGTTAACACAAGCCTATCCAATGTTATCCTGACACCAAATGACTTCGAACAGGCGATAAATGACATACCCATGCACTCTGCCCCAGGGCCAGACTCATGGAACTCCGTGTTCATCAAGAACTGCAAGAAGCCCCTATCACGAGCCTTTTCCATCCTATGGAGAGGGAGCATGGACATGGGGGTCGTCCCAGTTACTAAAAACAACAGACATAGCCCCACTCCACAAAGGGGGCAGTAAAGCAACAGCAAAGAACTACAGACCGATAGCACTAACATCCCATATCATAAAAATCTTTGAAAGGGTCCTAAGAAGCAAGATCACCACCCATCTAGAAACCCATCAGTTACACAACCCAGGGCAACATGGGTTTAGAACAGGTCGCTCCTGTCTGTCTCAACTATTGGATCACTACGAGAAGGTCCTAAATGCACTAGAAGATAAAAAGAATGCAGATGTAATATATACAGACTTTGCAAAAGCCTTCGACAAGTGTGACCATGGCGTAATAGCGCACAAAATGCGTGCTAAAGGAATAACAGGAAAAGTCGGTCGATGGATCTATAATTTCCTCACTAACAGAACACAGAGAGTAGTCGTCAACAGAGTAAAGTCCGAGACAGCTATGGTGAAAAGCTCTGTTCCACAAGGCACAGTACTCGCTCCCATCTTGTTCCTCATCCTCATATCCGACATAGACAAGGATGTCAGCCACAGCACCGTGTCTTCCTTTGCAGATGACACCCGAATCTGCATGACAGTGTCTTCCATTGCAGACACTGGAAGGCTCCAGGCGGACATCAACCGAATCTTTCAGTGGGCTGCAGAAAACAATATGAAGTTCAACGATGAGAAATTTCAATTACTCAGATATGGTAAACACGAGGAAATTAATCTTCATCAGAGTACAAAACAAATTCTGGCCACAAAATAGAGCAAAACACCAACGTCAAAGACCTGGGAGTGATCATGTCGGAGGATCTCACCTTCAAGGACCATAACATTGTATCAATCGCATCTGCTAGAAAAATGACAGGATGGATAATGAGAACCTTCAAAACTAGGGAGGCCAAGCCCATGATGACACTCTTCAGGTCACTTGTTCTATCTAGGCTGGAATATTGCTGCACACTAACAGCACCTTTCAAGGCAGGTGAAATTGCTGACCTAGAAAATGTACAGAGAACCTTCACGGCTCACATAACGGAGATAAAACACCTCAATTACTGGGAGCGCTTGAGGTTCCTAAAACTGTATTCCCTGGAACGCAGGCGGGAGAGATACATGATTATATACACCTGGAAAATCCTAGAGGGACTAGTACCGAACTTGCACACGAAAATCACTCACTACGAAAGCAAAAGACTTGTCAGACGATGCAACATCCCCCAAATGAAAAGCAGGGGTGTCACTAGCACATTAAGAGACCATACAATAAGTGTCAGGGGCCCAAGACTGTTCAACTGCCTCCCAGCATACATAAGGGGGATTACCAACAGACCCCTGGCAGTCTTCAAGCTGGCAGTGGACAAGCACCTAAAGTCGGTTCCTGACCAGCCAGGCTGTGGCTTGTACGTTGGTTTGCGTGCAGCCAGCAGCAACAGCCTGGTTGATCAGGCTCTGATCCACCAGGAGGCCTGGTCACAGACCAGGCCGCTGGGGCATTGACCCCCCGGAACTCTCTCCAGATAAACTCCAGGTAATGTACTATCAGATTACAGTTGAAGAAGAGAAAGGCACAATACCAAGACTGCAACAGTACACAAATAAGCTGCACATACCACACAGAAACTTGTGACAACATAAACCATACCCCCGGCCGGGATTGAACCCGTGGTCATAGAGTCTCAAAACTCCAGCCCGCGGGTTCAATCCCGGCCGGGGGTATGGTTTATTTGCAATCGTGTCATTACGATTTCTTGAGTCTTGTGACAACATTTCAGGTTGACTTGGAACATTAACTAGTCACACAGATGCTTGCATATTACTATTTTGTTTCAGAATTTTTAATAAATATTTTAACAAAACTGCAGTTCTAATTTCTATATCTAAATCATGTTGGTTCTTTTTTTCTTTTTATTTGTAAGCTGCTTTGTTCTCTGTATAATGACCTTAATATACATTTTACTTCTGGCTTTTCTTATAGTTTTAAAATAACTTTGCATGTTATCTTTACATGTCAGGTTGCTCAAATGCTATCAGAGCATGAATGGATATCAGAGGATCGTAAATTCTTTGGTCAGCCCAACACTGGTTATGATTTTGCTGCAAATGATCCTGTGGAAGCTGGACGCAAGATCTCCAAGCTGGAAGAGCTCAAAGCCAAACTATCCAAAAATGTTAACATGCGAGCCATGAACATGTTGGGAAAAGCTGAAGAACAGGTAATGTTTCTTATATACTGTACATTTTTTTTTTCAACACATCGACTGTGTCCCACTGAGACAGGGTGACCCAAAAAAGAAATGCTTTCACCATCATTCACACATAATCACTATCTTTGCAGAGGTGCCCAGATATGACAGTTCAGTCATTCCAAACAGTCAGTATTCCAAATATTCCTTTTAAAGTGTAGGTACTGTACTTCCCACCTCCAGGACTCAAGTCCGGCTAACCAGTTTTCCTAAATCCCTTCACAAAATATTATCCTGCTCACTGTACATACAACCACCAAAAATCCTGAACAATAGGAGATTAAGCTTTAGAATAAATAAAACTCCAGCTTAGAAAAAATCTATGAAAGGGGAAGGAATAGTATTACATTTACTAGTGCCTAGTTTTTGTCCTCTTTCAAATACACATTTTTAGAGTACAGTGGACCCCCGGTTAACGATATTTTTTCACTCCAGAAGTATGTTCAGGTGCCAGTACTGACCGAATTTGTTCCCATAAGAAATATTGTGAAGTAGATTAGTCCATTTCAGACCCCCAAACATACACATACAAACGCACTTACATAAATACACTTACATAATTGGTCACATTCGGAGGTAATCGTTATGCGGGGGTCCACTGTATATACATGTGAGGTTGTAGCAGGCATAGAATTATGTTTGTAAAATGTATGTAAATGGGTTAGAAAAGCAACAAGTTGAAGAATTAGACACTTGTAACATTTGGGAATCTTTATAGTGGAAAGATTTTGCCAACAAGCGACTTCCTCAGTCCAGTAGAGATGAATGGTGGAAGAGGAAAAGGAGATTGAAGTTATTAGTCCCTCAGCCTGGAGTCAATGTGTTCAGTCCATCAATCATGAGAAAAGTAGTACTTTTCAATCAATCATGATTGAAAAGTTTTAATGTTTTCAGTCTATCAATCTCATGATTGATGGACTGGAAACATTGATTCCCCGGCTGAGGGACTGATTTATTTCCTCAAACTCTCTCGTCTTCCACCAACTGAGAAAGCCCTGTAATGAAATGTTTGCACAATAAAAGAATTCTGCAATGTTGCAAAAGTGTTTAATTCTTCATCAGATTGTAAATAGTATATAATGTGCATACATAAAGTATATTACCTGTATAAGCAAGAGTGTTACTGATCAAGATCTCTGTTGTATCATTGCAATCGTCTTGCATTGTTTAATATTTCTTGTGTGATGATTACTCTTACCTGAAGCACACTGTCTGGCTCAAAACTGATACACAGTGGTACCCCAAGTTTCGTACACTCCAACCTCGAACAGTTATGTAAGTATATTATTGTAAGTGCTTTTGTAAGTGTATTTTTGGGGGTCTGAAACGGAACTAATCTAATTTACATTATTTCTTATGGGAACAAATTTGTTCGGTAACGGCACTCAGAATTCTTGAATGAAGTATGGCCGAAACTCGGGGTACCACTGTATTCAGTCATTTTGTATTACATGCCTTATTAAGCTCCAATGTTTGCTAATGTTTATGAGAGAATATCAGTGAAGAACAAAAAGGCACAACACCGTGACGGAATACACAAAAACCTGCATAAAGTTCCAGAAATACATACTTTCGGTCCAACAGGTCAAGTTTAATGATCGAAGTTGTCCAAAACATCATAAGTTTCTTTCTTCCCTATGTGCAAGCTTTTGTGTAGATTATTAGTGTATACATTAGTTTGCCTTATATTGGTCTGGAACTACTAGTAGTCAGTAAATTAAACTACAGTAATAGTAAGCCTGATAGTAGTGTGGTTCCATACAGATAAACATTTAATAACACTTATCATCATTTCAAGATGATCAGTCTGTATGGAGGAAAGGGGCGGGTAGGGGTCGGCCTAGGAAAGGTGGAAGGGAGGGGGTAAAGGAGGTTTTGTGTTCGAGGGTCTTGGACTATCCAGCAGGCATGTGTGAGCGTGTTTGATAGGAAGTGAATGGAGACCAAATGGTTTTAATACTTGACGTGCTGTTGAGTGTGAGAAAGTAACATTTAATGAAGGGTTCATGGGAAACCCGGCAGGCCGACTTGATTCCTGAGATGGGAAGTACAGTTGCCTTCACTCTGAAAGAGGGGTGTTAATGTTGCAGTTATAAAAGCTGTAGTGTAAAGCACCCTTCTGGCAAGACAGTGATGGAGTGAATGATGGTGAAAGTTTTTCTTTTTCGGGCCACCCTGCCTTGGTGGGAATCGGCCAGTGTGTTAATAATAATAATAATAATAATAATCATCATTTTAATTGTTTTCACAGTATAATGACTTAATGAGAAAAAAACGAATTGTGGAGAATGACAAAGCAAAGATTGAGAAGGTAATACGTGAATTGGACGAGAAGAAGAAGGAAGCACTAAGACAGGCCTGGGAGCAGGTGAGTTTTGTGTAGTGAGTTAAGCTTCATGTATTGTAAACAAAAAAAAAATTAGCCTCATCAACAGTCTCCTGCGAATGCAGAGTAACGCTAAGAAGGAAATGTTTAAATACAGTAAACTCTCGATGTAATATACCTCTATAAAACAAACTTCTGAAATCACATACAAAATCTGAGTAAATTATTTTTTAAGGTATATTTTCATTGATTATTGTACTATGGAAAATTTATATGTGTAAAGTACTAATATTAAAGTATACAGTAAATACTGTACTACTTTCTGCTTATTTTTTATCTTTATTTTCATTTAATGGACACTTGGACGGTCTCCCTTATTAGTCTGTTGTATTTAAGGTATACTGTCTTTTATATTGTAGTTTTTGGTTTCTATGTTAAAAAATTTCAAAACTGTTGTCTTTATTTCAGGTTAATCGTGATTTTGGTTCAATCTTCAGCGATGCTCTTCCTGGGACCCAGGCCAAGCTCCAGCCTCAAGATGGGCAAGATGTTCTTGATGGCTTAGAGGTTAGACATATAAAAATTGCTTGAAACAGAAGACGGGTAGTCCCCCATCCTTGTCTGCTGCCTATATTTACTACTCCTATTTCTCTCCTTTTTCTGTAGTGTGACTTCGTAAATGGTTCCAAAGCCGACAAAACGTTGTTGTAAGCTCCCTCTCCTAATGAGCGGGTTATTTGTGTGAGTTCCAGTCACAGTATTATACCTTTTTTGAATAATACACCTAGGGTTGTTTTATTAAGGATTGATACCAGCACTTTTATCCTAAGTTTTGGCAATTTTATTGTGTTAAGATTCATATTTCTTTCTTTAAGTGATAATTTCTGTTGTTTGTTTATACAGGTCCCAAAGTGGCATTTGGCTGATGTATGGAAGGAAAGCTAAACAGAATTAAGTGGTGGTCAGCGGTCCCTGGTTGCTCTCTCACTCATCTTGGCTCTTCTGCTCTTCAAACCAGCTCCTATTTACATCCTGGATGAAGTAGATGCTGCCTTGGATCTCTCACATACGCAGAACATTGGTAACATGTTGCGAACACACTTCAGACACTCGCAGGTAAGGTCACTATCAGAGGGATGGCTCCAGAATTTTTATATAAGAGGGACTCATGGGTGGCAGTCTGGACGGAATGGGGACTAGAGGATTTATCTTGAATTGTTGTTATTTTTATTATGAGGGCTTTGGGGCCTGATGGCAATTATGGGAGGGTTGCAGCCCTATTTCCCACCCTTAGAATGACTACTGATCATTAATATAATTTGAAAAACCCCCTTTCAACACAGGAAAGGGTATTGTTAACAGTTGGAACAGCACACACTAATAGATATAAGCAAAATGTAAAACACTTCATACACAGTAAAGTTGGTTTTAAAGTTGATAACTCACTCACACCGCATGTAAATGTAACACAAATTCTAACACACATTTTTTTTTTTTTTTTTTTTTTTTTTAACAAATCGGCCGCTCCCCCCCGAGGGAGGGTGACCAAAAAAAAAAAGAAAAAAATCCCCAAAAGAAATACTTTCTCTCATTTACACTTCACCACCTAAAATTATCCTGCTTTTTCAGAGGGGCTCAAATTTCAACAGTTTAGAAGCAACCATGTATAGAGATACACAAAATATCCCCTCCAAATGCCAATATCCCAAACCCCCCCTTTAAAGTGCAGGGATTGTACTTCCCATTTCCAGGACCAAGTCCCCACTATAGAAAAAAAAGTTTCCCCCGAATCCCTTCACAAATATTACCCTTTCCACACCCCAACAGACGCCCAGTCCCCAAGTTCTTTGTCTCCATTCACCCCTATTAAACCGCTCACGCACGTTTGCGGGAAGCCCAAAGCCCCTCACCCCAAACCCCCTTTCCCCCTTTCCAACCCTTTCGAGGACGCCCCTACCCCTCTTTCCTTCCCCCTATAATTTATATGCTTTCCATGTCTTTCACTTTGAACCATTCTCCTAAATGAAAAACCCACCCCAACAACCCCCTTTTTTCCCCCTCGACTAATGCTTTTTTAACCCCACACCTCCCAAATTTTCCCAACTCCGAATTTTTTGATAATATTTACACCACACATTCCCCTTAGACAGGACATCTCCACTGCCCCCAACCGTCTCCTCGCGCTGCTTTTTTTACCACCCAAGCTTCAATCCATAAAAGATTTGGTACTACATACTTTCATACTTTCCCCTTTTTTTGCCTCCATAATAACGTTTTTGACTCCACATATACCTCACGCACCCCTACTTTTTTCCCTCATCAATTCATGATTAACCTCATCCTTTTAAACCCTCCGCCACACGTCAATCCCCAAATCTGAAAACATTCACTTCTTCCATACTCCCCCTCCCCAATTTGATACCAAATTTTTTTTATCTAAATCATTTGATACCCTATCACATACACACACGGCAATATTTTCCTTTTTTTGAATTTTTTCTATGTATATAATTAAAACTGGACAAAAACAGACTGTACCAGATGCTACCCAACCACAATGGCAGGATAAAGAAACCGTACGTATGTGTCGTTTATCACTTAAAATTATGTAATCATCTTTGGAAATTAGGAATTTAATTTGTTAGATGTGAAAGTTACAGCACAGTTTTGATGAAATCTTAGATATTATTTTGAAAAAGAGAAAAAGGGCAAAAGGTTTAATGGCCCTTTTTTTTTTTTTTTTTTTTTTTTTTTTTTTTTTTTTTTTTTTTTTTTTTTTTTTTTTTTTTTTTTTTTGCATGATCTCAACAGAAATGTATTCTTTAAAATTTTATTTCTTGGGATATATAATGTGGTGGGTGACAGAGATAGTGTGATGGGAGATGCACTGTGGTAAGAGACTGGTGTGTCTATGGAAGATACACTGATTTGTGGAATGGAGATGTTCTGGGAGATACACTGGTGGTTGGGGACAGATGTCCCAAGAGATACACTATAGTGGGGACAGATATTCCAAGAGATACACTGATAGGGACAGATGTTCCAAGAGATACACTGGTAGAGACAGATGTTCCAAGAGATACACTGGTAGAGACAGATGTTCCAAGAGATACACTGGTAGAGACAGATGTTCCAAGAGATACACTGGTAGAGACAGATGTTCCAAGAGATATACTGTAGTAAGAGAAAAATGTCATGAGACATTCACTCTGACAGGATAGAGAAGCTCTGTTGTCTTAAATCAACCTAACACAATGATTTCAATATCTCTCTTAAAGAACAAAGTCACAATACCGTGACTGGAACAATACATAAATAACCCGCACACAGGAGAGAGAAGCTTACGATGATGTTCGGTCCGACTTGGACCATTTACAGTCACACTCTGAGAAAAAGGCACACACTGTGACTTTGTAAATGGTCCAAGTCAAACTGAAATGCCGTCGTAAGCTCCTCTCTCGTACGTACGAGTTATTTGTGTATCTTTCTCCTCTTTGCACTTATATTTTAAATAGTGTTAGTTTTTAAATAGTATTGGAAATTTTTTTCTTTTCCAGTTCATCGTTGTGTCACTGAAGGATGGAATGTTCAACAATGCCAATGTGTTATTCAAGACTAAGTTCGTAGATGGCATGTCCACAGTGTCTCGTCACACACAACACACACTTACTGGCTTCACTAAAAAGAAATAGAAGGGTAACTAGCCCAAAACATTTAACCATATTACTTGTACAGTTTTAATTTAGTTCACAAATCATAAGCACACTCCATATATTTAGTAATAATTTTAATAAATTTGTAAAAAAAAAAAAAAGGAAAGTTATTAAATATGTTAGAATAATATTTTTACGTTTTTTTATAAATTATGAGTATGTATAGTATTGCATGTATCATTTATATCATATATTTTACCAGAAATTTTTAAATAACATGTTAGTTTTTGTATTTTTCTTGCCAATAATATGAAAATTACTTATAGCATATATTTACTGAAGTCTTGAGATATTATATAGGACTCATGAAATCTTAATGACACGATTGCAAACAAGCCATACCATGGGCGGGAATAGAACCCGCATCAATCTGGAGTTTTATGATGCTCTGATCTTGGGTTCTATCCCCACCCATGGTATGGTTTATATTATATAGGAATAGAGCTATTAATGTAAAAATTATAATTTTCTTACATTATATAACAGTGTTTCAATTACAATTCCTTAAACTGCAGCCTGCACTCTGAAGGAGGGGTGGGGATATTTGCAGTTTTGAACCATAGTATTAGTGCCTCTCGGGCAAGACAGTGATGGAGTGAGTGAAAGTGTTTCTTTTTTTGAGTCACTCTGCCTTATTGGGAGATGGCTGCTTTGTTAACCATTTCACTGTCGGTGCCGTAATATTACAACTTGCAAGCCAGTGTTGGTGCTGTAATATAATGCCAAAATTCTAGCGGCTTCCAATCTTGCAGAAGAAAGCTGGTAGGCCTACGTATGAGAGAATGGATCTGAGGGGTCAGTGTGCACAGTATAAAAAAAAAAATCCTGCAGCACGCAGTGCATAATGAGAAAAAAAAAACTGACCATGTTTTTTGGTTTAAAACACCGACTTTGCGGTGTATTTTCGTATAGTATTCATGGTTGTATTCTCATTTTCTTGGTCTCATTTGATATAATGGAAGACATGTTACAGAAATAGAGATGATTTTGAATGGTTTACGGACTAAAAGTACCTTGAAATTGAGCTCAAAGTAGCGGAAATGTTGGATTTTTGGCTGATGTTCAAAAGTAAACAAATGACATCACTGTCCAGTACGTGTCTGCATATTAGATTCACCAGTTGACATGTATTGAACATGACGTGATTTGTTTACTCTTGAACATCAGGAAAAATTTAACATTTCTGCTACTCTGAGCTCAATTTCAAGCCACTTTTTATCTGTAAACCATTGAAAATCATATCTATTTCTGTAACATATCTTCCATTCTGTCAAATGAAACCAGAAAACAAGAATACAACCATAAATACTATACAAAAAGTATACTGCAAAGTCTCTGTTTTAAACCAAAAACATGGTTGCAGTTGTTTTTCTCATGTACTGTGTGCTGCAGGACTTTTTATACTGTGCACACTGACCATGCAGTCCCATTTTCTCACATGTAACCCTACCAGCTTTCTCCTGCAAGATTTGAAATTGCTAGAATTTTGGCTTAGTATTATGGGACTGACACTGGCTTTGAAGCTGTAATATTGCGAGACTGACACAGAAAGGATTAATTTTCATGCTTTCAAATTTACTGCTTGCTGTCTTTTCAGGAGTTTGTTGACTTCACAATTAGCTTATCATAATTTTTGCTTATAAACCATTGTTAAAGTGTCTGTCATCACTTAAGCCAACAAGTCTCATAGACAGCAACTGGATCAGACCTCAGTGGCCACTGGTTTTCTGTAGTATTTGTGTGCTCTCACTGTTAGTCAGTATTCTGGAGAGTGTTGGAATTATTGTCCACTTGTCAGTACAGTGGTACCTCGGGATACGAACAGCTCAAAACTCGAACAGTTATGGAAGTGCATTTTTGTAAGTGTATACAGGGGACCCCCACATAACGATATTAATCCGTTCCTGAGAGCTCAATGTTATGCGAATTAATTTTCCCCATAAGAAATAATGGAAATCAAATTAATCCGTTCCAGGCACCCAAAAGTATGAAAAAAAAAATTTTTTACCACATGAAATATTAATTTTAATACACACAAACTGAAGAAGACATGCACAGTTACATGACACTTACTTTTATTGAAGATCTGGTGATGATTGATGGGATGGGAGGAGGGGAGAGTGTTGATGGTCTTAGTGTTTAGAAGGGGAATCCCCTTCCATTAGGACTTGAGGTAGCAAGTCCTTTTCCGGGGTTACTTCCCTTCTTTGAATGCCACTAGGACCAGCTTCAGAGTCACTGGACTTCTGTCGCACAACATATCTGTCCATAGAGGTCTGTACCTCTTGTTCCTTTATGACTTTCCTAAAGTGTTTCACAACATTGGCAGTGTAATAGTCACCAGCACAGCTTGCAACAGCTGTCTGAGGGTGATTTTCATCCATGAAGGTTTGCACTTCAAGCCACTTTGCACATATTTCCTTAATCTTTGAAGTAGGCAGCTTCTTCAACTTCTCTCTCCCCTCCTCCGAAGCAGTTTCCTCAGGTGTGGCCTCTTGCTGTTGAAGTTGATCTAGCAGCTCATCAGTGGTTAGTTCTTCAATGTCCTCCTCCACGAACTCTTCCACATCCTCCCCACTAACCTCCAACCCCAAGGACTTCCCCAATGCCACAATTGATTCCTCAACTGGCATAGGATTCCCAGGGTTAGCCTCAGACCCTTCAAAATCCCTTTGGTCTACACATTCTGGCCACAGTTTCTTCCAAGCAGAGTTCAAGGTCCTCTTAGTCACTTCCTCCCAAGCCTTACCTATAAGGTTTACACAATTGAGGATATTAAAGTGATCTCTACAAAACTCTCTTAGAGTCAATTGAGTTTCTGAGGTCAGTACAAAGCACCTTTCAAACAGAGCTTTTGTGTACAGTTTTTTGAAGTTTGCATAACCTGCTGGTCCATGGGCTGCAGGAGAGGAGTGGTATTAGGAGGCAAAAAGTTCACCTTAATGAAGCTCATGTCCCCACAAAGTCGCTCTGCCAAGTCTGTAGGATGACCAGGGGCATTGTCTAACACCAGGAGGCACTTAAGGACTAATTTATTTTCAATTAGGTAATTTTTCACATTGGGGCAAATGCATGGTGTAACCAGTCATAGAAAAATCCCATGACCCATGCCTTACTGTTTGCCCCTCCAAAACACACCACAAATTAGCCTTGAGGATATTCTTTTTGCCTGAACGCTCTGGGAGTTTCAGAGTGATACACTAATAAAGGATTTATTTTGCAATCACCACAAAGCATTGGCACACATTAACAGAGTAAGCCTGTCTCTCATAGGCTTATGTCCTGGAGTGCCTTTTCCTCCTGAGTAATGTAGGTCCTGCTTTTCATTTTCTTCCAAAAACAGGCCTGTTTTTGTCACAATTTAAACACTTGTTTAGGTTTCAATCCTTCACTGCCCATGTACTCCTTGAATTCATGCACATATTTTTCAGCTGTTTTTGTGGTCCGAACTGGCAGCCTCACCATGCCTTATCACACTATGTATGCCACTACACTTCTTAAACCCTTCAAACCAACTTTTTGCGGCCTTAAATTCACTCACATCATCACTATTGGGCAGCATTTTTCTAATTAAATCCTCATGCAACTTCCTAGCCTTTTCACTTATGATCGCTTGAAGATACTATCTCCTGCTATCTGTTTTTCGTTTATCCACACCAATAAGAGTCTCTTAACATCTTCTATCACTTGTGATCTCTGTTTTGAAAACACAGTTGCACCTTTGGCAAGAACAGCTTCCTTGATTGCCGTTTTCTTGCCCACAATAGTAGCGATGGTTGATTGGGGTTTACTTACAACCTGGCAGCTCGGAGACACGTACTCCACTTTTCATACTTAGCAATAAATCCTTTCTTCATCTCTACAGTAATTCTCACCCTTATTCCTGTAGGGTTGGCACTAGAAGCTTTCTTGGGGCCCATGGTCACTTATTTTGCATATGAAATCACAAAAAACGCTGTAATAATACGAAATGTTTCGATTGTATGCTTGGATGTTACCGTGGAGGCTGGCTTGTAAACAGTGCCACCGGCGGAACATGTGAGGCTGGCTCAGGCCGCACATGGATGCGTCTCGGATGAATAGCATCGAGCGAGTTTTTTAGCGCTATGCGAGGCAAAATTTTAGCGATAAAATGTATCGCTATGCGGATTTAACATTACGTGATGCCAATGTTATGCGGGGGTCCACTGCATTTGGGGATCTGAAACGGATTAATCTAATTTACATTATTCCTTATGGGAACAAATTCGTTTGGTATCGGCACTCGAACAGCCTTCTGGAATGGATTAAGTTCGTATCCCGAGGTACCACTGTATTGTACATAGTGAATTTATGAAAGGGCGACCCAAAAAATAAGAAACAAAAATAACAAAAAGGCACAATACCGTGACTGGAACGATACACAAATAACCCGCATATAAAAGAGAGAAGCTTACGACGATGTTTCGGTCCGACTTGGACCATTTACAAAGTCACACTAACCAGAGGGGGAGCAGGACGGCTATATATAGGCAGGAAGAGGTGGTGGTGGTAGTAGTAGTAGTACAAGAATGGTATATAATACCGACAAGATGAAATTAAGACACATGAGCAACACCCGGGCATCCCTATCGTAGACGTTTCACCATCAGGCACTGGATGGCGAAACGTCCACAACAAAAACACCCAGACGCTGCACATGTCTTAATTCCATCAGTAGTAGTAGTAGTAGAAGTAGAAGAGGTAGTAGTAGTGGTAGAAGTGGCGAATAAGGAGGACGAGCCAGTCCAGAACAAAGGAAGGGGAGCACTGCAAGAGAGCTAGGTGCCCACAGAGGGAGAGCAAGTGCACAGAGGTGCGTGAAAGGGGAAGTGGTGAAATAAATGAAGAAGGAACAGAAACACGAGACAGAAGAGAGAAAGACAACCCAGAGGAGAAAAAGGAAAGAGGAGAGGGAAAGAGAGAGAAGAAGAAAAAGAAAAGGAAAAATGAGGAGTCAGGTTAAGTCACGGGTGTTCTGTGTGTTGTGTAAGAAACAAAAAGTTTTTCTTTTTTACATTTAGTAATTTATACAGAAGGGGTTACTAGCCCTCTGCTCCCGCCATTTTAGCCACCTCTTACGACATGCATGTCTCTAGGAAGGATTCTTCTCCACTTTCCCATGGACATAAGGTGAATATACAAGTACAGTATTGGCATGTAGTTTTTATGACTTGACGTGCTTTTGGAGTATGAGCAAGGTAGTGTTTATGAAGGGATTCAGGGAAACCAGTTAGCCAGACTTGAATCCTGGAGGTGGGAAGTACAGTGATTGCACTCTGAAGGAGGGGTGACAATATTTGCAGTTTCGAACTGGAGTTTAGGTACGCCTCTGGCAAGACAGTGATGGAGTGAGTGATGATGGAAGTGTTTCTTCTTTTTTGGGTCACCCTGCCTTCGTGGGAGACAGTCATTGTGTACAGTAGTAGTAGTTGTCATACAGAGCTCTTTGAGTGTGGGTGATTCACAGAACCTCTAGGCAAAGTGCATGTACCAAGGGTCACTCAGCACTCCTGCCAGTTAAAAAAAGAATGATGTACTACACAGAAAAACAAAGATTAACAAACAGCAAAAGCCAAGACCACAACTAAAATGCGTCACACAAATAAACACTATCATAGCAAGTTAAAATAATCAGCATCAATTAAAAACTCCATTAAATTATTAATGTCAAAAGACCCCTACATATATATTGTATAGAGATCACACAGGCTAATTCCCAAGTCTGCCTTCTTTTCCTTAAGTAATTCTTATGACAGTTACTGTCTGCTGTTTATAGCATAACCCACTATTGTAGGCCAGCAACTCTAGTATATTTTGGTGTATGAGAAATCTATAATTTTGGGTATACTATTTTGATATATTTATTAATCTTAGGAAGTGCTAAACCAATAGGGGATCATACAGTACCTAGGGCATGGGAGGAAAAACCTTCTGATCCAAGGGGAAGTAGATCCAGTTCCTTGGATCAAGAACCCTTCTCCAGCCTCAATACCCCTCCCTTTCTAAATTGTTTCTGGATCAGCTACCCCTTCCCACTATGCTGGGTTACCATGGTGGCAGAGTCTGGATCAGCTACCCCTTCCCACTATGCTGGGTTACCATGGTGGCAGAGTCTGAATCAGCTACCCCTTCCCACTATGCTGGGTTACCATGGTGGCAGAATCTGGATCAGCTACCCCTTCCCACTATGCTGGGTTACCATGGTGGCAGAGTCTGGATCAGCTACCCCTTCCCACTATGCTGGGTTACCATGGTGGCAGAGTCTGGATCAGCTACCCCTTCCCACTATGCTGGGTTACCATGGTGGCAGAGTCTGGATCAGCTACCCCTTCCCACTGTGCTGGGTTACCATGGTGGCAGAGTCTGGATCAGCTACCCCTTCCCACTATGCTGGGTTACCATGGTGGCAGAGTCTGGATCAGCTACCCCTTCCACTATGCTGGGTTACCATGGTGGCAGAGTCTGGATCAGCTACCCCTTCCCACTATGCGGGGTTTTACCATGGTGGCAGAGTCTGGATCAGCTACCCCTTCCCACTGTGCGGGGTTTACCATGGTGGCAGAGTCTGGATCAGCTACCCCTTCCCACTATGCTGGGTTACCATGGTGGCAGAATCTGGATCAGCTACCCCTTAACACCATGCTGGGTTACCATGGTGGCAGAGTCTGGATCAGCTACCCCTTCCCACCATGCTGGGTTACCATGGTGGCAGAGTCTGGATCAGCTACCCCTCCCCACTATGCTGGGTTACCATGGTGGCAGAGTCTGGATCAGCTACCCCTTCCCCACTATGCTGGGTTACCATGGTGGCAGAGTCTGGATCAGCTACCCCTTCCCACTATGCTGGGTTACCATGGTGGCAGAGTCTGGATCAGCTACCCCTTCCCACTATGCTGGGTTACCATGGTGGCAGAGTCTGGATCAGCTACCCCTTCCCACTATGCTGGGTTACCATGGTGGCAGAGTCTGGATCAGCTACCCCTTCCCACCATGCTGGGTTACCATGGTGGCAGAATCTGGATCAGCTACCCCTTCCCACTGTGCTGGGTTACCTTGGCGGCAGAATCCGGATCAGCTACCCCTTCCCACCATGCTGGGTTACCATGGTGGCAGAATCTGGATCAGCAAACCCCTTCCCACTGTGCGGGGTTACCTTGGCGGCAGAACCGGGATCAGCCCCCCTTCCCACCATGCTGGGTTCCATGGGGGCAAGTTAGTGTAAGCCTTAAATCTAAAACCCACACCCCACCCCAAATCATTCTTTTTTCAATAGCAGAGTTTTTTTTTTTCCATTTACAGTGGACCCCCCATAGCGCCCTTAAAATCCGTGCAAGAGGGCTGGCGTTATGCGAAATGTTCGGTAACAAAATGAATTTTCCCATAAAAAATAAGGGAAAAAAATTAATCCGTGCAAACCCCAAAAGTATAAAAAAAAAAATTTTTACCCATAAAAATGTTAATTTTAATACCCCAAAAACTGAAAAAGGCATCAAATTACATACACTTACTTTTATTGAAGATCGGGATGTTTGATGGGATGGGGGGGGAAAGAGTTTTATGTTTAAAAGGGGGAATCCCCCCCTTTAAGATTGAGGTGTGGGTCCTTTTCTGGGGTTACTTCCCTTTCTTTTAATGCCACTAGGCCGCTCAATCACTGGACTTCTTTCCACAACATATCTGCCCATTGGCCTGTACCCCGTCCTTTTATGACTTCCCTAAGTGTTTCAAAAATTTGTCATGTACGGTTGCCAACAGGGCTTAAATAGCTGTGTGGGGGTGATTTTCATCAAAAAAGTTTGCACTTAAAGCCTTTTTGCAACATTCCTTAATCTTTGTGAGGAAATTTCCCTTAAATTTTTCTCTCTCCCCTCCTTTAAACCCATTTCTGGTCGGGCCTCTTGCTTTTAAAATTGATCTTCAGCCCATCAGTGGTTATTCTTCATTGTCCTCCCCCACCAACTCTTCCCATCCCCCCCCACAAACCTCCAACCCCAAGGACTTCCCCAATGCCACAATTGATTCCCAACGGCTACTCCTTCAGGGTTACCCTAAAACCCCTTTCAAACCCCTTTTGTCTACACATTCGGGGCCACAGTTTCTTCCAAGCAAGTTAAAGGCTTCTTATCACCCCCCCCAACCCTTCCCTATAAGGTTTATACAATTGAGTATAAAAGTGATCTCCCAAAAAAGTCTCTTAAGCAGTTGATTTCGGGGTCACTACAAACCCCTTTCAAACAGAGCTTTTTTTACAGTTTTTTGAAGTTGCAAAAACCCCTCGGTCCATGGCTGCAGGAGAGGAGGTATTAGGGGGCAAAAAACTTCACCTTAATGAATTTCTTTCCCCAAAAATTCGCTCTCCACGTCGGGGATATCAGGGGTTTTGCCCCTAACCCGGGGGCATTAAGTTCAAATTTTTCTTTTCGTTAGGTAATCTTTCAATTGGGGCAAATGCATGGTGTACCATCATAGAAAAAGTCCTAGTGACCATCCCTTACTTTTGCCCTAACAGCACAAAAATTACCTTGAGATTTCTTTTCCTGAACGCTCGGGGAGTTTCAGAGTGATACACCAATAAAGCTTCACTTTGCAATCCCCACTAGCTTTGGCACACATCAACAAAGTAACCCTGTCTTTCATAGGTTTGCCTGGGATGCCTTTTCCTCCTGATTTTGTAGGTCCTGTTTGGGCATTTTCTTCCAAACAGGCCGTTTCATCACAAATTAAAAACTTGTTAGGTTTTGCCTTCACTGTCATGCACTCCTTGAATTCCGCACAATTTTTTAGCCGCTTTGGGGGGGCCGAAAAAGGCACCTCACCTGCCTTATCACACTATGTATGCCCCCTACGCTTCTTAAAAACCTAAAAACCCAAACCCTTTTTTGGGCCCAAATTATTCACATCATCACTATTGCAGGCCCTTTTTTTTTTTAAACCTATGCAACTCCTAGCCTTTTCCTTAGATCGTTGAGAAACCTATCTCCCGTGCTGTTTTCATTTATCCACACCAATAAGAGTCTCTCAAATCTTCCATACTTGCATCTCTGTTTCGAAAAAACCCGTTAAACCTTTGGCAAACACTTCCTTGATTGCCTTTTTGTTGCCCACAATAGTAGAGATGGTTTATTTTTGGGTTCTTGTACAACCTGACCAGGGCCGATACGCCTCCACTTTCAACTTATAATGATCTCTTTTTTCATCTCATTGAATTTAAACCTTTTTCTGAGGGTTGGAACTAGAAGCTTTCTTGGGGGCCCTGGTCACTTATTTTAGGCACCGAAAACACGTAATAATACAAAAATTCCCCATTGTTGCTTGGGTGTTTTCCGCAGGCGGTGTAAACAATGCCACCGGGGGGAAAAATATTTGGGGTGGCCAGGCCCAAAATTTGGGCGCGTCTCGGCCCAAGGGGGGTGAGCGGGGTTTTTTGGGCGGTATGCGAGGCAAAATTTTACGATCAAAGCGTCCCGGGATCGGATTGTACTTAGCAAAGCGTCCCCTAGGGGGGTCCACGTATCTTTAATTTGCTCTTTTTGGCTGATGATGTGCAATGATTTATAACATGGATTACAGATAATGGAAAATGATTTTGAAAAGGTTTTACTTGGGTTTTGATTATGTTTTCTAACCCTTTGCTGTTTTTGCCCCTAATAACTCTTACGGCCAGTGTTTCGGCGTACATACTCAAAAATTTTAGGGCTTCAAATAAGCAGGAGAAAGCTGTAGGCCCATGTGGGGAAAGGGCTTGTACATGTGCACTATATAAAAGAAATCCCGCAAAAAAGTGCATAATGAGAAAAAAAAACTCGGACCGTGTTTTTGTATTAAAACGCCGACTTTGAGGTGTATTTTCGTATGGTATTTATGGTGGTATTCTCGTTTTCTTGGTCTCAATTGATAGAATGGAAAACATATTACAGAAATAGAAATGATTTTGATTACTTTCATGATGAAAACGGCCTTGAAATTGAGCTCAAAGTAGCAAAAATGTTTGATTTTTACCAATGTTGAAGAGTAAGCAAATCACACACGTCCAATACACGTCAACTGGGGAGTCTAATATTCTTTGACTAGTGCACCGATATTATTTATACCATTTTTACAATAATGCAGTAGTCTGCCTAACAGTAAATCTTGTATTTTTTGTGTGAATAAAAAATCAAAATGTAAGAGGGGCCTAGAGACATGACTAATGAACAGAGGATATGTTATTTTAATGCCAAGAATGTCTGCATTGTTTATTCTGGACCCTATTTTGAAATTGGCTTCTTTTTTAATTTGCGTGAAATTGGCCAATTTCTGACCACTTTATTTAAAATTGGTAAATGAGCAGTTTCTTGTACTGAGTTGTAAAGAAATAGCTGAGTTTGGTTGACTGGAACAATGGAACTGGCCGAAAATAGGGCTCAAAGTCGGCGAAATCGGCAATGTGTACATATTGCCGAGATTGCTAATTCCACGGGAGCATAATTCCGTAAGTTTTTGATCACATTTCGTATTTTTGGTGTCATTACCATCAGGAAAAGATTATCATTTCATAAGAAAAAATAATTTTTTTTTCCAAAAAAATTTCTACATAGAATGACAGTTTCAGAAAGGGGCTTCCAATAGTCAAAGGGTTAAATACGTGAGTGAACTGGTCGCAACAGTTGAAAGTTTGTATTGATAGTGAAAATTTGATAATGTTAGTAATGGAATGTTTTTTTTTAACAAGTCGGCCGTCTCCCACCAAGGCAGGGTGACCCAAAAAGAAAGAAAATCCCAAAAAAGAAAATACTTTCATCATCATTCAACATTTTCACCTCACTCACACATAATCACTGTTTTTACAGAGGTGCTCAGAACATAACAGTTTAGAAGCATATACATATAAAGATACACAACATATCTTTCCAAACTCCTAATATCTTGAACCCCTCCTTTAGAGTGGCCTTGTGGCTTAGCACTTCTTTTTTTATTATAATAATAATCCTTTAGAGTGCAGGCATTGTACTTCCCATTTCCAGGCCTCAAGTCTGGCTATATAAAAATAACCGGTTTCCCTGAATCCCTTCACTAAATATTACCCTGCTCACACTCCAACAGATTGTCAGGTCCAAATACCATTCGTCTCCATTCATTCTTATCGAACACGCTCACGCGCACTTGCTGGAATATGGTTAGAGTGCTGAATAATCAAAACATTCTAGTGCTTTAAATACAGTGGACCCTCGTATAACGCTTTTAATCCGTTCCTGAGAGCTCAATGTTAGGCAAAATTATCGTTAGGCGAATTAATTTTCCCCATAAGAAATAATGGAAATCAAATTAATCCGTGCAAGACACCCAAAAGTATGAAATTTTTTTTTTTTACCAAATGAAATATTAATTTTAATACACACAAACTGAAGAAGACATGCACAGTTACATGACACTTACCTTTATTGAAGATCTGGTGATGATTGATGGGATGGGAGGAGGGGAGAGTGTTGGATTTAGTGTTTAGAAGGGGAATCCCCTTCCATTAGGACTTGAGGTGTCAAGTCCTTTTCCGGGGTTACTTCCCTTCTTCTTTTAATGCCACTAGGACCAACTTGAGAGTCACTGGACTTCTGTCGCACAACATATCTGTCCATAGTGGCCTGTAACTCTCGTTCCTTTATGACTTTCCTAAAGTGTTTCACAACAGTGTCAGTGTAATAGTCACCAGCACGGCTTGCAACAGCTGTCTGAGGGTGATTTTCATCCATGAAGGTTTGCACTTCAAGCCACTTTGCACATATTTCCTTAATCTTTGAAGTAGGCAACTTCTTCAATTTCTCTCTCCCCTCCTCCGAAGCAGTTTCCTCAGGTGTGGCCTCTTGCTGTTGAAGTTGATCTAGCAGCTCATCAGTGGTTAGTTCTTCAATGTCCTTCTCCACGAACTCTTCCACATCCCCACTAACCTCCAACCCCAAGGACTTCCCCAATGCCACAATTTATTCCTCAACGGCATGATTCCCAGGGTTAGCCTCACCTCAAACCTTTGGTCAACCCTTCTGGCCCAGTTTCTTCCAAGCAGAGTTCAAGGCCTCTAGTACTTCCTCCCAAGCCTTACCTATAAGGTTTACACAATTAGGATATTAAATTGATCTCTCCAACTACCTTTAAGGTAATGAGTTCGAGGTCGCTATAAACACTTTTCAAACAGGCTTTTGTGTAACATGTTTTTGGAATTTGCAAAACCTGCTGGTACATGCTGCAGGGAGGAGTGGATTAGGAGCAAAAATTCAACACTTATGACTCAATGCCCACAAAAGTCGCTTGCCAATCTGTGGTTACCGGGCATTGTCTAACACCAGGCCTAAGGTCTAATTTATTTCAATTTAGGTAATTTTTCACATTGGGCAAATGCATGGTAACAGTCATAGAAAAATTTGAAAGCTTAACTTGTGCCCACAGACACAAATTAACCTTGAGGATATTTTGTGAAACGCTCTGGAGTTTCAGATGTACACCATAAGGCTTTTGCAATCCCACTAAATGGCACACATTAACGTAAGCCTTTTCATATAGGCTTAGTCATGGATGTCCTTTCCTCCTGATAATAGGCGCTTGGCATTATCTTCAAAACAGGTTTAATCCTCAAACAACTTGTTCAGGTTCAGTCTTCACTGTCTATGTACTCCTGATTCATTGCACATATTTTTCAGTGTTTGTGTCCGAACTGGCAGCCTTCATGCCATTAACACTATGTCCACTACTTCTTAAATTCTCAACACCTTGCTGGCCTTAAATTTCACTCGACAGTCATCACTAGTGCAGCATTTTTCTAATTAAATCTCATGCAACTTCTAGCCTTTTCCTTAAGATCGCTTGAGAGATCTATCTTTTCGTTATCCACACCAATACAGTCCTCTCAACATTCAACACTTGCGACTCTTTTTCAAAATTGAATTTGGCAAGAACTTCCTTGATAGCCGTTTCTGGCAAAATAGTATAAATTTGAGTGATTTTTATAATTGGTAAATTACCAAATGGAAAGAAAGGACACAAGGCAACTAGTGACATTATGGGAACGTTCGCTCTACAGGAGCTTTATCAGCATTAAACAATACATAGACATCAAAAGGTTTAGGCTTTTGAAGTGCAATAATGAGGTAACATTTCGATGTTCACTAGTGGTGGTATAGTAGTAGTAATAACAAAATAATACAATAAGGAAGAGCAATTAATTCGTACATGAGTAAAAGGATATAAAAGCTATTACTTGGGTAACATAAAAATAGGTTGGACAAATATAGACTGGAAAGAGGCAATAAAAATGATCTCACACACTTCTATTCCAGTCAAGATACCAAGACCAAAAGAGGCATCATCATCGGGTTTTTCCTAAGAGCATACCGAATTTGTAGTCCTGAGTTTCTTGACGAGGAATGCACTTACATTCACCAAACATTCACTGAGTTACAATTTCCTTCTTTTTTCATCAAAGACTGCAAGAAAAGAGCTCTTCAGATCATCAATTCTCCACGCATCAACACCGCTCCCAACAAAGTTATAATTCTTCCCAACAGCCAGGTTGCACTAAACGTCTCAAAAGTACTTTCACAAGCTAACACCAGAGTCGCCATCGCTTCTACCACTTCAATAAAGGATCTAACCAGGACAAAACCCAAGCACCACGAACCAGTCAATGCAGGAGTTTACACTATACCCTGTGGAGGCTGTGACAAGATCTACGTAGGTGAAACAGCAAGAAACCTCGACACCCGCCTCAATGAACACATTTACGCATGTAGGAACGACAACTTAAACAACGCCTGTGTACAACACCGAAATTCCACCAATCATCTCATGAAATTCAGAGACACCCAATTAGTGATCAAAGAAACTAATTTCCGCAGACGCAAGTGCCTTGAATCAGCACTGATCACTGTTTCGAATACAATTAAACAAAACAACGGCAGCTTCACCATCTCCGAAGTCTTAGCAAGAATCCTCCTGAAAACAGTAAACCCTGCCATCACATAGTCTCTCCTGTTATACTACACAAGCACATTACAGAGAGTGAACACTGATTGGAGTTTACTATACAACCTGGCCAGCTCGGAGACACGCACTCCACTTTCATACTTAGCAATGATCTCTTTCTTCTCTACAGTAATTCTCACCCTTATTCCTGTAGGGTTGGCACTAGAAGCTTTCTTGGGTCACTTATTTTGCAGGTGAAATCACTAAAAACGCTGTAATAATACGAAATGTTCCGATTGTATGCTTGGATGTGACCGCGGAGGCTGGCTTGTAAACAATGCCACCGGCAGGACAAGTGATCCTGGCTCAGGCCGCACATGGACACGTCTTGGACGAATCGCATTGAGCGAGTTTTTTAGCGCTAGGCGAGGCAAAATTTTTGCGTTAAAATGTATCGCTAGGCGGATTTAACGTTATGTGATGCCATCATTGGGCGAGGGTCCACTGTAAAATAGAAAGACTCCTTCCTCCCTGTTCCCAATGGATATTAATCAGTCTTACACAAGTAACAAAAAACACTTTTAATTAAAATATATCAAATTTTACGCTTCTATACATTACAAGATGACAATTAATGTTTCCATTATCTACGAAGAGGACCTGAGATACAATATTATTATACATTCACAAAAAAAGGCTACAATAAGTCTTTGGTTCGCTCAGTAGTTACAGACTACTACTTAGCAGAACTCAGCCATTGGTTTGCATTTGACATTACACACAACCTATATACATCACAAAATAAGGAAATATTTCTTGCACAATTTAGTTTAGGAGATACTACAAGCACACCTCACTAATACGGCAAGTTAGGTTCTAGACCACCTCCATAAAGCAAATATTGCCTTGAAGTGAATTATAGCATTATTTTCGCTTGCCAGTGCATACATAAGCCCAAAAGCATGTTTACACCATCATTAAGTGTGCAATACCACTAGGCCTAAAAAAAATGCAAAGGTGAAAATAATAAAAACAATTGGAAAAATTATCTTAAGAGCACGGCTAGCGCCGAAAATAAGAAAATACATGAATATAATTGAAAAGTGCCGTATTAGTGAGGTATGCCTGTATTAGTAAAATTTGTACATGTGGTTGTGTAGCACACCTGAGCTGATCAACACTTAGTACTGAGTCATGTCACTGACCTGGTTGAACGTAAAAGATGCATATTTACCATGGCAGAGTAAGGTTAAGTAACGTTATGTTATTATAGATTTAGTGGTTTTCGTTAGGTTACTTTTTTTACCATATTCACTACAAAATCTCTCCACTGCAAAATAAAGTTAATATTGTACAATTCACACTATAATAGCCGAATATCTGCCAGGTAGCAGTCGTCTTCCTTTATCCAATCTTTGATAACTTGGCATGACTAGCAACACACGACCAGACAATTTCTCGGCTTTGGGATTGAAAACTGAGACTAAAAAGTAAATTACGTGGATAAAATCTTTAAAAACAAGCATTGCTTATCAATATATTCGTTGGGAAGAAAGCACATGACACTAGACATTTTTCGATTGCTACATGATCGGAGAAAGGTATCCCTGTATCCCACCTCTCCCTTTACTTCCACGACTACAAAAAGAATAGTCCAGGACAGTCATAAATTCTAATGCAGCAAAATATATAAATATACATGTACATGTGAATATATGCACAAATATAATAATGTACAGTAACTGATTATGTTGTTATGCATGTTTTATATATACAGTATAGGACTTATGTCTGTGCACATAAGTATGCATATGTATGCTTGTGTAAATATGTATTCAACTATTTGTATACAGATGTATACTTGTGTATATGCATGCATGCATATGGATACAAATGCATATATGCATTTATTTATGTAGGTGTACATATTTATACTTGTGAATGTGTTTTTGAGTCCTGGAAATGGGAAGTACAATGCCTGCACTTTAAAGGAGGGGTTTGGGATATTGGCAGTTTGGAGGGATATGTTGTGTATCTTTATATGTGTATGCTTCTAGACTGTTGTATTCTGAGCACCTCTGCAAAACAGTGATAAGTGGAGTTGTGTGAAAAGTTGATATGATGATGGAAAGTATTATTCATTTTGGGGATTTCTTTCTTTTTGGGTCACCCTGCCTCGGTGGGAGACGGCCGACTTGTTGAAAAAAAAAAAAAAAAAAAAAAAAAAAATATGTGTGTGTATCCCCTTTGGAGATGTCTGATAATTTAGTTATGGCAACATTAAAAAAAAAAAAGTTTGACACATGTACAAAGCATGACATTACAGTAAGCTCTTTTATTAAGCTCCTCTATTTAGTGTGAGTTTTTGTAAATGCCACTGAAAAAATTGAATCCTAAATAGAATATGTGGAAAGGCCTTCATAATATATACTATTTAATTTTGGATGCACTTTTTCAATTGCATTTGCAATACAGTCACACCATGAACAATAGCTTACTATTTGTGATTCATATAACTGTTATTGGTGCACAAACAATCCTACATTTATTCACAATCTATCCAAATAATTATCCTCTTTAAACTGGACAAAGATTGCTTCACAGGAGGAAATAATTTCTGTCTTGACTGCTAACTGTACACATGTACTTATTACTGTGCTTAACCCTTAAATTGTCCAAACGTAGCTCTACGTTCATGTGCGTAGCGTTCCGAATGTAGATCTACGTTTTATTTTATATGCTTTCAAATGTAAAAAAAAAAAAAGGTAGATCTACATTCGGAGCGCTACGAACGTGAACGTAGATCTACGTTTGGACAGTTTAAGGGTTAAAATTACATTTCAAAACAAAAATTTAGTGCTTAATGTGTTTAATCATTCGTAGTTTTATAAAAATATATATAGGAAAATGCTAGTTCTTCTTTCAAGAAATTGGCCACATCCCACCAAGGCAGGGTGATCCAAAAAGAAAAACAAAAGTTTCTCTTTTTTAAATTTAGTAAAATATACAGGAGAAGGGGTTACTAGCCCCTAAAAATGTTAGGTGTGTTTTGCAATAAGACATTTCTGCAGGTGATTCTGATTTGACCCAAAGAGCATTCAGTAAACAATTAAAACACCAAAATATTGAGAGAGTAAATTGATGAGGATGAAGGGAGGTTGTAAAAAACACCTGGACAGATTTCATGATAGTTACTTGGAAGTGACCCTGGCTAAAGCAAGGTTAAAAAAAAAAAAGCTAAAAAGATGGGAAAGGAACACCAAAGCGGAGTATCTGAGGGGAAAGGGGAAGCACATGCAAATAGAATTAGGTAAAAAAAAAAAAAAAAAAAAAGTCCTATGCGATAGCCACTACCCCCTCAATTATACCTGTTCAATATTTATTCAGTCTTCCTACAATAAATATATTCACCTTTTGCTATGAACTAAGGATGAAAAATTTTAAGATAAGTAATGTGTGTGCTGTATATACATCTTTTAGGCCTAGTTCTATTGCTCAATATATGATAGTGTAAACATGTTATCAGACTTTTGTATGCATTTGAAAGTTAGAGGCTGATTCACTTAACAGCTATTTTTGCTTTACAGTGTTAGCCCTGCTGTATAAGTGGGGGCCCTCCTGTATTCACAACAATGTACTAAAGCCATGTAACTCATACAATGCCAATACATCAAAGCTGTCTCCTAAGCTGCATATAAACAAAATAACAACTGCACAATCTACACTTGCAAATGTAAGTGACATTCAGGATCCTAACGAAGGCTCATTCAGATTCAAAACACCTTTTACTTCATATGTGCCACCCATTCTTGAGTAGTGTCAGTGGAACCCTCAGTAGAAAAAAAAAAAGAAAAAATGAAATTTAAGTACAAAAGATAGCACGACGACTGGTGCTGAAGCTTAGGGCAATAAGCAACAGAGAAAGACTGTGAGAATTATGCTTTATGTCACTGTAGGGACAAAGAGGTATGGTATAAAGTACTTTATTATGAGCCAGCGTAAAGGATTCAAATGCTTGCTCCTATTACTTGGTTGATGCCTTGGACCGTTTCACCACTTGATTCCACAAGTTTGGGACGAAGTGTTAGGGAGAGGGTAGACAAGGATAGTCTATACTAGAGATCAAACAAGAATGAGAGGCATTGTTGGATATTACCCAAATGAGTTACAGGGATATTAGGAAGAACGTCTTCCATGTAACAGTGGTAACTGGAAGGTTATTAAAAGTAGAGTAATGAGTTTTTATGAGAATGCAGCTTTGGTTAGGGAATGTAGTAGCAATGGAATCTCCTGTATTTTCCAGGAAAAGTTGCTTGTAGTTAGGGAACTATGATATCATTATGGTTGTTTAATACATATAGATGGGGTTATAAAAGAAGTAAATACTAGTTGTGGAAAGAGGCATTGTTTTTCAAAGATAAAGAATCTGTTAGTGTTGCTCTATGCTGATAACACTACTTTTGAGAGGCTGAAGAAAAGCTGCAGAGGTTGTTTAAGGAGTTTGGAAGGGCATGTAAAAGGAAATCAAAAGTGAACACAGAAAAGAGCAAGGGAATGTCTAACCAATGAAAGACTGGACATTAAATAAGAGAAAGGGGGTATGGAGGAAGTGAATGTACCATATTTATACATTGTGAAGTGAATATCTTGGCAAATGTGTGTTTTTTTTTTTTTTAACAAGATGACTTACAGAAGTGACAAGGGGAATGGGGTATGTATTGTGTGTCAAGGCATCCATGGAAAGAAAGTTTTTCAGTGGTGGCAAAAAGGGAAATGTACGAAAATACTGAAGCTTGAATGTGTGATTTGAATGCACAACATAGGCTAGTGTGAGCATGTTAGATTGGATTGAGTAGAGGCAACTGTGAGCAGAGGCAACTGTGAGTAGAGGCAACTGTGAGTAGAGGCTTGCTGTGCTGTTCAGTGTGAGCACAGCAACATTTATGAAGGAAATCATAGGAAAAGGATTAGTTGGAGGTGGGAAATGCAGTGCATACACTGAAGGAAAGGTGATTATTATTATTATAATCAAAAAGAAGCGCTAAGCCACAAGGACTATACAGCTGAAGGAAAGGTAAGGATATTCTGTACAGTTATTGACTGTGATTTTGCATATTATCTGGCAAGGTATAATGAATGATGATATGAGGAAAGTGTGTTTCTATAGGTCCCCTTCCTTAGTGTGATATTGCAATCCATGTGCCTAAAAAAAAAAAAATGGAAAGTAAGAAGAATAAAGTGAAAAAATGAGTGAAAGTGAGCTGCATACAGGGGTTCAGAAGTAGACCTATTCATGTCAGTCCATATAAAGTTAACAGGAAGACCAAGAGCTGGAGCTTAGCTCTTTGCAAACACACACAGATAATCATAAATCAATTTTGAAGGGACAAGCACTGTCTTTCTGGCTTCAATATTCTATAGAGGTAAGTGTAACCAATTGTTATTTATCAGCATATTTAACATGATCTAAATAATTTCCATTATATTAACAAGTTCAGGGTTACTGAAGCCACTTTAAAATGATCAAGATACTCTTAGCAAGACGAGTCATGCAATGCTAAATATTTTATGCGTACAGCAGGAAAATAAGAGACTGCTCACAAAATGTTACCTTGAAAGAGATAACATCCTCCCACCCCTCAAAGATATCTTGATGCTGGTGATGGGCTCTTGATCCAAGGTAATGCACCTATCCTCTTCTTGGATTGAACCTAATTAACTTCCCATTCCCAATGTATTGGATTGTCCCTATGGGTTTTATTGTTCCCCTATGGCTTTACCCAGGATTTCTGTAAGGATTGTGGGGGCATTCAAAAATCAAAAGAAATAATCTTTAATAAAACATTCTTTTCAGTATGTACTGGAATTTCTCAACTATGGCTTTTTACTGTTTGCTCGATATATAATGAAATTAGCCAGTAATTGACCAAATTAGGAAGACATTTATGCATTTGTTTGGGAAGGGGAGATGTGGTAGTTTAGCCAATAGTCCCACTACTGTGTTTATGATAACTGAAAGCGGTATAGATAAGAAAATGGTTCTGACATTTTATATATTTCCTGCTGTTATTGAATTTGACTGAATAGAAATTCCACTATGTCATGAACAGCAAATTGTGTAATAACGATTTCTGTTTTATATATTTGTTGATTTCCAAGGTTGAACTGTAAAGTAAAAGGACACAAGTGCATACATGGACATTTATTGTGGTAACGTTTCGCTCTCCAGGAATTTGTCAAGCTCCTGGAGAGTGAAACGTTGCCACAATAAAAATGTCACATTAGTTGCACTTGTGTCCTTTTACTTTACATATTGTTGGTAATTCTACCAACTTTATTACAAGGGTGAAAATCTAATTTTATGGATGTCCAGCAAGTGTATGAGTGTGTGTTAGATGGGAGTGAGTGGAGGCAAGTGGTTTTTATGATTTACAGTGATGGAGTGAATGATGGTTGAAGTATTTCTTCTTTTTTTTTGGCCACCAAACCTTGGTGGAAAACACCAATGTGTTTAAAAAAAAAATCTGTGGTGTATATCCAGGAAGTCTGTCTGGTGTCATTTAGATTAGTGGGGCCTTCATAATCTATGTCTAAGAACAGTATCAGATTTACATTTCATATACTATGGCCTAATTTGTATGGATGGTCTTGCATGAGGTTGCTGGGTCAGTTTCCAGCGCACTTCTCCCTATACAATCTACAACTGATTGCAGTTTTCAGAATAATACTGTAGCTATTATTTGCTCTCTCTGCTTTCTAGTATTTAATGATTATACATGTTGCCCATGTTATTTTTTTTTTTAATACACCGGCTGTCTCCCATAAAGGTAGGGCAACCCCAAAAAAAAAAAATACGAAACATATTCACAATCAGTCATTCAACTGCTGTAGTTTTAATTTAGGACGTGCTGAACCCATAAGTAGAATTAACCGAGATTTATGATACTGCATTTAATTCTCGAGTACTGTAACTAAAATTACCAAAATTTTCAGTTCATTTATATTTTATTTTATTTACTGTAATCAGAGAGGAAGGGCTAAACCCAAAGTGGTTATATAATGCCTAGGAAACAGAAGGTAAAATAAGGGAAGATAAGTCCAATTCCTTGAATCAGGAGCTGCTCACTTTCATGGGTATTTAAACCAAGGCACAAACCAAAATTCCAAAAACAAATGGCAACAAGTGTAATTTGAACTATTACTGTGGGTGTTTCTAGCAATATTTCAGCTTCATGAAGCAGCACTGTATGACCCTTGTGGGTTAAACACTTAGTTTTCATGATAATCAGCTTAATGAAGCACCATAACACTGTTAGGGAAGGGACACAACTTTCAGCAATATGGCCTCAGCCTGGCAAGTAACATTCTTGGGGAGAACACACAGCTATTAGTTGAACAGCACCTTGAAAATGGGGCTATAAAGTTTGATCCAATGGGAGGGTAGTTCCAGTTCCTTGGATCATGAGTCCTTCATCAAGGACTAAACCTGGTGACCTCACAGTTGTCATGAATCTTAAACAAATGTTTCACAGGCTGAAGATGCCATTCCCTGAAGAATCCCAAACACTAACTGCTTGGTAGTAAAAAAACATGAGAACCGTTTAAAGAATTACAGCACATGTTGGTTTAGTTATTAATGTGAAAACAATAAGAAGACTGAAGACCATCCTTGGTAAGAACAAGCAAAAAAAAAACATGAAAAAAATTGTGGGTCACATGACAAAGACCCACACTGGGAAATGCATCGTGTTTCCTAACCATGAAAAAATATTATTTATTATAAGGATAGTGGAGAAAATAGTGAGACCAGCAAATGTCACTGGTTTGAGTAGTTAAACCAAGGTGAACAACCACAGAATAAGGAATCCTTCCTTTTGCTATCCCATGGGAGTGTTTCTATTGGCTAATAACATTAAATGGGTTTAAATGTTGGTAAACATGTATACAAATAAGTTAGACAAAATACATTTAGAAAATTTTATCAACATAGTCCTTAATACATAAAATACAAAATACGTATTGTATTAGAACAGTTAATAAAACTCTTATACAGTAATAAAGAAATACTATTTTTTTTCAGTCAATGTTATCTTGATTAGAGCTAGATATAAAATTTATACTTCTTTGCAATAAATTTGAATTATTTTTCTTAATGCCCTTTTTATTAAGCAAGTTCGATTTCTTTCCAAGAGTTAATTGATTATTACAGTTTTTCAGTTCTAGACCTGTTTCATTCCACATTATGATCTTGTCACTTTGAACATTTGTCTTTTTGCAATCCTTTTTGCAAATTTTATAACCCTCTACAGAGGATTCTCCATTTTTGACTGGCAGGCTAGTCTTTGCTTTTGTACTTGAGCGAATATACAGCCTCTTGTATGTATTTTTTTCCTTCTCCTCCATTTGTCGTTTGCGTTTCCCGTCTTCAATGCGGTTTCTATCTTGCTTCTCTTTAGCACGGTTGGCAGCCAAAGTTCCTGCAATTAGAAAAAAAATACTGATCTTGCAGAAAACTTCTGAACAGTAAATTATGCTGAAATAAAGGTACATATTCTACAAGTATTTTAACCCTCAAACGGTCCAAACGTATGTATACGTTTTTTCAACATCCGAAAGTATGTAAAAAAATGTAAATATTCTTTTTTGTTTTACATTTGAAAACGTGTAAAAAAAACTTTTATCTACATTTTTTTTTGTTATATTTGAAAATATGTAAAAAAAGTAGATCTACTTTTGTAGCAATACGAATTTGAACGTCGATCTGTTTGGACCGTTTAAGGGTTAAAAAATTTTTTTTCTGGCTTTCATGTTTTTGGTGACCCTTATAAGTCAGTGTCCCAGGCAACTGCCTGGCTGGCTTGCTCCTTAATTTAGCCTTGACTGTCAGTCAAATATTTTATCATTGAAGCTAAACCATGGACAACAGTTTTAAGAATAGTATAAGAAAGGAGGAGCATTGTAGCAGGCATATTGGCCCATGTTAGGCATGCTCAACTCACATCCACTTATGTATTTGTCTAACCTATATTTAAAGGTTCCCAAGGTTTTTGCTTCAATGGTGATACTTGAGTGTGTTCCACTCATCCACAACTCTTGTACCAAACCAATGTTTTCCTATATCCTTTCTGAATATAATTTTTTCCAACTTGAACACATTACTGCAAGTCCTGTCTTGGTTTGATATTTTTAGCATGTTATTTATTTCCCGTTTATTTATGCCTGTCTTTCATTTATACACCTAAATCTTTTTTTTTAAGTAACACATCGGTCAATTCCCACCAAGGCAGGATGGCCCAAAAAAGAAAAACTTTCATAATCATTCACTCATGACTGTCTTGCCAGAAGGCTGCTTTACACTAGTTTATAAAACTGCAACATTAACACCCCTGCTTCAATCATATCCCCCTTTTTAGAGAGTGCACATTCAGTACCCTCAGTCTATCCTTGTAGGAAGATTTCTGATACATGGGATCAGCTTTGTCATTCTCTCTCTATGTTTTTCAGCACATTTATGTCCATTCTGTAATATGGTGACCAGAGCTGCACAGCATAATTTAAATTAGGCCTAACCAATGAATTATAGAGTTGAAGTATAACTGGAGGACTGTCATTATTTATACTTCTTGATATAAAGCCATTAATTCTATTAGCTTTATTAGCTTTATGCACTGTTGTCTTGACTTTGGATTACTATTAACCAGAACTCCTAATTTTTTTTTGCATTTGGAGTGATTGAGATCTACATTATTAAGTTTACAAATGCTGTGGTTATTCTCTTTTTCCCAGGCTTCGAACTTTACATTTGTTTACATTAAACTGCATCTTGCACTTCTTCGATCACTGCCTCAACCTATCCAATCCTTGCATCAAGAGCTTTTCACCAGCATCAACAAACATATTTTGAGGGGGGAAAACAGTACTATAAGGGGTTGCAATATATTGTAGGTGACATATATTAATGGGTTCAAAGAAAAATACAATTTAGTACATTGACACATTAACAAACATGTGTCTTTAACCCTTTGACTGCTTTGGTCGTATATATACGTCTTACGAGGAACCGTGTTTGACGTATATATACTCATAAATTCTAGCGGCTTCAAATCAAGCAGGAGAAAGCTCGTAGGCCCACATATGAGAGAATGGGTCTGTGTGGTCAGTGTGCACCATATAAAAAAAATCCTGGAGCACGCAGTGCATAATGAGAAAAAAAAAACTCCGACCGTTTTTTTATTAAAATGCCAACTTCGTGGTCTATTTTCGTATAGTATTTATGGTTGTATTCTCGTTTTCTTGGTCTCAATTGATAGAATGGAAAACATATTATAGAAATAGAGGTGATTTTGACTGATTTTACTATAAAAAGAACCTGGAAATGGAGCTCAAAATAGGGGAAATGTTTGATTTTTGCTGATGTTCAAAAGTAAACAAATGATGTCATTGTCCAATAAATGTCCAACTAGCCATTCTAATATGCGGTCATTATTTATACAATTATTACAATATTGCAGTAGTCTGCATAACAGTAAATCTTCTATTTAAAAATTCAAAATAGAGAGCAAGAGTAACATCGAAGGGGCCTGGAGACGTGACTGATGAACAAAGAAAATGTTATTTTAGAGCCAGGAATGTCTGCACTGTTCATTCTAGACCTTATTTTGAAATTGTCATATTTTTTAATTTTCGTGAAATTGGCCAAATTGCAAATTTCTGACCACGTTATTGGGTAGTTGAAATTGGTAAATGGGCAGTTTCTTGTACTCACTCGATAGAAAAAATGGAGTTCTAAAGAAATAGCTATGAGTTTGGTCGACTTGAACAATGGAATTAGCTGAAAATAGGGCTCAAATTGGGCGAAATCGCCGATTTGTAAATATTGCCGAGGTCGCTAACTTTGCAAGAGTGTAATTCCATCAGTTTTCCATCAAATTTTGTTTTTGTGGTATCATTACAATCGGGAAAAGATTCTCTATCATTTCATAAGAAAAAATAATTTTGTTTTTATTTTGAAATTTTGCGACACCAGGAGACACCGCAGGATTGGGGGTTGCGACAGTCAAGGGGCTAACCATGTGTCGGTATCCTATTCCAGGTTTTGCAACAATTTAGTATCTATAATTTCTTTTAAAATATAAAACGAGAAGACATAATCTGTAAAGTCAAATGAAGTTATAATCTTGATCGAAAATGCTGATTCATTACTTTTATACATTTTAAATGTAATACTTTTTAAGTCAGGTAATAATTACGGTATCAAATTCACTTTTACTGTAATCCACTAATATATGTACATATTTGTCATGAATTTAACATTACAGATTCAGTACCAGATGATGAATATTATTGTATACACTACCATCTTATGCTTTAATTAAAATTACAAGGTTTTATTCCCCAAAATGATAAGAAGATACAAAGCTAAATAAACAACAGTGTTCATCATTAATTACATATTACATGAAGAATAAAAAAGCACAATACCATGGCTGGAACAATATACAAATAACCTGCACATTGGAGAAAAACTTACGACAATGTTTTGGTCCGATGTGGACCGAAGCGTCGTCTTAAGTGTCTTTCTCCTATATGTGGGGTTATTTGTGTGCATATTACATGACTAACATACCAACAAGAGTATTGTGAAGGAAAGTCTTGTTTGTGGAAGGTAGTCTGCATTTAAGCCATCCAGATGGACCCGAGATCTCTGCTCTCTGAGCACCTCTTTTGGCTTCCTTCAGTATTGCCTGTTCAGCCAACCTAGAATGGGCATTGTAATGGATTAGTGCAAATGTTTTAAGTAATACATGTTATTAATAATGTTTATAATGCATTAGCCATTTCCTACCATGGCAGAGCAACCCACATGTTTTTCTCAAGAGGGAAAAACATGCAGAAAAACAGGGGTAACCAATAATTTCTCAGCACTCCTAGTTCCTTTTTATGACATGTAATAACTAAGGTGATCCAAAAAGAAGAGCAAAAATCTTTTTCTATTTAATAATTTATACAGAAGGGGTTACCAGCCCCTTGCTCCGGGCATTTTAGTTGCCTCTTACGACATGCATGGCTTACAGAGGAATAATTCTTTTTCACTTCTCCATGAAGAATAAATTATCATCAAAGCTAAGCACTAAACCCACAAGGGTTATACAGCACTGCATAAAGAAATGGTTTGGGGAAGAAAAAAAAAAGTATCACTAACTCAAAATTTAAATTAGAGGGGGTAGGGGTAGTATTAGATGAAAAAAGGAAAAAAATTATTAAAATTCTCTTATCAGCAACATTTTAGAATTTACATCAATTTATTATATATTTTATTTGGACACCTTTAACCCTTTGAGGGTCGACAGGCCCTCTCCGAAACTCGTTCTCAGGGTCGGCCAAATTTAAAAAAAAAAAAATTATTTTCTCTTATGAAAAGATAGAGAATCTTTTCCCGATCATAAAGACACCAAAAGTTTGAAATTTGATAGAAAACTTACGGAATTATGCTCTTGCAAAGTTAGCGGTCTCGGCGATGTTTACACATCGGCGATTTTGCCCACTTTGAGCCCCATTTTCGGCCAATTTCACTGTACTAGTCGACAAAAAACATGAATATTTCGATAGAACTCCTTTTTTTTCTATCGAATGGGTGCAAGAAACCACTCATTTATGAAATTCTACTATCCAGTACAGTGGTCAGAATTTAGCAATTTTGCCAATTTCACACAAATTTCAAAAGATGCCAATTTCCGAATAGGGTCCAGAATAAACAAGAAAGACATTCCTGGCACTAAAATGACATTTCCTCTAGTCATTAGTCATGTCTCAAGGCCCCTCTTATATTTTTTTTGCTTTCCACTTTGAATTTTTTATTTTCACAAAAAATATAAGATTTACTGTTATGCAGACTACTGCATTAGTGTAAAAAATGGTATAAATATATTGGTGCACTTGTGAAAGAATATAGACTCACCAGTTGACGTGTATTGCACGCTTGGCACGATTTGTTTACTTTTGAAGTTTGGTAAAAATCGAACATTTCTGCTACTTTGAGCTCAATTTCAAGGCACCTTTCTTTGTAAAACCAGTCAAAATCATCTCAATTTCTGTAGTATGTCTTCCATTCTATAAAATGAGACCAAGAAAACTAGAATACAACAATAAATACCATACGAAAATACACTGCAAAGTCGCTGATTTATTCAAAAAAAATGGTCAAAGTTTTTTTTTTCTCATTATGCACTGTGTGCTGCAGGATTTTTTTTAGACTGTGCACACTGACCACATAGACCCATTCTTTCATATGAAGGCCTACCAGCTTTCTCCCACTAGATTTGAGGCCGCTAGAATTTATGAGTACTATTTATTTTTTTTATTTATTATCACACCGGCCGATTCCCACCAAGGCAGGGTGGCCCGAAAAAGAAAAACTTTCACCATCATTCACTCCATCACTGTCTTGCCAGAAGGGTGCTTTACACTACAGTTTTTAAACTGCAACATTAACACCCCTCCTTCAGAGTGCAGGCACTGTACTTCCCATCTCCAGGACTCAAGTCCGGCCTGCCGGTTTCCCTGAATCCCTTCATAAATGTTACTTTGCTCACACTCCAACAGCACGTCAAGTATTAAAAACCATTTGTCTCCATTCACTCCTATCAAACACGCTCACGCATGCCTGCTGGAAGTCCAAGCCCCTCGCACACAAAACCTCCTTTACCCCCTCCCTCCAACCCTTCCTAGGCCGACCCCTACCCGCCTTCCTTCCACTACAGACTGATACACTCTTGAAGTCATTCTGTTTCGCTCCATTCTCTCTACATGTCCGAACCACCTCAACAACCCTTCCTCAGCCCTCTGGACAACAGTTTTGGTAATCCCGCACCTCCTCCTAACTTCCAAACTACGAATTCTCTGCATTATATTCACACCACACATTGCCTCAGACATGACATCTCCACTGCCTCCAGCCTTCTCCTCGCTGCAACATTCATCCCCACGTTCACACCCATATAAGAGCGTTGGTAAAACTATAACTCTCATACATTCCCCTCTTTGCCTCCAAGGACAAAGTTCTTTGTCTCCACAGACTCCTAGTGCACCACTCACTCTTTTCCCTCATCAATTCTATGATTCCCTCATCTTTCATAGACCCATCCGCTGACCGTTCCCCTCCCAAATATCGGAATTACGTTCACCTCCTCATACTCTCTCCCTCCAATCTGATATTCAATCTTTCATCACCTAATCTTTTTGTTATCCTCATAACCTTACTCTTTTCCTGTATTCACCTTTTATTTTCTTCTTTGCACACCTACAAATTCATCCACCAATCTCTGCAACTTCTCTTCAGAATCTCCCAAGAGCACAGTGTCATCAGCAAAGAGCAGCTGTGACAACTCCCACTTTGTGTGTGATTCTTTATCTTTTAACTCCACGCCTCTTGCCAAGACCCTCGCATTTACTTCTCTTACAACCCCATCTATAAATATATTAAACAACCAAGGTGACATCACACATCCTTGTCTAAGGCCTACTTTTACTGGGAAAAAATTTCCCTCTTTCCTACATACTCTAACTTGAGCCTCACTATCCTCGTAAAAACTCTTCACTGCTTTCAGTAACCTACCTCCTACACCATACACTTGCAAACATCTGCCACATTGCCCCCCTATCCACCCTGTCATACGCCTTTTCCAAATCCATAAATGCCACAAAGACCTCTTTAGCCTTATCTAAATACTGTTCACTTATATGTTTCACTGTAAACACCTGGTCCACACACCCCCTACCTTTCCTAAAGCCTCCTTGTTCATCTGCTATCCTATTCTCCGTCTTACTCTTAATTCTTTCAATTATAACTCTACCATACACTTTACCAGGTACACTCAACAGACTTATCCCCTATAATTTTTGCACTCTCTTTTATCCCCTTTGCCTTTATACAAAGGAACTATGCATGCTCTCTGCCAATCCCTAGGTACCTTACCCTCTTCCATACATTTATTAAATAATTGCACCAACCACTCCAAAACTATATCCCCACCTGCTTTTAACATTTCTATCTTTATCCCATCAATCCCGGCTGCCTTACCCCTTTCATTTTACCTACTGCCTCACGAACTTCCCCACACTCACAACTGGCTCTTCCTCACTCCTAAAGATGTTATTCCTCCTTGCCCTATACACGAAATCACAGTTTCCCTATCTTCATAAAACATTTAACAATTCCTCAAATTTTCCCTTCCATTTTCCCCAAATTACCTCTAACTCTCCATTTAATAACTCTCCTCTCCTATTTTTAATGACAAATCCTTTGTTCTCTAGGCTTTCTTAACTTGTTAATCTCACTCCAAACTTTTCTTATTTTCAACAAATTTGTTGATAACATCTCCCCCACTCTCCTATTTGCCCCTCTTTTTACATTGCTTCCCCACTCTCTTAACTTTCTCTCTTTTTCTCCAAATACTTTCCCCTTGCTCACTTCTACTTTGTAAAAAACTTCTCATATGCAACTTTTTCTCCCTTACTACTCTCTTTACATCATCTTTCCCACCAATCGCTCCTCTTCCCTCCTGCACCCATTTTCCCTGAAACCCACAAACTTTGCTGAACACTCTAACACTACATTTTTAAACCTACCCCATACCTCTTCGACCCATTGCCTATGCTCTCAATTAGCCCATCTATCCCCCAAATGGCCCTGTTTATATCTTACCCTAACTGCCTCCTCTTTAGTTTATAAACCTTCACCTCTCTCTTCCTGATGCTTCTATTCCCCTTGTATCCTTTCTACCTTTTACTCTCAGTGTAGCTACAACTAGAAAGTGATCTGATAAAATCTGGGGCCCCCTCTATAAACATGTACATCCTGAAGTCTACTCAACGGGTCTTTTATCTACCAATACATAATCCAACAATACTGTCATTTCGCCCTACATCATATCGTGTATACTTATTTTCCTCTTTTTCTTAAAATATGTATTACCTATAACTAAACCCCTTTCTATACAAAGTTCAATCAAAGGGCTCCCATTATCATTACCCCTTTGGCACCCCAACTTACCTACCACACCCTCTCTAAAAGTTTCTCCTACTTTAGCATTCAAGTCCCCTACCACAATTACTCTCTCACTTGGTTCCAAAGGCTCCTATACATTCACTTAACATCCCCCAAAATCTCTCTCTCTCCTCTGCATTCCTCTCTTCTCCAGGTGCATACACGCTTATTATGACCACTTCTCGCATCCAACCTTTACTTTAATCCACATAATTCTTGAATTTACACATTCATATTCTCTTTTCTCCTTCCATAAAATGATCATTTAAAATTACTGCTAACCCCCTTCCCTTTTCTCTAACTCTCTCAGATACTCCAGATTTAATCCCATTTATTTCCCCCACTGAAACTCTCCTACCCTTCAGCTTTGTTTCGCTTAGGGCCAGGACATCCCAAATTCTTTTCATTCATAACTCAGCAATCATCTGTTTCTTGTCATCCGCACTAATCCACGCACATTTAAGCAAACCAGTTTTAAAGTTTTTCTTCTTCTCTTTTTTAGTAATTGTATACAGGAGAAGGGGTTACTAGCCCCTTGCTCCCGGCATTTTTGTCGCCTCATACGACACGCATGGCTTCGGAGGAAAGATTCTTTTCCACTTCCCATGGACAATAGAAGAAATAAAAAAAAAACAAGAGCTATTTAGAAAAAGGAGAAAAACCTAGATGTATGTATATATATATATGCATGTGCGTGTCTGTGAAGTGTGACCAAAGTGTAAGTAGGAGTAGCAAGATATCCCTGTTATCTTAGCGTGTTTATGAGACAGAAAAAGAAACCAGCAATCCTACCATCATGCAAAACAGTTACAGGTTTTTGTTTCACAGTCATCTGGCAGGACGGTAGTACTTCCCTGGGTGGTTGCTGTCTACCAACCTACTACTAGTACGTCAATAACCCCTACGCGTAAGACGTACTAGTACGACGAAAACCCTCAAAGGGTTAAATAATGTTTAAGCTAACAAATGACAGAATGGGTTCTGTTCTAGATTTGCTGGTATAATCGCCCAGCCCGGCCCTGTCGAGGGAGTGTCTCAAGCCAATGTCTCCCATGGGAGAAGGTACAAGTACCTCCTCGTCTTCTGAGACTAATTATCCTCAGGCCTAGCCCTATTCCCCGCCCCCATGGGAATCGGAGGGAGAAGCTACGGGCCTTGGACCACCACAAACCTTGCCCACACAGGGTTCGAAGGATGTGGCAGCTGTACAACAGCAGACAATGTCAGGTGCAAAAGCAGCAAGCACTACAGGATCCTTTTCAAGCCTCACCCCAGCTTTGGGCAGAGGCCCGAGTGCTGGGGAAGCTCAAGAATGCCTCTTATTGAGTGTGTTGCTGCTGCTGCTACTTCACTTGTCCATTGCACTCTCTCCACAGAATGGGTGGGGTATGATCCCATGGCCAGTTGCTTACTCACTGGCCTGGAGTTTTAAGACACACTCACCATGGGTTCGAGTACCACCAGTTCTGTGGTTTGTTTGCAATTATATTATTGAGATTTTGTGAACCATAATATTTTAGCTAGTTGCAAATTGCAATATATATAATTGGTTTGGGAATACTTAAAAGCTGTAGATTATACACAATAGCAGTAATTGGAAAATTTAGACAATGTTTCACCTGCACAGCAGCTTCTTCAAGTCTGGCAGATCCTACCTGGTGGTAGCACAATATATAAGCAGTAGAGAATTATTATTATTATAATCAAAAAGAAGCGCTAAGCCACAAGGGCTATACAGCAAGCAGTAGAGAAGAATGTATATTATAGTGAAATATACACAAAAGCATAAACAGAGGAGCACTGTAGTAGGCTTACTGGTCCATGATAGGTAGATTATTTATAGTAATGTGCTATGTGTATATTTTGAAGGTATTCAGTCCCTTAGACTTGATTATAAGAAAACATTTTACAGAAGATAATAAGCTCCTTAGCTTTCATCTACAATAAATTAAAACATGTGAGATATGCACACACACTGTACAGAAAATTGGTGCTGTACATATTTGGTGTGACAGACCAGCCGGCTCCATGCAGTGCTGCTTTGTGAGGCCTAAGATGCACATGCATGCTAGTGGCTTTCTTTGTGCTTAACAATATTTTATTACATGTAAACTACACTTTGTATACTACACAAAGAAATACCCTTGTCAGTTTAGCGCTTTCTTTATAATAATAATAATAATACACAAAGAAATGAAGTTTTGTTTTTGTCTGGGTTAATGCGGGGCCGAGTACTTTTTTCCCTGGTAGGCTTCCTTGAAACTGTTTTCAGGATGAGGGTAGAAATGGCAGGGTTCACAGAAAGGGTTGGTTTAAAAGGTATGTGAGCAAACATTAAGACATATTTATTAGACAATGTTTTGGTCCTGGGACCTTGATCAAGGACCCAGGACCAAAATATTCTCTAATAAATACGACCGTGTTTGTGTCTTTTTAAACCAATTTATCTGTGTCTATTGCCAAAGTTTAATCCAGAGACAAGGCTGCTGAAGGCTGACAGTTAAATTGGAGTAGATAAAGGGAGGACCATCTTACTCCTCATTTCCCAGATGCTGTTTGGCCCTATGGGTTTAGCACTTCTCCATTATAATACCCCTCAAAGGAGGTTCCTTAATGTTGGTGAGGGGCTCTTGATCAAGAGAACTGAGCCAATGCTCCAACTCCTTGAGTCAAGCCTGAATGCCTTCCATTTTTCAAGGCACTGTATGACCCCTATGGGTTTACTGCTCCCCCATGAATGTAATAATAATAGTTTTACAAATCTATGATTAGTTACTGCTGTTCTAAATGGTAATAACATACAAATTACATCTGTATGGCATACCTATAGTTCTGGCCTCATATATACAATATCTATCACATCTGACGGACATTGTACTCAATCGTCAAAATGTCAAACAGTTACTTGAGACATGCAACGGCTAACTCTACTTCTCTTCATTAAATTCAGATTCATGTTTCTTATCAATTGCTTTAAGCAAATCTTTTTTTGAGTCATGTGTTATTAAGCCATTTTTGTAGTTACACGTACGTATTTGTTAGAATTTTCTCCAGGAGCTTGATCAAGCCTAAACAAACATTACATATCTTCTGCACCTTTATCTCTGATATACCTTTGGTGAGTTTTGTGAGTTTCTACTCCCGGAGCCCGGCCATGGGTCAGGCTCATCTGGTGCTTGCCTGGTCAACCAGGCTGTTGCTGCTGGAGGCCCACTGACCCACATATCGATCACAGCCTGGCTGACCTGACACCTGGTGAAGATACTCGTACGGTTTTACCTTAAAGACTTCTACGCTTGTTCCAGCAATGCTTTCGATAATTTCTGGAGCCACGAATGACGAATGTTGATAAAGTGTTCTCTTCTTGTGCCCACCGCACCCTTGCTTTTCACTGGGTTTATTTTGCACTTCCGTCCATATCCGTCGCTCCAGTATGCTATGGAAGTGTGAAGATTTGGGACCAGACCCTCGAGTACTTTCCAGATGCATATACAGTGGACCCCCGGTTAACGATATTTTTTCACTCCATAAGTATGTTCAGGTGCCAGTACTGACCGAATTTATTCCCATAAGGAATATTGTGAAGTAGATTATTCCTTTCAGACCCCCAAACATACACGTACAAACGCACTTACATAAATACACTTACATAATTGGTCACATTCGGAGGTAATCGTTATGCGGGGGTCCACTGTATATTACTATGTATCTCTATATCCTCGTAATGTTGCTGTTGGCTTGATAAAGCTCCTGGAGAGAGATTATTATTACAATCAAAACTAAGCACTAAACCCATAGGGTTCATACAACATTGTCCTGGAGAGAGAAATTATTTGCACTATTATTATAATGACCTTTTTGATTATAATATTATTATTATTATAATGAAGTGCTAAACCCTTAAGGGTTAGAAACTAAGTTATACTAAATTTCTCAAATATACTTTTACCTAACAGCACCAATTACCTTACAATACAACTTTATTTTAACATATATCGTTATACCTGGAGTTCAGGGGGTCAACGCCCCCGCGGCCCGGTCTGTGACCAGGCCTCATGGTGGATCAGAGCCTGATCAACCTGGCTGCACGCAATCCAAGGTATTACTATATACATTAGATGACACTCAGTTCACGAACTTGAGTTTGATTCGGTACAAAACCTCGAAGAAATTAATTTGGGTTTAGTCTGGTAAGGTTATAAGGAAGATGAACTTAGACGTGGAAACGAGTGTTTTAAAGGGTCTTACCTAGATAACTCATCATCTGTTAGCATTTCTCTGTCTGGTGAGCACGAGAAGAGAAACACGAATCCGAAGCCGTGCCCAAAGCTGTGTGGGAATCAGGAAGGTAACAAAGTTCCCGTGAGAATACAAACAGGAAGTTCAAGAACGGATACGGGAACAAAAATTCCTAATTAGGGGAGATGGATGCCACCCCTAAACCGCAGCAAGACCAGTTGGCGGTGCATGAGGGCGAGTGTCTCGGGGAACGGAGGAATTTGTCAGCTATGGGGATGGCGGTGTGGGGTTGTTGAACGACAGTGATGGTACGTGACGCACGAGTCCCGCTTCCTGAAGTCTAGCGGAAATTGACCCAGATCTGGGAGAGTAACGGAGGGAAGACGAGAACGTTCGCACTCCGCCACGGCAGCTGCTGAAGTTTGTGTTGTTTGGAGGATCTACCCTTGTAGGTTTAGCACTTTATTGATTGGAGGATCTACGACGGTTTGTTGAGCACTTAATTCCGACTGCAATATGACGGTTTGTGCAGAAAATGTGGATGTTGTATGGCGTTATGTCCGTAGTTAGTGTGTAGTAACTACCAGTGTACGTAATGTCCGTAGTTAGTGTAGTAACTACCAGTGTACGTAATGTCCGTAGATAGTGTAGTAACTACCAGTGTATGTAATGTCCGTAGATAGTGTAGTAACTACCAGTGTACGTAATGTCCGTAGTTAGTGTAGTAACTACCAGTGTACGTAATGTCCGTAGTTACTGTGTAGTAACTACCAGTGTATGTAATGTCCGTAGATAGTGTAGTAACTACCAGTGTACGTAATGTCTGTAGTTACTGTGTAGTAACTACCAGTGTACGTAATGTCTGTAGTTACTGTGTAGTAACTACCAGTGTACGTAATGTCCGTAGATAGTGTAGTAACTACCAGTGTACGTAATGTCCGTAGATAGTGTAGTAACTACCAGTGTACGTAATGTCCGTAGATAGTGTAGTAACTACCAGTGTACGTAATGTCCGTAGATAGTGTAGTAACTACCAGTGTACGTAATGTCCGTAGATAGTGTAGTAACTACCAGTGTATGTAATGTCCGTAGATAGTGTAGTAACTACCAGTGTACGTAATGTCCGTAGATAGTGTAGTAAATACCAGTGTACGTAATGTCCGTAGATAGTGTAGTAACTACCAGTGTACGTAATGTCCGTAGATAGTGTAGTAACTACCAGTGTACGTAATGTCCGTAGATAGTGTAGTAACTACCATGTAACGTAATGTCCGTAGATAGTGTAGTAACTACCAGTGTACGTAATGTCCGTAGATAGTGTAGTAACTACCAGTGTACGTAATGTCCGTAGATAGTGTAGTAACTACCAGTGTACGTAATGTCCGTAGATAGTGTAGTAACTACCAGTGTACGTAATGTCCGTAGATAGTGTAGTAACTACCAGTGTACGTAATGTCCGTAGATAGTGTAGTAACTACCAGTGTACGTAATGTCCGTAGATAGTGTAGTAACTACCAGTGTACGTAATGTCCGTAGATAGTGTAGTAACTACCAGTGTACGTAATGTCCGTAGATAGTGTAGTAACTACCAGTGTACGTAATGTCCGTAGATAGTGTAGTAACTACCAGTGTACGTAATGTCCGTAGATAGTGTAGTAACTACCAGTGTACGTAATGTCCGTAGATAGTGTAGTAACTACCAGTGTATGTAATGTCCGTAGTTACTGTGTAGTAACTACCAGTGTACGTAATGTCTGTAGTTAGTGTACGTTCAGTAACGTCCGTAGTCAGTGTACGTTCAGCAGGTCATGAACGTAGCATCAAGCAGGCACAATACGGAGCCCAGGAGCTGTAACACAACAAGAGAGTAATATTCCCCTGAGTAACGTCTAACACAGCCAGCTGGGAGGGTAAACAACTAAGCTCATACACTAGCTAAGTCTATTTTGTTGCGTCTTTGTATATTTTGAAGCTTTGAACCAAAAATTGTAGATTTGTAAAAAACCCATGTAGAAGGTGGGGGTTTTTGGGGTTTAAGTGTAAAAGGCCGAGAAGGGAACACCAGGGGTACTTTTTTTTAAATTGTAAACTACCAGGAACCTTCCCGTGGATATGTAGGTAAACCTTAAAACGGGTTTAATTATTTTCCGTAATTGTGTTGGGGAAAAATTTAATTTTATTAAATGGAGAAAAGTGTGTTTTTGGTAGTTGTCGAGATTTTTTGAAACTCCTGGATTTTTTTCTTTTTTTGGTTTGTAACACAAGTGTCGTTTTTTCCGGTGTGTGTTCCGGGGTTTTTTTGTCCCTGTGGTTTTTTTTTTTGTTGGTTTTGTTGTTTTTTTGTTTTTTTTTGTTTGTAATCCATTTAGAAGGTCCGGGGAAAGTGTTCTCCGGGGGTTTCCTGGGGTTTTTTGTTTTTTTAAAGTACTAAGTCTTATTGTGTACTTAGTAAACCCGTTGCAGTTCTTCCAGGATAAACGTCTCAACAGGACAAAGAACCCCCCAGGAGGGTAACACAACCCCCCGGGTTTTCCCCAATTAACGTTACCAACCCGGGGAAAAACAACTAAAGCCCAACACACAACAATTTGTGCGTCTTTTTATTTGAATTTTTAAACCCAAACAGCCCTTTACCCGGTGGGAAACACCCTTTAAATCAATAATACATTTTTTTTAAAGGGTTTTTTGGGGTTTAAAATCCCCCAAAAAGTTTCAATAAAATATAAGGAATCTTGTTTTTTGGTCCCCATTTAAAGAAATATAAGTAAAGAATTTTTTAAAATTTTGAGGGGGAAAAAGTAACCCTTAAAGTTGGGGGGAAAATGGCTCGTGCGGGTGGGGGAAGGGGCCACAAAGTTGTTTTTTTTTTGGGGGGGCCCCCCCGAAGGAAAGCAAAAAAACAACAAAGGGGGCCTTTTTTTTAAAATTAAAGCCCCTCCGGATTATAAATGGGGGAATTTTCTGTAATGGTTTTTTCATTCCTTCCTGGGTTTTTAATTATTTTTTTTAAACTTGTTGTTTTTGGGAAAATTTTGATTTTTTTTTTTGGGAATTTATTGTGTTGTTTTTGGGTGTTTTGTTTAGTGAGGGTTTGTTAGTTTTGTTTTTGGTTTTTTTTTTCTTTTTTCCTGTGGACACCAACCCCGGGGGGGATTTTTTTGGGTGGGTTTTTTTGGGGGGTTTTGTGCCACTCAATAACCCCCAAAAGTGTTCTAAAAAACGGCTTCCCAAAAAGGGGTTAATTTTCCCCCCCCCCCCCCCCCCCCCCCCAACCCCCCCACCCCCCCAAACCCCACCCCCCTCCCCCCCCCATTAACCCACAACCATCCAAAACCAATTACCCACCCCCCCACCCAACCCCCCCACCCACCCCCCTGGACCCCCCCCTCCCAACCCCGGGTTCCCCCACCCCCCCCCCCCAAAACCCCCCCAAACCCCCCCCAGGGATTGACCCCCCCCTACCCCGGTGTCCCCCCCCCCCCCCGGATTGCCCCCCGTCCCTCCCCGTCCAACCCCCCCCCCCCCTTAAAACCCAGGGGCCCCCCCCCGACTAAACCCCGGTTTTTTACCGTCCCCCCAGGGCCCCCCCGGGGGCCCATAAAACCCCAGGTTGCCCCCACCATCCACAAACCCCCGGGGAGGGGGGTCCCCACCACCCCCCCCCAAACCCCCCACCCCACAAAGGGTGTCCCAACCCACCAAAAAAACACCCGGGAGCCCCCCACCCCCACACCACCACCACCCACCCATCCACTAACACCCAGGTGTGACCCACCCAGCCCAAAAACACCAGGATGCCCCCCACCCCCAGTCCACTAAAAACCGGATGCCACCCACACCAGCCCACTAACCCCAGGATGGACCCCACCGCCCCACAAAACCCCGGATCCCCCACACCAGCCCACTAACCCCCAGGATGTGACCCCCCACCAGTCCACTAAACCCAGGATGCCACCCCACCGCCACTAACACCCAGGAGCCCCCCAAACCCAGTCACTAACACCGGATTGACCCACACCATCATAACACCAGGATGCCCCCCACACCAGTCCACTAACCCCCAGGTTTGCCACCCCCCCAGCCCACTAACACCAGGATGTGACCCACACATCCCCCCTAACCCCCGGGATCCCACCCACACCAGTCCATAACACCCAGGATGCCACCCACCCATCCACTAACCCCCAGGATGCCCCACACCACTCCACTAACCCCCGGGGATGCGACCCACACCTTTCCACTAACACCCAGGTGTGACCCACACCGCCCACTAACACCCGGGATGCCACCCACCTGCCATAACACCGGATCGACCCACCCAGTCCATAACCCCCAGGATGTGACCCCCCCAGTCCACAAAACACCCAGGTGTGACCCACACCAGTCCATAACCCCAGGTGCGCCCCACACCAGTCCACTAACACCCAGGTGCCACCCACACCGTCCACTAACACCCGGTTGCCACCCACACCAGTCCACTAACACCCGATGTAAACCCACCAGTCCACAAACCCCCGGGGATGTGACCCACACCAGTCCCAAAAACACCCGGATGCCACCCCACCAGTCCACTAACACCCGGGGCCCACCCACCCCCAGTCCACTAACACCCAGGATCCCACCCCAACCCAGTCCACTAACACCCAGGATGCCACCACACCACTGCTAACCCCAGGATGCGACCCACCCCCAGCCCCCTAACAACCCAGGATGGGGGGCCCCACCAGCCCACTAACCCCCAGGATGCCCCACAACAGTCACTAACACCAGGATGGACCCACACCGTCCACTAACACCCAGGTGCGCCCCCACCCCAGCCCACTAAACCCAGGATGTGACCCCACCGCCACTAACCCCCAGGAGTGACCCACACCGTCCCCTAACACCGGGATTGACCCACACAGTCCAAAAACCCCCCCGGGATGTGACCCACACCAGTCCACTAACACCCGGATGTGACCCCACACCAGCCACAACCCCCAGGTGTGCCCCAACCCGCCCCACTAACCCCCGGAGCCACCCACCAGTCCCTAACACCCGGGATGCCACCCACACCAGTCCCTAACACCCGGACCCACCCACAAGTCCACTAACCCCCAGGAGGGCGACCCACACCGTCCACAAACCCCCAGGATCCCCCACACCACACAAAAACACCCAGGTGCCCCCCAAACCAGCCACTAACACCCAGGATGTGACCACCCCGTCCACTAACCCCCAGGATGTGCCCACACCATCCACTAACACCGGTGCCACCCACCCAGTCCCTAACCCCGGGATGCCACCCCACCGTCCACAAACACCAGGATGCCCCCACCAGCCCCTAACACCCAGGATGCCCCCCAACCACCCCTAACCCCAGGATGGACCCACACCAGTACAAAACCCAGGTGCGACCCACACCATCCCTAACCCCCAGGAGCCCCCACACCAGCCCACTAACCCCCAGGAGTGCCCCCACACCGCCCTAACCCCCAGGTTGACCCACCCATCCCTAACACCGGGATGGACCCACACCAGTCCTAACCCCCAGGATGTCCCCAACCAGTCCACTAACACCCAGGTTGACCCAAAAAACCAGCCCACTAACCCCCGGATGTGACCCACCCCAGCCCACTAACCCCCGGATGCCCCCCCACACCATCCACAACACCCGGGGGCCCACCCCACCAGTCCACTAACACCCGGATGCCACCCAAAACCGTCCACTAACCCCGGGATGCGACCCCCACCGCCCACTAACACCCGGATGCCACCCACCAGTCCCAACACCCAGGATCCCACCCAACACCCACTAACCCCCAGGATGTGCCCACCCAGTCCACTAACACCGAGGGGGACCCACACCAGTCCACTAACACCGGATCCACCCACCAGCCCACAAACACCCGGTGCCCCCCACCCAGTCCACTAACACCCAGGTTCCCACCCCACCCCACTAACCCCGGGTGCCCCCCCACACCACTCCGCAAACCCCCCAATGGCCCCACACCATCCAAAACCCAGGAGGACCCACCCGCCACAAAACACCCGGATGCGACCCACACCAGCCCACTAACCCCCAGGATGGACCCACACCGTCCACAAACACCCGGATGCGACCCAACCAGATAACACCCGGTTGGACCCACCTCCATAACACCCGGGATGTGACCCACCCATCCACTAACCCCAGGGTGACCACCCACCCACTAACCCCCAGGATGTGACCCCACACCATCACTAACCCCGGGATGTGCCCACCCATCCATAAACTCGGGTATACTTACTGCTAGGGAACACTGGATTGGGTGTAAGATTCAGGTACCATTACTGCAGGTGAAACTGGTTTGGTGAAAGTACGGGTACACTTACTGCTAGGTGAACAGGGTAGTGGGTGAAAGAGACAGGTACCACTTTGCTAGGGTGAACCTGGTAGGGGGGTTGTAAGATTCAGGTCCTACTTACGCTAGGTGACCGGGTAGTGGGTGTAAGTTCAGGTACCTATTAGCTAGGTAAAATTGGTAGGGGGGGAAAGTTTCGGGTACCAACTTACGGGTAGGGAACAGGTCGTGGGTGTAAGTTCAGGTCCCTTTACTGCTAGGTGAACCTGGTAGTGGGTGAAAAGATTCAGGTACCTATTACGGGTAGGTGAACACTGGTCGTGGGTGTAAGTTCAGGTCCCTCTTATGCTAGGTGAACCTGGTAGGTTGTAAGATTCGGGTACCTACTTACTGCTGGGGTCCCCTGGTATTGGGTGAAGATTCGGGTTTCCCTCTTCTACTAGGAAAACACTGGTAGGGGGTGTAAGCCCCAAGGTCCGCTTATGCTAGGTGAACATAGCAGCTGTGTAAACCTAGGTACCTACTGATGCCCAGGTGAACAAGGGAAAGAGATGTAAGGAGATGCGCCCAACATTTCCACCCATGCGGGGATTGAACCACAGACAACCTTTTTTTGAGGCGAGTGTGTTTCCAAAATGAGCCCGGGACTACCGGGTTAGGGGCTTAAAGTAACAAACAAAACTCTCCCTTATATTAAAACCCGAGAGGGGTTTAATGACTGTGTGCAAAACCCTTTGGTATTTTTTTTTTGCAACCTTGGTTCTTTTATTTGTGCAAAACTTGGATTTTTATTTGTGCAAACTTGGTATCTTTTATTTTTTTTGCAAACTTGGTATCTTTTATTTTTGCAACATTGGGATCTTTTTATTTGTGCAACATTGGGATTTTTATTTGTGAACACTTGGTATCTTTATTTGTGCAACATTGGTTTCCTTTTTTGTGCAAACTTGGGTTTCCTTAATTGTCAACACTTGGGTTTCCCTTTTTTGGCAACACTTGGTATCCTTGTTTGTCAACACTTGGGTTCCTTTTTTGTGCAACACTTGGGTTCCTTATTTTTGGCAACACTTGGGTTCCTTATTTTGCAACACTTGGGTTTCCTTTTGTGGGAACACTTGGGGTTTCCATTTGTGCAACACTTGGGTTTCTTTTTTGTGCAACACTTGGGTATCCTTATTTGTGCAACACTTGGGTTTCCTTATTTGTTCAACACTTGGGTTTCCTTATTTGTTCAACACTTGGGTTTCCTTATTTGTTCAACACTTGGGGTTTTCCTTTTTTGTTCAAAACTTGGGGACCTTATTTTGCAACACTTGGGGTTCCTTATTTGTGCAAACTTGGGTTTCCTTATTTTGTTCAACACTTGGGTATCCTTTTTTTGCAACACTTTGGGTTTTTTTGGTGCAACCTGGTATCTTTTTTTGTTCAAAAACCCTTTGGGGATGTTTAACTTAGCATTGGGGATCTGCCCGTAAGACCATTGTGCTTTAATATGTAATTTGGGGTTAAATTTTTTGAAGCCTACTTGGGTTTTTTATACAGTTGGGTATCTTTACAAAACTTGGGTTTTTTTATTGATGCAACATTGGGGTTTTCTTTGATTAACACTAGCGCTTCCTTAATATTTTTTTTATTTTTTTTAGTTGCAAACAGTACAATGGATCTGCCTTCCAGGCAGAGTTATTTACCTGAGAAAATTTCTCCCAGGCTTTGTCTTTATCCTTAAACCGCAGGGTATTAAAATGGTTTTTCCCCTTTTTCTTCGAAGGACCTTTTTTAGAGGTCACTTCAAAGCACCTTTTAAATAAAGCTTTTATGTAAATTTCTTAAAATTTGGAAATTTTGCTGGTCCATGGGGTTGTATACAGGAGTGGGGTTTTTGCAGCAAACACTTCATAATGAAACTTGCATTCATCCACCAAAAATTTCCCCCAAACCTGGAGGGCGAGAAAGATTTTTTTTTTTCGGATTTTTTTTAACCCCGGAGGGTTTGCAAACCCGGATAACCAAAAGAGGCATGTGTCACGAGGGCACCTTCTTATTTCCATTGGGGCCTCAATCTTGTACCCCAGGATTTGCCTACACCGGTCGATAACACCCCGTCCTTTTTGCTGCTAGGGAAAAAAAAAACAAGGGGTAAGGAAACGTCCAAAGTTTTTACCCCCCCAGGAAACGAACCTGGGCCCTCTACATTGAAGCGAGAGCTTTGCCCCCAGGCCATGGGTCACCCGCCCGGGAACGGGCCCTGGGGTGAGAGGAGCATTGTCCATTACCGGAAGTGCCCTTAATTTTTAAGTTTTTTCGCAAAGGTAAACTTCACACGGGGCAAAACCCTTTATGTATCCCCCCTGAGAAATGTTGTTACTCGGCTTTCATTTGCCCCACACTGAGTTTTTTTTTTTACACATTGTTTTTTAAACCCCCTTTGGATTTTAAGTGGTTTAAAAGCAAAAGGTTTAATTTTGCAGTCCCCCCCTAGCATTTCCACCAATAAGGTGTTTGCCGTCTTTCATGCCAAAAATTTTCTTGGGAATGATTTTCTTTTTGTTAATGTGGTTTTGTTAGGGATTGTTTTCCCGAAGGGCCGTTTATCCATAAATATTGAGGGAAAAAACCCTTGATGTCTCTGCGGTTTTAAAATTTCCCTTTAAAGAACTTTCGCCCCATCTCGTTAGCACTGGCGCCCCCCCCATACTTCCCACACTATGAATCCCGCTCCCCTTTTTTAAACCCTTCAAACCCCCCCCTACTTGCCTTAAATTCATCTTTTCACCACTTTATGGGGTGTCTCACCTAAGATCATTTTAACCCCTCTGCCCTTTCACAATTTTTTCAGAAAACACTTTTGGGATCAGGCCCAATGTTTTCATTAATCCCACTTAGAAGTTTTTCCTATTTCAAATTTCCTGTGACCTTTTTACAGCAAAAATTTTTACTCTTTTGCAACTCGCCCTTCATTGACCCCCCCCCCCTTTTTTTAAGTACTAATGGTTGCCACCCTTTAGGTTTGGGGTAACCCTTGTACCTTGGGTTTTTTGGAAAAGTTGAAGACTTCATTTTCTTGATTTATTGAAACAGAGTTGCATAGTGGGGGACAGACATGACCTCCTTTATTGTGCATTAGTGGAGAAATTTTTTAGGCTTCCCGCCTTGCTTTTTTAGTGACTATTATAAGTGAGACTTTGGTGGGTTTGTTGAACTGATACGTGAAATTTTGGGAAAAATTTTTAGAAAGGGGTCACTAGCCCGAGTATTTGAAATTGGGGGGTTTTTCCTTTTAAATTTTTAAACTGTAGTAGAGAAGAAATATTTTGTATATTGGCTGTCGGAGGTGGAAGAGGTTTTCTGGTTAAGTTTTATCTCTGTTTTTGGATGGTTTTCAAAAGCCCGAGGTTTCAGAAGGGGGGTTTTCCCGGTCTTTTTCGTTTAACTTTTATTTGTTAAATCGCTAGCATAAAAATTGTTTTGATTTTTCCCTTTTTATAGGGGAAGCCTGCCTTTTTCGATTGGGTTTATACTTAGGGACTAAACTCAATATGAAAAGTTTTCATATTGAGTTATTTGTCATTGGACTTTAAGAGGTATTTGTAAGCCATGGGCTGTTGGTTTTTATTGCTGTGTTGTTTAGTTTTAATTTGGAAAATGTCTGTTGTAGATTTTTTTTTTTTTTTTTTTTTTTTTTTTTTTTTTTTTTTTTTTTTTTTTTTTTTAAAAAAAAAAAAAAATGACGCATTCATTAATTTCATGACTCGGCAATCCTGTATCAGTCAAGGTTACTAATTGAAATTAAGTATTTTTCTGACGATCATCAGGTAATTTTCGAAGGTGGGGGAATGTCAGGTGTTATCGTGATTACCCGCATTTAAGGAGATACAGTAATGGTCAGTACAGTCAAGTACGGGCATTTATAGGGTTAGTTATAGATGGTAATTTTCAAACAATTTTTCATAGGTTTGGGAAAATTTTAAATTATTTGGGGGTCATCTGCTTGAATGAGGTTTATGCTGAAGTTTCTACCCAATATCAGATGATGTTTTTACTCGTTTTTAAAAAAGTTTTTTAGGTTTCACTGCCCATTGAATGTTCTTTTTTTAGGGTGTGTAAATTGAATCAAAAATTCTTGTTATTCATCACTTGCACTTTTTTTCTGTTCCCCCTTTAAAACCCAAATTGACAAGGGGTTTAAAGATAATGTATTTTGTTATTAATTCATACTTGCCTGTGTATTATTTTTTCACATGTTTTAAATAATGACATTAGTTTATATGGTAGCTATTGATTTCAGATTGGATTCGAACTTTTATAGATAGGTGTAACCCAAGTTCATTTAGCTGTGTTTGGTAATGTTTTAGTTTATATAGATTTGTTAAAGAGCAGTGCAGTAGTTGGTGATATTTTATGTGCAGCTGACTTTGTGAGGGCATTCAGGGAAACCAGTTGGCCAAACTTGAATACTGGAGGTGGGAAGTACAGTGCCTGCACTCTGAAGGAGGGGTGGAGGTGGGAAGTACAGAGTGCCTGCACTCTGAAGGAGGGGTGGAGGTGGGAAGTACAGTGCCTGCACTCTGAACGAGGGGTGGAGGTGGGAAGTACAGTGCCTGCACTCTGAAGGAGGGGTGGAGGTGGGAAGTACAGTGCCTGCACTCTGAAGGAGGGGTGGAGGTGGGAAGTACAGAGTGCCTGCACTCTGAAGGAGGGGTGGAGGTAGGAAGTACAGTGCCTGCACTCTGAAGGGAAATGGTGGAGGTGGGAAGTACAGTGCCCGCACCTGAAGGAGGAAGTGGGGGGGGGAATACAGTTACCTGCACTCTGAAGGAGTGGTGGAGGTGGGAAGTACAGTACCTGCACTCTGAAGGAGTGGTGGAGGTGGGAAGTACAGTACCTGCACTCTGAAGGAGTGGTGGAGGTAGGAAGTACAGTACCTGCACTCTGAAGGAGTGGTGGAGGTAGGAAGTACAGTACCTGCACTCTGAAGGAGTGGTGGAGGTGGGAAGTACAGTACCTGCACTCTGAAGGGGGGGAGGTGGGGAAATACAGTGCCTGCACTCTGCAGGAGTGGGGAGGTGGGAAGTACAGTACCTGCACTCTGAAGGAGTGGTGGAGGTGGGAAGTACAGTACCTGCATTCTGAAGGAGTGGTGGAGGTGGGAAGTACAGTACCTGCACTCTGAAGGAGGGGTGGAGGTGGGAAGTACAGTGCCTGCACTCTGAAGGAGGGGTGGAGGTGGGAAGTGCAGTACCTGCAATCTGAAGGAGGGGTGGAGGTGGGAAGTACAGTGCCTGCACTCTGAAGGAGGGGTGGAGGTGGGAAGTGCAGTTAAACCCGCACTCTGCAGGAGTGGTGGAGGGTGGAAGTACAGTGCCTGCACTTGAAGGAGGGGTGGAGGTGGGAAGTACAGTACCTGCACTCTGCAGGAGTGGTGGAGGTGGGAAGTACAGTACCTGCACTCTGAAGGAGGGGTGGAGGTGGGAAGTACAGTGCCTGCACTCTGAAGGAGGGGTGGAGGTGGGAAATGCGTACCTGCACTCTGAAGGAGGGGTGGAGGTGGGAAGTACAGTACCTGCACCCCTGAAGGAGGGGTGGAAGTGGGAAGTACAGTACCTGCACTCTGAAGGAGGGTGGGGAGGTGGGAAGTACAGTACCTGCACTCTGAAGGAGGGGTGGAGGTGGGGAAGTACAGTACCTCACTCTGAAGGAGGGTGGAGGTGGGGTACATACCTGCACTCTGAAGGAGGGGTGGAGGTGGGAAGTACAGTGCCTGCACTCTGAAGGAGGGGTGGAGGTGGGAAGTACAGTACCTGCACTCTGCAGGAGGGGTGGAGGTGGGAAGTACAGTACCTGCCCTCTGAAGGAGGGGTGGAAGTGGGAAGTACAGTACCTGCACTCTGAAGGAGGGGTGGAGGTGGGAAGTACAGTGCCTGCACTCTGCAGGAGGGGTGGAGGTGGGAAGTACAGTGCCTGCACTCTGAAGGAGGGGTGGAGGTGGGAAGTACAGTGCCTGCACTCTGCAGGAGGGGTGGAGGTGGGAAGTACAGTGCCTGCACTCTGCAGGAGGGGTGGAGGTGGGAAGTACAGTGCCTGCACTCTGCAGGAGGGGTGGAGGTGGGAAGTACAGTTTCCTGCACTCTGAAGGAGGGGTGGAGGTGGGAAGTACATACCTGCACTCTGAAGGAGGGGTGGAGGTGGGAAGTACAGTACCTGCACTCTGCAGGAGGGGTGGAGGTGGGAAGTGCAGTACCTGCACTCTGAAGGAGGGGTGGAGGTAGGAAGTACAGTACCTGCACTCTGAAGGAGGGGTGGAGGTGGGAAGTACAGTGCCTGCACTCTGCAGGAGGGGTGGAGGTGGGAAGTACAGTGCCTGCACTCTGAAGGAGGGGTGGAGGTGGGAAGTACAGTACCTGCACTCTGAAGGAGGGGTGGAGGTGGGAAGTACAGTACCTGCACTCTGCAGGAGGGGTGGAGGTGGGAAGTGCAGTACCTGCACTCTGAAGGAGGGGTGGAGGTAGGAAGTACAGTACCTGCACTCTGAAGGAGGGGTGGAGGTGGGAAGTACAGTACCTGCACTCTGAAGGAGGGGTGGAGGTGGGAAGTACAGTACCTGCACTCTGCAGGGGGGGGTGGAGGGGAAGTGCAGTACCTGCACTCTGAAGGAGGGGTGGAGGTAGGAAGTACAGTACCTGCACTCTGAAGGAGGGGTGGAGGTAGGAAGTGCAGTACCTGCACTCTGAAGGAGGGGTGGAGGTAGGAAGTACAGTACCTGCACTCTGAAGGATGGGTGGAGGTAGGAAGTGCAGTACCTGCACTCTGAAGGATGGGTGGAGGTAGGAAGTACAGTACCTGCACTCTGAAGGAGGGGTGGAGGTGGGAAGTACAGTACCTGCACTCTGAAGGAGGGGTGGAGGTGGGAAGTACAGTGCCTGCACTCTGAAGGAGGGGTGGAGGTGGGAAGTACAGTACCTGCACTCTGAAGGAGGGGTGGAGGTAGGAAGTACAGTACCTGCACTCTGAAGGAGGGGTGGAGGTGGGAAGTACAGTGCCTGCACTCTGAAGGAGGGGTGGAGGTGGGAAGTACGTGCCTGCACTCTGAAGGGGGGGTGGGAGGTGGGAAGTACAGTACCTGCACTCTGAAGGAGGGGTGGAGGTGGGAAGTACAGTACCTGCACTCTGAAGGAGGGGTGGAGGTGGGAGGTACAGTACCTGCACTCTGATGGAGGGGTGGAGGTGGGAAGTACAGTACCTGCACTCTGAAGGAGGGGTGGAGGTGGGAAGTACAGTACCTGCACTCTGAAGGAGGGGTGGAGGTGGGAAGTACAGTACCTGCACTCTGAAGGAGGGGTGGAGGTGGGAAGTGCAGTACCTGCACTCTGAAGGAGGGGTGGAAGTGGGAAGTACAGTACCTGCACTCTGAAGGAGGGGTGGAGGTGGGAAGTACAGTACCTGCACTCTGAAGGAGGGGTGGAGGTGGGAAGTACAGTACCTGCACTCTGAAGGAGGGGGGGAGGGGGGAAGTGGGAGTACCTGCACTCTGAAGGGGGTGGAGGTGGGAAATACAGTGCCTGCACTCTGAAGGAGGGGTGGGGGGTGGAAAATACAGTACCTGCACTCTGAAGGAGGGGTGGAGGTGGGAATACAGTACCTGCACTCTGAAGGAGGGGTGGAGGTGGGGGAAGCAGTACCTGCACTCTGAAGGGGGGTGGGAAATGGGAAGTACAGTACCTGCACTCTGGAGGGGGGGTGGAGGTGGGAAGTACAAGTACCTGCACTCTGAAGGAGGGGTGGAGGTGGGAAGTACAGTACCTGCACTCTGAAGGAGGGGTGGAGGTGGGAAGTACAGTGCCTGCACTCTGAAGGAGGGGTGGAGGTGGGAAGTACAGTGCCTGCACTCTGAAGGAGGGGTGGAGGTGGGAAGTACAGTACCTGCACTCTGAAGGAGTGGTGGAGGTGGGAAGTACAGTACCTGCACTCTGAAGGAGGGGTGGAGATATGTTGCAGTTTTTGAACTGTAGTATTGGCACACCTCTGGTAAGACAGTGTTGGAGTGAGTGATGAAAGTGTTTCTTCTCTTTCGGGTCACCCTGCCTTGGTGGGTTACCCTGCCTTTGGGGGTCACCCTGCCTTGGTGGGTCACCCTGCCTTGGTGGGTCACCCTGCCTTGGTGGGTCACCCTGCCTTGGTGGGTCACCCTGCCTTGGTGGGTCACCCTGCCTTGGTGGGTCACCCTGCCTTGGTGGGTCACCCTGCCTTGGTGGGTCACCCTGCCTTGGTGGGTCACCCTGCCTTTGGGGGTCACCCTGCCTTGGTGGGTCACCCTGCCTTGGTGGGTCACCCTGCCTTGGTGGGTCACCCTGCCTTGGTGGGTCACCCTGCCTTGGTGGGTCACCCTGCCTTTGGGGGTCACCCTGCCTTGGTGGGTCACCCTGCCTTGGTGGGTCACCCTGCCGTGGTGTGCCACCCTGCCTTGGTGGGCCACCCTGCCTTGGTGGGTCACCCTGCCTTGGTGGGTCACCCTGCCTTGGTGGGTCACCCTGCCTTGGTGGGTCACCCTGCCTTGGTGGGTCACCCTGCCTTGGTGGGTCACCCTGCCTTGGTGGGTCACCCTGCCTTGGTGGGCCACCCTGCCTTGGTGGGCCACCCTGCCTTGGTGGGCCACCCTGCCTTGGTGGGTCACCCTGCCTTGGTGGGTCACACCCTGCCTTGGTGGGTCACCCTGCCTTGGTGGGTCACCCTGCCTTGGTGGTCACCCTGCCTTGGTGGGTCACCCTGCCTTGGTGGGTCACCCTGCCTTGGTGGGTCACCCTGCCTTGGTGGGTCACCCTGCCTTGGTGGGTCACCCTGCCTTGGTGGGTCACCCTGCCTTGGTGGGTCACCCTGCCTTGGTGGGTCACCCTGCCTTGGTGGGTCACCCTGCCTTGGTGGGTCACCCTGCCTTGGTGGGTCACCCTGCCTTGGTGGGTCACCCTGCCTTGGTGGGTCACCCTGCCTTGGTGGGTCACCCTGCCTTGGTGGGTCACCCTGCCTTGGTGGGTCACCCTGCCTTGGTGGGTCACCCTGCCTTGGTGGACCACCCTGCCTTGGTGGACCACCCTGCCTTGGTGGACCACCCTGCCTTGGTGGGTCACCCTGCCTTGGTGGACCACCCTGCCTTGGTGGGTCACCCTGCCTTGGTGGGTCACCCTGCCTTGGTGGGTCACCCTGCCTTGGTGGGTCACCCTGCCTTGGTGGGTCACCCTGCCTTGGTGGGTCACCCTGCCTTGGTGGGTCACCCTGCCTTGGTGGACCACCCTGCCTTGGTGGACCACCCTGCCTTGGTGGACCACCCTGCCTTGGTGGACCACCCTGCCTTGGTGGACCACCCTGCCTTGGTGGGTCACCCTGCCTTGGTGGGTCACCCTGCCTTGGTGGACCACCCTGCCTTGGTGGGTCACCCTGCCTTGGTGGACCACCCTGCCTTGGTGGACCACCCTGCCTTGGTGGACCACCCTGCCTTGGTGGGTCACCCTGCCTTGGTGGGTCACCCTGCCTTGGTGGGTCACCCTGCCTTGGTGGACCACCCTGCCTTGGTGGACCACCCTGCCTTGGTGGGTCACCCTGCCTTGGTGGACCACCCTGCCTTGGTGGGTCATCCTGCCTTGGTGGGTCACCCTGCCTTGGTGGGTCACCCTGCCTTGGTGGGTCACCCTGCCTTGGTGGGTCACCCTGCCTTGGTGGGTCACCCTGCCTTGGTGGGTCACCCTGCCTTGGTGGGCCACCCTGCCTTGGTGGGTCACCCTGCCTTGGTGGGTCACCCTGCCTTGGTGGGCCACCCTGCCTTGGTGGGCCACCCTGCCTTGGTGGGCCACCCTGCCTTGGTGGGTCACCCTGCCTTGGTGGGTCACCCTGCCTTGGTGGGTCACCCTGCCTTGGTGGGCCACCCTGCCTTGGTGGGCCACCCTGCCTTGGTGGGTCACCCTGCCTTGGTGGGTCACCCTGCCTTGGTGGCCACCCTGCCTTGGTGGGCCACCCTGCCTTGGTGGGCCACCCTGCCTTGGTGGGCCACCCTGCCTTGGTGGGCCACCCTGCCTTGGTGGGCCACCCTGCCTTGGTGGGCCACCCTGCCTTGGTGGGCCACCTTGCCTTGGTGGGTCACCTTGCCTTGGTGGGCCACCCTGCCTTGGTGGGCCACCTTGCCTTGGTGGGCCACCCTGCCTTGGTAGGAAACGGCTGATGTGCTAAAAAAATATGCAGAATATGAGCTTAATTTCCAGCTTTGTTCCTTAGCACCGCACACATCTGTGTACAGTGACACCTAACTTTGTGCCCCTGATTCCATTACTCTCAAATTAATGTTTGTAGTAATGTTTTATAAAGAGAAAAGTAACTTGAAATTCTTTTTTCAAAGCGGCAAATATCAAGTTGCTGCCAATAGTGTGCCAGCTACTAGATATCAATGGCAAAGTTTTCCCACAAAAATAATAAGATTAGCAAAGAATTTAATTAGTGCAAGAAAGTTTGGAACAAAATGTTTGAAGTGGAATGACATTTTGAAACCTGGAAATGTGCAAAAAAGGGGCAAAACTAGAGGTCAGCTTGACAAGAATGCACCTGGGTCTACAGTCAGCTGAGAAGCCTACTCACCACAACAGCTAAGTGATGCTTCGTAAGATATAAATTTGCTCTCTGCTATTAGTTAAAAATTTAACACCATGACAATGCAGTTTATGAGAGCTCAAAAGTAATTCTGTAATAATGTGATAGGTGGCACCCCTCCCCTCTTACCTTCCCTCCCGGCTATCCTACACATTTCTCGCTGGCCTTTAATGCTAGCAGGTGGAGAAGTAACTCACCATAATGGATGGAAAAGTATTGTAGGAGATTTTAGATTTTACCACTGAAGCAGCTAGTTTACTGTGCACCCTGTATCCATCCTGTGGACGGTAGTGCAAGAGCATTTGGATTCACATAAGGCCTAGGAAATGGGCCCTAAAAGGGTTTACACGAGTGCATACATCTGGATTAATATCTACAGTTCACTTACGTTCACTTGCTTGATATATCTGGTATTTTATTTTCATTAATAAGATATCGTGACATATCATATAGGTCATTATACTGTTCATCTCTATCGTCCTTAATAAATGATCAATTAAACACAGTGTTTAAGATAGCGACCATAGTGCTGGCCACATACTGTGTGTTTGGTTTGATCATCATCATCATCTGAGGGGTGTTAATGTTGCAGTTTAAAAACTGTAGTGTAAAGCACCCTTCTGGCAAGACAGTGATGGAGTGAATGATGGTGAAAGTTTTTCTTTTTCGGGCCACCCTGCCTCGGTGGGAATCGGCCAGTGTGATAATAATAAAATAAACTGTGTGTCTGCTAAACTGCCAGAAGTACTGGTAACCAAATCTAAGTCTGGCAACTACAACATCAGTCAGTCTGTTCACATTGCAAGTTGCTCCATAAACATGCTTATCTTATGGAAAAGGTCAGGGCTGTTATTTTGTATCCCATTCTTATTCCATGCACATGAGAGACTACAGGGTCATGGTGGGTCTTTAGCAGACCCCAATTGGTTAAATACTCTAGTTGTTTAGAATTTTAGTCACCATTTCATTGACAGGTTAACCAATACCAGTTAAGTAATGCATTGATGCATTAAATGAATTCGTTTTAAAATTTTAGTTACTTTGCCATTGATATAATTGTTGGTCCCTTTTTGTATGGTAAGCCATAATACTGCCCCCCCCCCCTTTTTTTTTTTTTTTTTTTTTTTTTTTTTAACTCTGTGGGCATCTGCCAAGGCAGGGTGATCCAAAGAAGAAAATGCATCCACCATTATTCATTCACTTACTTTCCAACCAGAAGTGTGCTAGAGTGCAGACACTGCACTTTCCACCTCCAAGATTCTTGTCTGGCTAACCAGTTTCTCAGAATTCCTTCATAAAAGTTATCTTACTCACACTCAATAGTATATCCATTACCACTTGTCTCCATTCACTCCTATGAAATATGCTCACACAAGTCTGTTGGATGATCAAGCCCCTAAAACTTGGACTCTCTTACCCCCTTCAACTATTCCTAGGATGACCCCTAACCTTCCTTCCTTCCACCCAGGATTCATATGCCTTCCTTGTTAAACTAACTCTCCATCCTCTACATATCCCAAACCACCTCCACAACCCCTCTTCAACCCTCTGACTTGTACCCTTGGTGACCCCATATCACTTTTTAATTTGTACTGATTTTTTTTTATTATTATTTTTTACTTGATATTCACATTACAAGTTGCTCTCAAACTTGGCACCTCAGCTGCCTCTTGCCACTTTTTTTTTATATCAGCATTCACGAGTTATTCCTCAGTACCCTTTTTTTTTTTTTCCCCTCCTAAGATAAATCTAGGAAATTTCCCCTTATCTTTTCTCTCTACATTTTCTCCATTAACATAAAATCTTTTCTTTTCACATACTTCAGTACTCCACTTCCCATACTCTCCCTGTCCCATGCATGAAACTACTACCTACCCTTTATGACTAATATTCAACAACTCTCCATCTTTCTGGTACCTCCACCTCCCAGTCTATCATCTCTTTTCTTTCTGCTAAGCCCATTTGCTCTTCAGGCTTAATCACCTTATTGATCTTTTTTTTTTTTTTTTTTTTTACACAGGGTTTGACAAGGTTAACCCTTTGACTGTCGAGGTCGTATATATACGTCTTACGAGGTACAGTGTTTGACGTATATATGCTCATAAATTCTAGCGGCTTCAAATCAAGCGGGAGAAAGCTGGTAGGCCCACATGTGAGAGAATGGGTCTGTGTGGTCAGTGTGCACCATATAAAAAAAATCCTGGAGCACCCAGTGCATAATGAGAATAAAAAAAACTCGGACCGTTTTTTTTTTTTTATTAAAATGCTGACTTTGTGGTATATTTTTGTATAGTATTTATGGTTGTATTCTCATTTTCATGGTCTCATTTGATAGAATGGAAAACATCTTATAGAAATAGAGGTGATTTTGATTGATTTTACTATAAAAAGAACCTGGAAATGGAGCTCAAAGTAGTGGAAATGTTTGATTTTTGCCAATGTTCAAAAGTAAACAAATGATGCCATTGTCCAATAAATGTCCAACTAGCTATTCTAATATGCAGTCATGAATGGGTTTATGTTATTTATACAATTATTACAATATTCCAGTAGTCTGCATAATAGTAAGTCTTATTTTTTGTTTGAATAAAAATTCAAAATAGAAAGCAAGAGTAACATCAAAGGGGCCTGGAGACATGACTGATGAACAAAGAAAATGTTATTTTAGAGCCAGGAATGTCTGCATTGTTCATTCTGAACCTTATTTTGAAATTGTCATATTTTTTCATTTTCGTGAAATTGGCCAAATTGCAAATTTCTGACCACGTTATAGGGTAGTTGAAATCGGCAAATGGGCAGTTTCTTGTACTCAATTGAAAGAGCTTTGAGTTTGGTCTACTGGAGCAATGGAATTAGCGGAAAATAGGGCTCAAAGTGGGGGAAATTGCCGATTTGTAAATATCGCCGGGGTCGCTAACTTCGCGAGAGCGTAGTTCTGTCAGTTTTCCATCAAATTTCGTGTTTTTGGTGTCATTATAATCGGGAAAAGATTTTCTATCATGTCATAAGAAAAAAAATAATTTTTTTTTTTTTTTTTTTTTAAATTTTGCGACACCAGGAGACACTTCAGGATTGGGGCTTGCGACAGTCAAGGGGCTAAGGATCCCTAGCTTTATTGACAAGCTATTTACAGGTTAAGGATTCCTAACTTTATTTGCAAGCTAAGAGCTGTTACCTACATCAGCTCATTTGAAAGCATTTTTGTTGTTATGAGACATACAAGTAGGGAACAGGATGAAATTGGAGTCATCTGTGGGCCAGCATTTTCATTTGATCAACTGACTTTATCTCGTTGACATCATTATGCTGTACGAATGTGTTCCATACTCGAGTCATCCTGGGTATATATGATCTCAGATGGGGTGATGTTCTGGAGAAGGGTACAGCCAGAGTGAAGTTGCTGCTTTCTGCCCGTCTTGTGGCATAAAAGCTTGTTTCACGCTGTCCTCGAAGTGGATCCAAGTGTGGTACTTTGACAATATTGGTCTTGTACATAACAGTAAGGCCACCCACATCCCTCCTATGTTGAAGGCTCTGCTGAAATGACAGATCTATCCAGGATGGGTCCAGGCGAGAGATGAGACGTCTTGCTCTGTTCTCTACTCTGTCAAGCAGTTGCAGATGAGAGGGGGGCAGGCAAACCAAGAAAGTGGAGCATACTCAAGGTGTGAGCGTACTTGTGCCTCGTACAGAATCTTGCAACCCCTACTGTTATTCTCCACAAAATTTGCTGATAAACTTGCCCATTCTTTCATTGGCTCTCCCTTTTTTGCATTCCATCACCATTTTTTAACCTTCCTCTTCCTCTCATGTACTCTACTTTGTCTATCATGTTTACATTGTAAAATCTTTTCATATGCTAATTTCTTCTCTCTTACCACCCTCTTTACTTCATCATTCCATCTGTCTGATGTTCTTCCCACCTGCACCTACCCTCCTATACCCACAAACTTGTGCTACATGCTTTAGTAATGCATTCTAAAATTTAACCCATACCTCCTCAACCACCACCTCATTTCTTGCACTTTCTCTAGCCCACATATCCCTCAATAGTTGCTGATAGCTTTCCTTAATTCATTCATTTTTACATCCCTCTTACCCACTGCTGCCAGTCTACTTGTACTCCATCTGCCCGTTACTCTTACTGTCACGACCTTAAATGATCTGATTTTTCTGTTGCTCCTTTAAAAACGTGGACATTCTGAAATCTACCCATTAACCTTCTGTCTTATTCTCAAAATAAATATTTTCTACTATCAAACTCTTTCTACACTTTGGTTAAGGACCCCTCATTTTCATTTACTCCTGGCACTAAAAACTTTACCACCCCATCTACAACTCTCACTAGCATTAAGCTTTCCCACAGAAATAATCCTTTCACATGGCAGAAAATATCCTAAGTATTCACTTAAGATCTGCCAAACTCGCTCACTCTTGTGCAACTCTCTTTTTAAGGTGCATACATGACTGTATGTATAAAATTACTCATATTGTTATTCTCTTATTAATCTTAAACCCCTCCCTTCACCCATTCCGAGCCTGTACACATTCCTGTTTTTGTACATTCCTCCTGCAGAGCCATATGACCCTTAAGTTTAGCACTTACATTGATATTTGTTTATTATTATTATTATTATTATTATTCATCCACATCACGATGGGCAATAGGTCAGATAGTGACAATGTGCTCTTCTCCTTGTAACCCTGTATTCAAGAGGGACACCTCTCCATTCATAACAGTACTATACAGCCTCTCCTCACTTAGCAACATACTTGTTTGCCGACGACTCGGACTTAAGATGGGCTCTCTGACCAGTATGCATACCTAAATAATGTATATTAGAACTGATTTCCTCTATTCTGTTTATTACAATAACAGTACACTACTGTATAAACATTTAAAAATATACCAGAAATGTTGTAAATGGTGCAAAGGTGACAAAACAATATCAAAGATTGTTGAAACAAATCCACTACCATTGTAGTGTGCTCCTCACTTAACGATGAATTCGTTTACCGATGTGGTTTTAGGAACGAAACTCCGTTGTTAAGTGAGGAGAGGCTGTGATTTAACCCTTTCAGGGTCCAAGGCCAAAAACTGAAGTGGTGCTCCAGTGTCCAAGAAATTTTGAAAAAAAAAAAAAAAGTTTTTTTCTTACAGAATTAGAGAGTATATTTTTGTGAAGGTAATAAGACAAAAAAAAAAAATTCTGATCAGTACTTACCGAGATACAGTGCCAAGAAGTTTACCCAAAATGACCGAGTGGCGGCAACATCGACGAATTCCACATACGCACATTACTTTATCGTTTTTTTTTTGTAGTTTTCTGTTCTTTTCTATTTTTTCTTCTTTTCCTACTAACATTTGGGGCCTGAGAGACCAATACTGTATATAATGTATATATATAAACTCTCTGTATTGAACACAATAACTGCACTAAAGTTATTACATTATTATTTACCACTGTTGTTTATTACAATAAACATGCACAAATCTTGTATAATACTAATGTTCTATCATATATTTACATATTTACAATCACTGGACATGTTTTAGAACTGCTGGAGCTTGTGGAACTCCTTGAAACAAGGCACCATGCACAGAGGCACCTTACATTCCTCGCACATAAACCGAGTGTCTTTGCGTCTTTGTTGCCGTCGTTTTGTTTGTGCACAGACAATACATCTCTTCTGAGCAAATTTCTTCTTAGTTGCAGGAAGCTGTATTATGAAATGATCACCTTCTCTCCTCAAACGCTTGGGTATATCCTGAGGAGTTTGAGGACCTTGTTGTATAGCAGGTGTTGTTACCTGGTACTTCATTATGAGTTGCCTGACAACAGACAAACAAAATTCACCATATGGTGGTCTGTTGCCAGTCTTCATTTGGTACATATTATATGCATTGAGCATTGAAATGTCCATGAGATGGAAGAAAAGTTTCATGTACCACTTGTAGCTCTTATGAACACAGTCAACAAAGCCAATTTGCATGTCACATTTGTCAACCAACTGCATGTTTTGTGTATAATCAATCACTGTCACTGGTTTTCAAATATGTTCATTAGTTACTCGATCAACTTGGCCACTGTCTTGCATTTCGTTACGGTGAATGGTTGTCAACAATGTGACATCTCGTTTGTCATGCCACCGTAATGCCGTAATGTCATTGGCAGTAAACACCTGCACGTCATCACCATGAGCACCTGCGTTGAACCTGGGCATGTTTACGATTAGAACGCACTGTGCCACACACATCTGTCTTGTTCACTCACAAGAAATCACTGAGTAAAGGGCTTGTGTACCAGTTATCGGTATATAATGTATACCCCTTACCAAGATAAGGTGCCATCATGCTTCTCACTACGTCACCTGAGATACCCAATAACATCTTGGTATTTTTCAATTGTTTTACATCCAGTGTATACAACAATATCCAATACCAGGCCACTGTCACAGTCACAGAGTACAAACAGTTTTATACCAAAGCTTTTCCTCTTGCTCGGTATATACTGCTTGAATGACAGCCTACCTTTGAACAAAATCAAAGACTCGTCAATTACAAGATTCTTGAATGGATAAAAGTGCATGTTGAACTTTTGTTTGAGATACATAAAAACATTTCTAATCTTGTATAACCTGTCACTTCTGTCAGGCCTGGTTTTGTCAGAGAAGTGCAACATACGTAACAGTAAAATAAACCTGTTCACTGGGATGATTTCACTGAAGACCGGGTTAGAAATTAGCCGTTCTGTGGACCAGTATGCTTTTATATTATGCGGGGGCGTTGACCCCCGGAACTCTCTCCAGATAAACTCTCCAGAATAGACATGAGGCATAAGCATTATTGTTGCAGAAAGCAAATACATTTCTGCAACAGTCGTCTCTTTCCACTGGTGTAGTCTTGACTGTGGTGAAATGATCGTATTTGCCATGGTGTACTCAAAATACTTGTTACTTTCCCTGACAATGGTTTCCATCAAGGGCTGGTCAAAGAATATTTCAAAAAAATTCCAGTTCATTGGCCTTGGTTCCAAGGGGACAAGTTGGTAGAATTCCACTTTGTGAGTCATCAAAGTGGTGGAGCTTGGGAACAAAATTGGGATTTTGCTGCCCATCCCAGATACGGTTTGCTGTTGGATACCGGACATCATAGGCTGGTTGTGCGGGTAGTTGTGGTTGTGGTGGGTTGGTGGCTGATGCTCCGCTTTGTCCTTGAACTGAGGAGTCAGCTGCGTGGGTCCCAGCCTGGGCTGGCGAGTCACGCATGGCCGTGGCACTACCATCACCACTACCACCATCTACTGATGCCTGTGGTCTATCCATGCCAAGTGTAGCCACATCATCCTCACTTTCACTGTCTATTCCTGGTGTAAGGACACGGGATGTACTCCATCCTCTGGGCACTGCATAGGGTACACTACCCGAGCGCATGTGGTGGCGTACATACCGACGCTTCACTGGTGAATGTGTTTCCTTACTATAACTACTCGAATGATCGTCAAGGGAAATAAAATCACAATCCACGTCACTATCATCATCATTACTGAAGTCAGAGGCCTGCCCACACGAAAATAATAGTTTTCTCTTGCAATGAGGTTCAACTGACCGTGACTGAGGAGTGCCCATACCAGAGGTAGAAGGTTGAGCATCATCAGGGTTTTCTGCGCTATTATCGATATCCTGGTCATTCCTTTCGGTCACTAACTGATCAAAGCCAAAGAATTCGTCTTCATTTCCACTTCCATCAGAGTCAGAACTATCAGATAGGAAGAGGAGAGTCCCAGTTTTCCTTGGAGTGAGAGCTGCCTTGCGACGAGGCATGGTGAACAAAGGTAACTGAGCCAGCGTTCCCACAATGCTATGCGGGCGCCTAGAATTTTTGTTTATGGCGCACACCCACCACGCAGACCCGTTCTCTCACATGTAGGCCTATGAGTGTTTTCGCGCTAAATTTGACGCCGCTAGAATTTTGCCGTAGATCTACGGTTTGGACCCTGAATGTGAAGCCATAGATCTATGGGACAGACCCTGAAAGGGTTAATGTGCTATCTTACTGCTTGGGTTCAACATACATAAATGCATTACAAGTACAGTATTGAATGTTTATCATTATTAATGTTTACTCCAGCATCAGTTTGAAAATGTGTTGCTTATCTTGGCTACAGATATGTATTATTTTCTTAAAAACTCATCGTGAAATATTTATATTCCAGTATGGTATATACAGAATTTTGAATTAAGGAATAAGTGCTGAAAACACCATAGAAAGGAAAATGCCATGATAGGAATAAACTTGACTGCGTTTTGCTTTTTAACCCTTTCACTGTCTCTCGTGTAGATCTACATTGTTGATGCAAATGTCACTCGCGTAAACAAACAAAAATCAACAAACAAGCTTTATTTCTATGAAGTGGAGTACGTTACATTATACAATTAGGATAATTAACATGGAAACTACTATAGAAAACCCCTTATTATGCAAGGCATTTCAGGCAGTCTTAAAACTAAATTATGGATGCTGGTATATGAGAATATGAATAATTAGTTTATAAAGGAGGTCTTCAGTAATTCAATAAAAAATTCTCATTAATGATACATAAAGATGAAGTTATATACTTGAGTTGAAGGAATGATGGAACAAGAACATGGACAATATTGCATGATATACCTGTGATGAGTTCTGAGAGTTTTTCTATTCCATGAGCTTGTTCACGAGTCAGGCTTGTCTGGTGCTTGCCTGGTCAACCAGGCTGTTGCTGGCCCACAGAGCCACTGCAACCTGGTTGATCCGGCACGCCATTCAGCATAAATTATTGTCAGGATCACATTAAGGTACGGAGGTGTTTTTCAGCAGTAGCTTTGAAGTGACTGACAGAGAGAGAGAGACTTGGGAATCTTCAGGCAGAGTTCCAGATTTTAGGCCCTTTTAGGCACTGAATTTTTTCACAGGTTGAGATCAGTATGAGGAGTATCGTAGAGATTTTTGTTTCTTAGTATTATGCCTATGAATTTTGTTATAACTATCAAGAAAGAGTTTTCAGGGCAGGATTGGTATCAGAATTGATTGTTCTGTATATGTAGTATTCACAGTAGTATGAGTGAATTTTATGTACTACATATATTAAGTACATTTAGATTTTTGAAGATTGGGGGAGTGTGTTGTCTAGCACTAGACTGAGTGATCATTCATACAGCCACTTTTTGTGTTATTGGCCTAAGGTGATTTACTGTAGTGGATCCCTAGGCACAAGTAGCGTAGGTGAGAAAGAAAAAAGGGACAATACCATAACGGGAACAATACACAAATAATCCACACACATAGAGAGATGCTTGTGACAATGTTTCAGCCCAACTTGGACCATTTACAAGTTAAACTAATACACGAATGTGAGGGAGCCAGTCATGAGCTTCTTTCTCCTGTGTGCAGGTTATTTGTGTAGCATAGGTGAGGTAAGGATAGATAAGAGAGTAGTGTAATGTAAGTAGTGCTGCTTGAGGAACATAATAATATATGTTGAAGTGGTTCCCATTTGATTCAGATAAATTGTTTATATGCTGAATGCTGATATGTGTTTTAAGAACAGCGCCCTCAAATAGCTTAGTGGTAAATTTTGTACTTAACATTAGAGAATGGATCTACCTGGAGAGGGTTTCAGGGGTCAATGCCCCCCTGGCCCAGTTTAAGACCAGGCCATTGGCAGTTGTGTACAGAGTAACATATTCTGCCTCACGTGGTGCATGATGGAAAAAAACAAACATTCGATCTTGTGTTTGGTTGAAAATAGCAGATTTGATGCTTTTTCTAGGATAGTTTTTATAGTTTTATTGGCTGTTTATTGGTATCAGTTGATAGAATGGAAGACATACTAGTGAAGTAGAGATGAATTTAGTTGGTTTCAGGACCAAAAGTAGCTTGAAATTGGGCTAAAAGTGGCAGAAATATTTGATTTTTTGTCTAACTACCTAAGGATGATTCGCCAAGTTATCATACAGTATTTGATGCATTACCTTGGTCAGATCGTGAATGTAAATTGCAAACAATAATGGGCCTGAAACTGATGCAATAGGATACTTTACCTCTCTTGTATTGCTGTTTGCATTTCCCTTTCAAAAATTAAATTTCTTAAATATTGCATTTTCCAAATTGATCTTTCAGGAAGAGTTCTATCAAGCTTGCTAAATAAATGCAGTCTGACAATCCATTTTCCTCCTGAATACTCATTACTGTGTTAATCATAAAAATTGTTTCCAAGATTGTTCTTATGCATTGGAAGGGAAATATTAAAATTATTCATGCATTTGCAATATAAATAGTACTTATGTATTTGGTATGTTGAAAATCCTGCAGTGATTACTCGTCTGTACATAAGAAAGGTTATACGTACACACATAACTCGCATGTAGGAAAAAGGATCTTATGACAATATTTTCAGTCTGAGTTGGACGATTAACTAATAAGTGGTCCAAGTCAGACCAAAACATTGTCATAAACTTTCTCCTATGTGCAGGTTTTTGTGCTCCAGTCATGGTATTGTGCCTTTTTATTCTAAATAAAGATTAAGCTGTGGGGATAGTGGCCAAGTCCCTATAAAGTAAAGTAGGGCCTATGGTAGCTACTGAAACTGATGCTTAACCCTCTCACTGTCGAGACCCGTGCTGGCAAACTTGTTCTCAATGTCAAAGAATTTAAAATATATACATGTATATTTTTTTTCTTATGAAATGATATAGAATTTTTTTTATGAAGGCAATGAAACCAAAAGTACCTAAGTTGATGGAAAACTTACGGAATTATGCTCCCACTAAGTTAGCGGTCACAGCGATATTTACACATCGGCAATTTTTGCCCACTTTGAGCCCTATTTTGGGCCAATTCCATTGTTCCAGTCGATTATATACATAGCTATTTCGCTAGAACTCCTTTTGTTCTATCAATTGACTACAAGAAACCGCCCATTTACCTGTTTGAACTGCCCAATAAAGTGATCAGAAATTGGTAATTGGGCCAATTTCATACAGAATTCAAGAAAGGCCAATTTCAAAATAGGATCCAGAATTAATGCAAACATTCCTAGTACTAAAATAACATTTTCTCTGTTCATTACTCACATCTCCAGTCTCCTCTTATATTAGGCTTGCTTTCCATTTTGAATTTTTATTCACGAAAAAATAGAAGATTTACAGTTATGCAGACTACTGCATCATTGTAAAAATGGTATAAATAATATCAGCTCAGTAGTGAAGGCATAGTAGACCCACCAGTTGATGTGTATCGGATGCGTGACGTGATTTGTTTACTCTTGAGCATCGTCAAAAGTTGAACATTTCTGCTCCTTTGAACTCGCTTTTAAGCTACTTTTAGTCTGTAAACCATTCAGAATCATCTCTGTTTCTGTAATATATCTCCCATTCTGTTTTAATCCAAAAACAGTCTGTCTTTTTTTTCTCATGCGCTGCATGCTGCAGGATTTTTTTTATGCTCTGCACACTGACCACACAGACCCATTCTCTCATATGTAGGCCTACCAGCTTTCTCCCACAAGATTGGAAGCTGCTAGAATTTTGGTGTAGAATTACAGTGGACCCCCGCATAACGATGGCATCGCATAGCGATTTTTCCGCATAACGATTACTTTTATCGCAAAATTTTTGCCCCGCATACCGATTAAAAACACGCATACCGATTTTCGTCCGAGACGCGTCCAATGTGCCCTCAGCCAGCCTCACATGTGCCGCTCCGTCCCATTGTTTACCAGCCAGCCTCCGCGGTAACATCCAAGCATACACTCGGAATATTTCGTATTATTACAGTATTTTCGGTGCTGTTTCTGGAAAATAAGTGACCATGGGCCCCAAGAAAGCTTCTAGTGCCAAAACCCTACACCTCAAAGGGTAAGAATTACTATAGAGATGAAGAAAGAGATAATTGATAAGTATGAAAGTGGAGTGCGTATAGCCGACCTAGTCAAGCTGTACAAAAAACCCCCAAAATCAACCATCGCTACTATTGTGGGCACCAGAAAGACAATCAAGGAAGCTGTTCTTGCCAAAGGTTCAACTGTGTTTTCGAAACAAAGATCGCAATTGATGGAAGATGTTGAGAGAAACTCTTATTGGTGTGGATAAATGAAAAACAGATAGCAGGAGATAGCGTCTCTCAAGCGATCATATGTGAAAAGGCTAGGAAGTTGCATGACGTTTTTAATTAAAAAAATGCCTGAAAACTAGTGATGATGTGAGTGAATTTAAGGCCAGCAAAGGGTTTGGTTTGAGAGATTTAAGAAGCGTAGTGGCATCCATAGTGTGATAAGGCATGGTGAGGCTGCCAGTTCGGACCACAAAGCGGCTGAAAAATTATGTGCAGGAATTCAAGGAGTACATAGAAAACTGAAGGACTGAAACCTGAACAAGTGTTTAATTGTGATGAAACAGGCCTGTTCTGGAAGAAAATGCCAAGCAGGACCTACATTACTCAGGAGGAAAAGGCACTCCCAGGACATAAGCCTATGAAAGACAGGCTTACTTTGTTGATGTGTGCCAATGCTACTGGTGATTGCAAAGTGAAGCCTTTATTAGTGTATCACTCTGAAACTCCCAGAGCGTTCAGGCAAAAGAATGTCCTCAAGGATAATTTGTGTGTGCTGTGGAGGGCAAACAGTAAGGCATGGGTTACTAGGGAATTTTTCTATAACTGGTTACACCATGCATTTGCCCCCAATGTGAAAAATTACCTAACTGAAAAGAAATTAGAACTTAAGTGCCTCCTGGTGTTAGACAATGCCCCTGGTCATCCTACAGACGTGGCAGAGCGACTTTATGGGGACATGAGCTTCATTAAGGTGAAGTTTTTGCCTCCTAATACCACTCCTCTCCTGCAGCCATGGACCAGCAGGTTATTTCCAACTTCAAGAAACTGTACACAAAAGCTCTGTTTGAAAGGTGCTTTGTAATGACCTCAGAAACTCAACTGACTCTAAGAGAGTTTTGGAGAGATCACTTTAATATCCTCAATTGTGTAAACCTTATAGGTAAGGCTTGGGAGGAAGTGACAAAGAGGACCTTGAACTCTGCTTGGAAGAAACTGTGGCCAGAATGTGTAGACAAAAGGGATTTTGAAGGGTTTGAGGCTAACCCTGAGAATCCTGTGCCAGTTGAGGAATCCATTGTGGCATTGGGAAAGTCCTTGGGGTTGGAGGTTAGTGGGGAGGATGGAAGAGTTGGTGGAGGAGGACAAATGAAGAACTAACCACTGATGAGCTGCTAGATCAACTTCAACAGCAAGAGGCCAACCTGAGGAAATTGCTTCGGAGGAGGGGAGAGAGAAATTGAAGAAGTTGCCTACTTCAAAGATTAAGGAAATCTGTGCAAAGTGGCTTGAAGTGCAAACCTTCATGGATGAAAATCACCCTCACACAGCTATTGCAAGCCGTGCTGGTGATTATTACACTGACAATGTTGTGAAACACTTTAGGCAAGTCATAAAGGAACGAGAGGTACAGGCCACTATGGACAGATATCTTGTGCGAAAGAGTCCAGTGACTCTGAAGCTGGCCCTAGTGGCATTAAAAGAAGAAGGGAAGTAACCCCAGAAAAGGATTACTACCTCAAGTCCTAATGGAAGGGGATTCCCCTTCTAAACACTAACACACTCTCTCCCCTCCTCCCATCCCATCAATCATCACCAGATCTTCAATAAAAGTAAGTGTCATTTAATTGTGCATGCCTTTTTCAGTTTGTGTGTATTAAAATTAACATTTCATGTGGTAAAAAAATTTTTTTTTCATACTTTTGGGCGTCTTGCACGGATTAATTTTATTTCCATTATTTCTTATGGGGAAAATTCATTCGCATAACGATTATTTCGCATAACGATGAGCCCTCTTGCACGGATTAAAATCGTTAACCGGGGGTCCACTGTACAGGACTGATACTGGCTTCAGAGCCGTAATAGTATTACAAGACCGACAGTGAAAGAGTTAAATGGAAGGAATAATTTCTAGTCCAAAGTTATTACTGGATATAATTTCATGTTCAGAGGTAATGCTCTTGTACTGGATATTGATGCAAGTGGAGACATAAAGTACAGTGGACCCCTGCTTTACGATCAGCTCCCAATGCGACCAATTATGTAAGTGTATTTATGTAAGTGCGTTTGTACGTGTATGTTTGGGAGTCTGAAATGGACTAATCTAATTCACAATATTCCTTATGGGAACAAATTCATTCAGTACTGGCACCTGAACATACTTATGGAATGAAATAATATCGTAAACCGGGGGTCCACTGTATACTTGCCAGTAGTGGAAATTGTTATAGAGGTATATCTGAAAACAAGTTTGGTGTATAAGTCTTGTAATTAATACCATTTCATTAAATTTGATTTTTTAGATAATGAAATGGAAAGAAAAGTAAAAATGTGGAACCCATGGTATGCAGTGGGTACATAAAACTCTTCAGATAAGAGGTTATCAGTTGACTGGAATTCATTGCTGTGGATTGAAAAAAAATATTCTCATAATTCTAGATGCAGTTTTTGCCAACATCATTTTTACAGACTATTCAAAATATCCTGTAGACAATTTTTTGTTGGTGATTGTAGCTATAAGAATTTGCCCCTTTATGACTGAAATCTGATCACTTTCAGAATTAGTGTTTTATTTTAATTGAGTTTCAGTGAAATAGTTTTATTATATGTTTGGAGAAATGGTTTAAATTTAAAATTTTGACGAATTGGAATTTCACTTATTTTTAACGTGTAGCCTCCAGGTATGTAATTTATCAATAATATTTCAGATGTAAGTTGTTATAGTCTGTGCTTGTTTCTTAAAGTTTTATTCAGTGTGTGTTTTTTTCTTTGTCACAGGTGACATTTGTGTTTTAGACATTCCGGTTGACACGAAGACAGAATGCTGTCGGCTAGGAAGAAAATCTTATTTATTTGCATCCCCCCATGAGGATCTGCTCTTTACTTTTGCATCAGAATCAGGTAATTCAAATTATTATTATGTTTTATTTTGTCTCTCCCTTAGAATGTGGGGATGTACATACAGTGGAACCTCAGTGTTTGAGCTTAATGGATTCCTAGGTGGTATTGTAACTGCAAAAAGTTCGATGTGGGAAACAGTATTTGCCAGGCTTCATGAGTCTCTCAAACTTGAGGATGTTGAACTGACTTTTCCAAGAGTCTCTGAGTTAGGTCAGTGTCAGAGGTCACTTCTAAGTATAGTGGTACCTCGGGATATGAACAGCTCAAAACGCGAACAATTATGTAAGTGTATTTATGTAAGTGCTTTTGTAAGTATGTTTTTGGGGTCTGAAACGGATTAATCTAATTTACATTATGTATTCCTTATGGGAACAAATTCGTTCGGTATCAGCACTCGAACAGCCTTCCGGAACAAAATAAGTTTGTTTCCTGAGGTACCACTGTACATTTGAAACAGAGCATTCATGTAAAAAATTTTTACAGCTCAACTGTAAACAAGGCAGTGAGCTCGGACTCCAGAAAAACATTCAGATACCGGGTCAATGTTTTTGAAGAAAGTTGTTCGGACTTTGTTTTGTTCGAGGTTTGGTACTTTCAAACACCAGGGTTCCACTGTATATCAAAGGCTTGCATGGCTGAATTTTGATTGGTATGTGAGTAGACTGTAGATGGGTTCCAACTGCTGTGTGAGTAGACTGTAGATAGATTCTAACTGGATTGTGAGTAGTCCAGGATAGTCTGATTCATCCCAGTCATGTAAACACCAGGAAAATTGATAAATGCAATACATAATAAGATATCATATGGACCCCAATGAAAATACGTCACTGTTTTGGGTTATTCCAGGCAATTAATGCATATAAACAACACAAAGGCACAATACCATGACTGGAACAATACACAAATAACCTGCACATAGGAGAGAGGAGCTTAGGGCTACGTTTCAGTCCTACTTGGACCATTTACAAAGTCACACAGACTTGTAAATGGTCCAAGTTGGACCGAAATGTCGTCGTAAGCTTCTCTCTCCTACGTGCAGGTTATTTGTGTAATTTACACACATTTTGCTATGTATGATTGTACTTAAGTGCACCTCTAACTAAATAAATTTGCTATGCATCAGCTTCCCTTTCTGCTGCTGATTCCCTTATTTCATCTTGTATTTGCATTACCGTTGTATAAAAGGCAGAATGGAAATAAAGCAACATTGCAGATGTTTGCTCTGTTGAAGTCATTTACAAAGGCATATAGTTATAATTGGAGGATGGGTTGAGCCTAAAGCTGATATGAAGTGGTAAGTTGAATGAATAAGGATTAAGGATTTTTGATGTTTTTTTTTTTTTTTTGTCACACAAATGTTGGCACTTTAATGCCAGATGGCATTTGAAAGTGGTCTTGCCACACGTACTTAACAGGCATATATGAAGTGGTTTATAGTTTTGCATGCCTTGGGATTTTTTGGGTATCTGAATGCTTTTGATGAGTAAGACACATCTGCAACAGTCGGGTGTGTTTATTGTTGAAATGTTCTGCCTTTAGGGTAGGCTTCTTCAGTCAGATGCAGAGTATAGGTTGAAGGCAGCAAGAGTGACGAGGTAGTCAGTCCGTCAACTGTGTAAAAATAGTTGGAGGTTGTCAGTCCCTCAGCCTGGAGAAGAGTTCAGCTCCATGGTCTGACGGACTGATTAGATCTTTACCCTGTCACTTCCGCTACCTTCATCCTATACTCTGCATTTGATTGAAGAAGCCTATCGTGTAGGTGAAATGTTTCAACAATAAAAATATCCAACTGTTACTTGTGTATCTGATCATCTTGACAGTATTTTATACCATTTTCAACATAGCTGAATGGTTTTTGCCTGGTAGTTCAGTGTGTTGTACAGATTAAAAGGTACTGTTTAATAGAGCATTTACTGTTCATACGTGTACCAAAACTTAACTTTCTTTTTTGTGACGGTCATCCTGTCTTCCGATTCATAAGTTAAAATTTCTGTATAGTTATTTACTTAATAGCTAGAATTTTTAACGTAAATAGAGGAATGTGTTGAAACAATTTCTTTTTGATTTTAATTATGGTAAGAATCTTTTTGTTTTCAACATGTCGGCCGTCTCCACCGAGGCAAGGTGACACAAAAAAGAAGCACTCTTAACCAACATTCACACATAATCACTGTCTTTGCAGAGGGGCCCAGATATGACATGTGTAAGCACATGAAAGCACTCGGATTTTATTTCCTATTTTGTACACAAATGGTATACAATACCGACAAGATGAAACTTAGACATGTATGCAACATCTGGATATGGAAATACATTTATAAGCACATATGCAGTATAATGTGATCCTTTATTGACAACATTTTGCCCACACAGTGGGCTTTTTCAAGTCACAAACAGATCTACCTGGTGTGGAAGGTACGGGAGTATTTATAGTCAGGTTCAGAATGCTGAGGTCAGGTGGAGAATGCTGCATCTGATGATGTACTGAGTGGGGTTATAGAGTCTAAAATCTTGGGTAGCTTGGAAAGGAGATTGGATAAGTTTGTGAGCAGACCTTCTACAGTGTTCTTCCATTCCTGTGTTCTTATGTGGGATAGCGATGAAGAAGTTTCTTGGCAAGTGGTTCAGCTATGTTATAGAAGCCACTACAGTGGACCCCCGCATAACGATTTTAATCCGTGCAAGAGGGGTAATTGTTATGCGAAATAATCGGTATGTGAATGAATTTTCCCCATAAGAAATAATGGAAATAAAATTAATCCGTGCAAGACACCCAAAAGTATGAAAAAAAAAATTTTTTACCACATGAAATGTTAATTTTAATACACACAAACTGAAAAAGGCATGCACACTTACATGACACTTACTTTTATTGAAGATCTGGTGATGATTGATGGATGGGAGGAGGGGAGAGAGAGTGTTAGTGTTTAGAAGGGGAATCCCCTTCCATTAAGACTTGAGGTGTCGAGTCCTTTTCTGGGGTTACTTCCCTTCTTCTTTTAATGCCACTAGGACCAGCTTCAGAGTCACTGGAACTTCTTTCGCACAACATATCTGTCCATAGTGGCCTATACCTCTCGTTCCTTATGACTTCCCTAAAGTGTTTCACAACATTGTCAGTGTACAGGTTGCCAACACGGCTTGCAATAGCTGTGTGAGGGTGATTTTCATCCATGAAGGTTTGCACTTCAAGCCACTTTGCACAGATTTCTTTAATCTTTGTAGTAGGCAACTTCTTCAATTTCTCTCTCCCCTCCTCTGAACCAGTTTCCTCAGGTCTGGCCTCTTGCTCTTGAAGTTGATCTATCAGCTCATCAGTGGTTAGTTCTTCATTGTCCTCTCACTTGAATGTTCAAAAACGGGAAGGGAAATCATTTAAACAAGGGGATTTTTCCTTTTTGACAACTTTTGAACGGGGTTTGCACAAAAATTTCCTGGGGAAGGTATATTTTAGCGGGCAAACTGATATGGAAATCGATCTTGATGTACCCGAGTGGGGTTAAAAGAGTCAAAAATCTGGGGTAGTTTTGGAAAAATTAAAAGTTTTTTAGCGGACCCGCGGTTTCTTATGTGGATAGCGATGAGAAGTTTCTTGGCAAGGGGTTCAGCATGTTATAGAAGCCACTATTCTGGTTGAATTTGTCGGATATAGAGATAAGCGATGTTCCGGGTTTCTTCGTATCGAGTGTTGCCCCTTCTGTGGCGAAAAAGTCTTGATTTCTGTATTTTATCAAGTGGTTGTGTGAATTATGGTGTTGTACACAGGCATTCCTTGTATCGTCAGACCTGCTTGCGTATTGGTGTTCTGAAATACGTGTTTGGAGGTCCCTTGATGTTTCGCCCACGTAGAATTTGTTGCAGTCATTACTTGGGATTATGTATACCCCTGCAGAGGATGGAAGCTTGTCCTGTCTATCACTGGTAATGTCCTTGATGTCCTGGAATCATCACTTTATTTCTATATCCGACAACTTCAACCAGAACAATTGCTTCTATAACATAGCTGAACCACTTGCCAAGAAACTTCTTCATCGCTATCCCACATAAGAACACAGGAATGAAAGAACACTGTAGAAGGTCTGCTCACAAACTCATCCAATCTCCTTTCCAAGCTACCCAAGATTTTAGACTCTATAACCCCACTCGGTACATCATCAAATGCAGCATTCTCCACCTGACCTCAGCATTCTGAACCTGGCTTTAAATATTCGCGTACCTTCCACCCCAGGTAGATCTGTTTGTGACTTGAAAAATCCCACTGTGTGGGCGAAACGTTGTCAATAAAGGATCACATTATACTGCATGTGTGTTTATATTTCCATTGTGTCGATATTTTATACCATTTATTTCCAACATCTGGATATATTTATTGTAGACGTTTTGCCAACCAGTGGCTTTATCAATACTAATTCTAGGACAAAATTTGAAGACAGTAGAACTGTATACAAAAGGTGAGGTAATCAGTCCCTCAGTCTTGGAGTTGGTGTGAAGAGTGCCGTACCCTACACACTGTCTTCAAATTATGTCCTAGAATTTGTATTGATAAAGCCACTGGTTGGCAAAACGTCTACAATAAAGATACCCAGATGTTGCATATACATGTAATGTCTAATTTTCATTTCCTGTTTTCACTGGTATTTTTTCATATGTGCAATCACACGTTTTATTGTGTGATTTCTTCCAATACATAAATAGTTATGTATTAACCTTTCAAATGTTGTTTCAACTTGTCTGCTGTTACAGTGGCAGTACCTACTCTCCAAAATACTAACTTGGTATTAACGATAAGCTAACCACTTAAATCTAATCTAAAAGTGTTATAAGATACTTTGCCTCGAATTTGTGTAACTATACTTATGTGTACCTGTACCTATATTAACTTACTAAGCAATGATCTACTTTTAAGAATGTTATAGCTGGAATCCCCAAGTTATATTATGATTGACTTGTTTGATTAAGCAGTTGTCTGATAGGTTTAGAGGGGGTTTTCTACTCTGTCCATCCTAAGGCAGTCATACTGGTTAATTGTCTGTTCAACCAGGCTGTTGCTATTTGTCATCTGCTGGTTCACATAACCTTCACAGTGGTTGATCTGGCACATTGAAAAACTTAATTGTGTAATTAACTAACTGCACACTTGGAAGACACTTTGAACAGGCAACATAAAATCTAGCTTAACTTTTTAAAAAGCTATTATTTCTAGAATTTGGGGGATTTGTTGCAGCAAGGTAAACTGTCAAGTAAATAGAGCATAGTTTACAGTGTATCAGTGTTTTGAAGGGCTAGAATAGGGATAAAATATTGTCAACAAGGTGGTGGCACCATTCACCACTAGTATACTGTACTGTATATTGGAGAGGGCAGGAGGAGCAGGAAAAAGGAATAAACCTGGGAAGACTCGGTGGGAGGAAGGAGAGACATATAAATGAGATTGTTACAGATAAAAGGCAAGTATAACATTCAAAGGATGAAAGGTGTTGTTAGTTTTTTTTTTGTTTTTTTTAACACTAGCCATCTCCCATCAAGATAGGGGTGACCCTGAAAAAGAAGAAGCACTTTTACTGTCACTCGTGCCATCACTGTCTTGCCAGAGATGTGCCGACATTACAGGTCAGACGCCCCTCCAAACTGCAATATCCCCGCCCCTTCTTCAAAACTGCAGGCAATGTACTTCCCACCTCCAGGACTTAAGTCTGGCCAACCAGTTTCCCTGAATCTCTTCATAAATGTTACCTTGTTCACACTTCAACAACACGTCAAGTCATAAAAACTATTTTCCTCTACTTGCTTCTAACACACACACACACCATACACACACACACACACACACACACACACACCACACACACACACACACACACACACACACACACACACACAACACACACACACACACACACACACACACACACACACCACAACACACACACACACACACACACACACACACACACACACACACACACCACACACACACACACACACACAACACACACACACACACCACACTCACCCCACACACACCACACTCACACTCACACTCACACTCACACTCACACTCACATCCACACACACACACACACACACACAACACACACACACACACACACACAACACCCCTTTGTTGGTGTCCAAGCCCCTTGCTCGAACATCCAACAGGTGTATTTGAATTTTTTAAACTAGAAATTTAAGGAAGGCAAAGAAACAGATGTGGATTTTGGAGAAAGTATTATTAAGAATTATTAGAAATTTGCATATTAAAAACATAGCTTATTGTGATGAAAAAAGGAACGCTATACAGTAGAACAGTTAATAGTTTATCTTGGCTTTTTATTTTTTTTTTTTTTTTTAGAATTCTTAGTATAGTATTTATGTATATGAATTTGTAACATATTCAATGATTTTTCTCCAACAACTCTAGAAAATTTCCACAAAATTGTATTCAAGGTTCGTCAAGGAAAAGAGGTATCTGTATTCAACGAAAGAACAGACGACTCCATGCAACACAATACTTTCAGGTATGTTATGGCATTTTTGTTGTTGCCTGTCTTGCTTCTCCAGTAACTTTCGTTGTACTACTATGCCCACCTGTCATGTTATTGTACTGTCACGTACTTCTTTCCAGTCATTTGTAGTATTGTACCATGTCACGTGTTTGTTTTCAGTCAATCGTGGTATTTTACGTGTCACATGTACTTCCCTTTCCAGTCAGTTGTGGTATTCTTCAAGGCTTCCTAACAACGTCTTATTTTACCAGTACATTCTGCCGAACCTTTTGGTATGCAATGTTTTACTCTTGATTCAAGCTTAACATTTTTCTTTAACCATTTACTGATATTCTTTTATTGGCTTTTCTTATACTCTTTTTGTCTTGTAATGCTGATAACTCCTACAAGTCAGCACTTTACAAAGAATAGGTGAGTGTATTGGTGCAACATATTTTTTCACATGATTTTTTTTTTGCCTACTCAGCAGGTTTCTTCAGTGGGAATGAAGAGGTGATTACGATTACCTCATGTTTACTTTCCACTACCACTGTTTTGAGTATCGCCTTCTGGTCAGGCGATACTCCGCCAAAATACATCAAACAGTTACCATGTATCTTTCTCCAAATTGTCAGCATTTTTACCACTGATTTAATGATGGTTTTGAGATTTGACACTTAATTTGTGATGGTGCCTGCGATGGTTGCAAGTCTTTAAGTTCAACCCCAGGGCTTAAAATCTCTTTTCTCTACAGTACTATCTCACATGGGGTAAACCTTTGACGTGGAACCTCAAAATTGAAATTTCCATTAACGCTGTTCGAGTGCCGTTAGGGGAACGAATTTATTCCCATCAGGAATAATGTAAATTAGTTATTCATTTTAGGCCCCAAAAATACACTTACAAAAGCACTTACAAAAATACACTTACATAATTGGTTAGTTGGGACTGTTCGATTCTGAGGTTCCCCCTGTAATTGTACGACCCAAATTTTCTTTAAGACGCTTTAGGAAACACTAGGAAATTTTTTGTTAGAAAACTTTACGTCCTGGGGCCTTTGAAGGATCAATCCCCGGACCGAAATATTTTTTTAATAAATATGCCCTAGTGTTTGCTCACATGTCTTTTTAAAAAAAACCCCCTATCTCACAGAAAGGGTTATTCTTTTTTAAAACGTTTGTCATGTCTTTGTTTCTGATATGGCGTAATTAAAGGCACCTTGAAAAGAGCTACAAGCGTATGGGTGGGGGGATTTAGTCCCTTTAATGGAGGGGATTTTTAAAAACAAAACTGCACTACTTTAGAAAGGATTAACAAAACTGCCCCCCTTTATGTGGGCGAGTAATTCAGTAAAACAGCAAAAACAAAACTTTTCACTGCCCTATTAAGCTAACAAGGTAATTTTCCACAGTAACTAATATACAGTGAAGGAATTTAAAAATTTTAATGTTAGTTTTTTTTAGCTAATCAGCGGGTAACTTTTTTCCCCCTTCTCACTTCCAATCCTGAGTTTTTTTTATTATTTTTATGTGATTGACTTATGTATGTATGTATTTATTATGTATATATATAATATATAATATATATAATATATATAATAAATATATATAATATATAATTTTTTTTTTTTTTCAAAAATCGGCCGCTCCCACCGGGGCAGGGGACCCAAAAAAGAAAGAAAATCCCAAAAAAAAAATAATTATCACATTCAACCTTTTCACCCACCTTCGCACATTATCACTGTTTTTGCAGAGGGGGCTCAAATACAACAGTCTAGAACATACACATATAAAGATACACAACAACCCTCCAAACTGCCAATATCCCAAAAACCCCCCCTTTTTAAAGTGCAGGGATTGTATTTCCCCTTTTCCCGGGCTCAAGTCCGACTATATGAAAAAAACCGGTTTCCCTGAACCCCTTTACAAATATTCCCTGCTCACACTCCAAAAATCGTCAGGTCCCAAGACCTCGTCTCCATTCACTCCTACTAACACCTCACCACGCTTTGGGAAGTCCAAGCCCCTTTACCCCAAAAAACCTCCTTTACCCCCCCCTCTCCAACCCTTTCGGGACGACCCCTACCCCCCTTTCCCTTCCCCCAAGATTTAATGCTTTCCAGTCTTCTACTGGATCCCTTCTCTCTAAATGACCAAAACCCCCTCAACAACCCCCCTTTGCCCCTTGACTAATACTTTTTTTTAAATCCACACCCTTCTCCTAATTTCCACACTCCGAATTTTTTTGCATAATATTTACACACACATTGCCCCAAAAACCAGGACATCCCGCTGCCCCCAACCGTCTCCTCGCGCTGCATTTACCACCCAAGCTTAAAAACCCCCTATAAAGGTTGGACTCTATACTTTTATACATTCCCTTTTTTGCCCCCAAGATAACTTTTTTGACTCCAATTACCTCAACCCACCACTCACCTTTTTTTTTTTTCCCATCAATTCTAGATTAAACCCATCCTTCATAAATCCATCCGCCGACACTCAACTCCCAAGTATCTGAAAACATTCCTTCTTCCAACTCCTCCCCCCCAATTTGATATCCAATTTTCTTTATCTAAATCATTTGACCCCTCATCACCTTACTCTTTTCTATGTTCACTTTCAATTTTTCTACCTTTACACACATTCCCAAACTCACCCCTAACCTTTGAAATTTTTTTCTTTAGAATTTTCCCATAAGCACAGATCATCACAAAAAGTAACTGTGTCAATTCCCATTTGAATTTGATTCCCATAATTTAATCCCACCCCTCCCCCAAAACACCCTAGCATTTACTTCCTTTACAACCCCATCTATAAATATATTAAACAACCATGGTGACATTACACATCCCTGTCTAAGACCTACTTTTACTGGAAGTAGTCTCCCTCCTTCTACACACCCTAACCTGAGCCTCACTATCCTCATAAAAACTCTTTACAGCATTTAATAACTTACCCCAAATTCCATATACTTGCAACATCTGCCACATTGCTCCTCTATCCACCCCTATCATATGCCTTTTCTAAATCCATAAATGCAATAAAAACTTCCCTATCTTTATCTAAATACTGTTCACATATATGCTTCAATGTAAACACCTGATCTACACATCCCCTACCCACTCTAAAACCTCCTTGCTCATCCCAATCCTACATTCTGTCTTACCTCTAATTCTTCAATTATAACCCTACCGTACACTTTTCCGGGTATACTCAGTAAGCTTATTCCTCTATAATTTTTACAGTCTCTTTTGTCCCCTTTCCCTTTATATAAAGGGACTATACATGCCTCGCCAATCCCTAGGTACCTTCCCCTCTTTAAATACATTTATTAAACAAAAAAACCAACCACTCCAACACTATATCCCCCCCTGCTTTTAACATTTTCTGTCATGATCCCATCATTTTCCAGCTGCTTAACCCCCTTTTCATTTTACGTAATGCCTCACGTACCCCCCCCACACTTACATTTGCTCCTTCTTCACTCCTAAAAAGATGGTATACCCCCCCTGACCAGTGCATGAAATTACTGCCTCTGTTTCTCCTTAACATTTAAAAGTTCCTCAAAATTTTTCTCGCCATCTACCCAATACCTCCATCTCCCCATTCACTAACTCCCCTACCTGTTTTTTAACTGACAAATCCATATTTTCCCCTAGGCTTTTTTAAACTTGTTTAACTCACCCAAAATTTTTTCTTTTTTTCCATTAAAATTTCTTGACAGTGCCTCTCCCACTCTATCATCTGCTCTCCTTTTGCACTCTCTCCACCACTCTCTTTACCTTTCTTTTACTTTTCCATATACTCTGCTCTTCTTATACCACTTCTGCTTTGTAAAAACCTCTCATAAGCTACCTTTTTCTCTTTTTAATCACACCCTTTACTTCATCATTCCACCCAATCCCCTCCTCTTTCCTCCTGCCCCCACCCTCCTATAACCACAAACTTTCAGCCCCACATTCTAATACTGCATTTTTAAAAATATTCCAACCCTCTCAACCCCCCCACTACTCATCTTGCACTAGCCCACCCTTCTGCCAATAGTCGCTTATATCTCACCCGAACTTCCTCCTTCCCTTAGTTTATAAAACTTTCACCTCCCCCTTACTTGTTGTTGCCACCTTTCCCCTTTTCCCATCTACCTCTACTCTAACTGTAGCTACAACAAAATAATGATCCGATATATCAGTTGCCCCCTATAAACATGTTACATCCTGGAGCCTACCCATCAACCTTTTATCCACCAATACATTAATCTAAATAAACTACTTTCATTACGTGCTACATCATACCTTGTAATTTTATTTATCCTCTTTTTCATAAAATATGTATTACTTATTACCAAATTTCTTTCTACACATAGCTCAAATTAAAGGCTCCCCATTTACATTTACCCCTGGCACCCCCAAATTTACCTACTTTACTCCCTCCATAACATTTTACCCACTTTAGCATTAAAATCCCCAACCACCATTACTCTCACACTTGATTCAAAACTTTCCCCACGCATTCACCCCAACATTTCCCAAAATCCTCTCTCTCCTCTAACACTTCTCTCTTCTCCAGGTGCATACACGCTTATTATAACCCAAATTTTCACATCCAATCTTTTATTTACTCCACATAATCCTTGAATTAATACATTTATAGTCCCTCTTTCCTGCCATAGCTTATCCTTCAACATTATTGCTACTCCTTCTTTAGCTCTAACTCTATTTGAAACCCCTGACCTAATCCCATTTATTCCTCTCCACTGAAACTCTCCTACCCCTTCAGCTTTGTTTCACTTAAAGCAGGACATCCAGCTTCTTCTCATTCATTAAAATCCACAATCACTCTTTCTTATCATCTGCCCCAACATCCACCGCAATTCGAAATTCCCACTTTGACAATTTTCTTCTTCTTATTCTTTTTAGTAATCTTTTTACAGGAAAAGGGGTTACTAGCCCATTGTTCCCGGCATTTTTAGGTTTACTTTTACAACACGCATGGCTTACGGAGGAAAGATTCTTATTCCACTTCCCCATGGATATAAAAGGAAAATTAATAAGACCAAGAACTATTAAGATAAAATCAAAGAAAACTCAGATGAGTGTGTATAAATAAATGTGTACATGTATGTGTAGTGTGACCTAAGTGTAAGTAGAAGTAGCAAGACATGCCTGTAATCTTGCATATTTATGAGACAGACAAAAGACATCAGCAATCCTACCATCATGTAAAACAATCACAGGCTTCGTTTTACACTCACTTGGCAGGACGGTAGTACCTCCCTGGTACACATACATACATACATACATACATACATACATACATACATATACTCGCACATTATCACTGTTTTTGCAGAGGTGCTCAGAATACAACAGTCTAGAAGCATACACATATAAAGATACACAACATATCCCTCCAAACTGCCAATATCCCAAACCCCTCCTTTAAAGTGCAGGCATTGTACTTCCCATTTCCAGGACTCAAGTCCGACTATATAAAAATAACCGGTTTCCCTGAATCCCTTCACTAAATATTACCCTGCTGACACTCCAACGGATCGTCAGGTCCCAAATACCATTCGTCTTCATTCACTCCTATCTAACATGCTCATGCACGCTTGCTAGAAGTCCAAGCCCCTCACCCACAAAAACCTCCCTTACCCCCTCCCTCCAACCTTTTCGAGGACGACCCCTACCCCGCCTTCCTTCCCTTACAGATTTATACCTCTCCATGTCATTCTACTTTGATCCATTCTCTCTAAATGACCAGACCACCTCAACAACCCCTCTTCAGCCCTCTGACTAATACTTTTATTAACTCCACACCTTCTCCTAATTTCCACACACCGAATTTTCTGCATAATATTTACACCACACATTGCTCTTAGACAGGACATCTCCACTGCCTCATTATTTTCCCTCTCCTACATGCAGGTTACCTGTGTCTTGTTCCATCCATTGTACTGTGACCTTGATTCTTTAGCAGAAGAACTTGTTAATAAAACACTGGATATGTTGACCTTCATTCTTAAGACAGAACTTGTTAAAAAAAAAAAAACCTGGATACTGTGACTTATTTTAACAGAAGAACTTGTTAAAAAAATAACTAAATTAAAAAAAAAAGACCTACAGGAGATAATAAATTATATTTTACACACTAAATGGAAAAGACCAAAGCATTAGATAAAGATTAGAAGATTTTATAAGAACCAACCAGTTGGGGTGACAGAAAGCATGCAAAAAGCTATAGCATTTAGTGTGAGGCATATTTTAAAAGTACAGTATGTATGTATGTATATTTTTTTTTTAACAAATCGGCCGTCTCCCACCGAGGCAGGGTGACCCAAAATGAAAGAATATCCCGAAAAAGAAAATACTTTCATCACCATTCAATACTTTCACCTCACTCGTACATAATCACTGGACGACTGACGAGTCATTATGACTTGTCTGTGGTTCAGGTCAGACTAAAATATCATTACTCTCTCATAAGTGCTGGTTATTTAACCTCTAATGTTTATGTACTATTTGACTCCTTGCTCTTCTTAGTATCCCCTTTTTTTTACTTGTTTGGGCATTAGCTAAGTTTTTCAATGCAGTATCCCTTCTTTCATGGATTTTTTGCTTGTATTTGTTATTTAAGTTACCATTTTATGTAGTTCTATTTTTGTCTTTTGTTTATGCTTAATTTCTTAAACCTAATTTGTTACCATTGTAATTTAAACCACATTTCAGCCATTACGTCATTCTTTCAAAAAGTTGTTTAACCCTTAAACGGTCCAAACAAATCAACGTTTAAATTCGTATTGCTACAAAAGTAGATCTACTTTTTTTAACATATTTTCAAATATAACAAAAAAAAAATGTAGATAAAAGTTTTTTTTACACGTTTTCAAATGTAAAACAAAAAAGATCTACATTTTTTTACATACTTTCAGATGTTGAAAAAACTTATATATACGTTTGGACCATTTAAGGGTTAAATATGATTTATAGTATTCAGTATAAGATCTATAGAAAAACTTCACATGGCATTTTGTTATATGTATTGTAAAATTAAATAATAAATATTTATTCTAATACAGTTGTACCCCAAGTTTCGAACTTTCTTCGTTCCAGAAGGCTGCTCGAGTGCCGTTACCGAATGAATTTGTTCCCATAAGGAATAATGTAAATTAGTTTAGTCCATTTCAGACCCCCAAAAATACACTTACAAAAGCACTTACAAGAATACACTTACATAATTGGTCATGTTAGGAGCAGTTTGAAACTCAGGGCACCACAGTATTTGAGTTATATGTGTTTATCTACATGGGTAATATTTACAGTTAGTCAAGAGTGGTAACATAGTCTAGGTGCTGTTCCTCTTAAGCTAAATTTTATGTATAACGCTTTATTTATTTTTCAGTTTTACAGTTACCTTTCCCAGCAGCAGAATATGATGCAGGTACAGTATGTCTCCTTGTCTGTTTTACATTTGTGATATTTATTGAATAGTATTTAAAGTAACAAAGTTCTGTACTTTTTTGTATTAAGTTTTTCATCTGTGAGTTAAAATCGACTGAAAAATTCATGTAAAGAAACAGTAAAATACATTTGTACTGATATACAGATGCTCCTTGATTTATAATGGTTTGACTGAGGATATTTTGTTATTATGATTGTGCGATGTACTGTAATTTTTTTTTACTGTACTGTACTGTACATTTATTGAAAGGATAAACTTGTATTCATTTATTCTCAGTACTGGTATTTAGTTAGATACAGTAATAATTTGTTAATTTATTCAGTGACAGTTATTTATTTTTTTAACCTGCTGGCTGTCTCCCACCAAGGCAGGGTGACCCCAGAAGAGAAACACTTTGACAATCATTCATATATAATCACTGTCTTGGCAGAGAAGTGAAGATACAGCAGTTTAGATGTCACTGAAAACAGAGAATATCCCAAACCCCTTGTTTAAAGTGCAGGCTTTGTGCTCCCCACCTCCAGGACTCAAATCCAGCTAACTTGTTTCCCTGGAATGGTTGGTGCTTTTACTTAATAAATGTATGGAAGAGGGTAAGGTACCTAGAGATTGGCACAGAGCATGCATAGTTTTTTTGTATAAAGGCAAAGAGGACAAAAGAGAATGCAAAAATTATAAGGAAATAAGTCTGTTGAGTATACCTGGTGTGAGGGAAAAGTTCAATAGATAGGAGTAGCGAAGGAGTAAATAGTAACAATAATTTCATTGCCGGCTACTTGTTAAGGTAGGGTAAGCCTAGCTCCCGCTATTCCCCCCCCCCTTTTCCCCCTCCCCGAAAGTGATAGTTTGATTGTCGGCTGCTTGTTAAGGTAGGGTCAGTCTAGCTCCCGCTATCCCTTCCTCCCCCCCCCCCCCAAAAAAAAAAAAGTGACGTGTGGGGCTCCGGTCAAACATTAAATCTCTCGACTCACAGCTCCCAGCACTACTGTAAGTACACGCCTGATCATATTTTAGTGGACTTATTGGTTGAAAGCTTCACTTTTGACCAATAATTAACTTAGTCCTTTCAGTCTTGATCGGTTAAATATTTTAATAATCACCACATCTTTTAGGTATTGTACTTATCATGGAGAGTGATTTCTTAAGCAGTGGGTAATCTGTCTCTCTTTACAGCTTGGAATGACAGAGTGGGTCACCTGCCAACCAACGAGAAGAATAGGAGGAGACGGACTAACGTCCTGAGACGTCCCATGTTTAATCTACTTACCTGTTATGCACGCCAACGCAGGGAACCTGCTTTCCTGTCATCTGGATTAATTGTTTACGGTTATAAACTCTGTGAAGAACGAGCCAGTGGGTTGTCTCCAACACCTGCGACCCCCCCCCCCCCCCCATCATCAGCAATGGCTACGATTTCAACAACACGCAGTGTCACCAACACCTGACACCCCATTACCACAATATACCTATATTAGCATTGAGTTCAAATGTCATTTTTTTCATTTCGTTTTTCATTTTTCTTTCAATTAGGATACCCATTCATGTTTTATTGTTTTACATTTTCCGTTTCTAAATAATAAAGTGTTTATCATTGTCTGTTATTATTTCTTTTTCTATTCATTAATTTTCCTGAGGAGGAGCCAGCCTTGGTAATACTGACTGAAGTTGTTACAGGGCTGAGTAAGTCTTCACAAGTGGCGACCTTGCCAGGATCAACTCGACTGAATCAAGATTCAACTCCATCTCGAATCTACCATTGGAAGTTCAACGCCGCATACCACAGACGGTTACCACCAGCCATGAGTAATCATTCTCTATGGTAGGACTACAGTACAGGTATTTAAAAGATTTGGTGATTGTTATAGTCTCAATTTACTGTAAGTCAAGTCAGGCAGGATATAATAGTTAATTCTGCCACCTTTTTTCCGAGCTTGAAACACTTTGGAGGATTAGACTCTAGGGACCCGAGATTTTCCAGTGACAATTTGTTTCATTGAGCTCTTTATTTTATCAAGGAAACTGTCATAGGACACTCTTGATTTGTTGGTGAGAAGATTGGATGGTCAAGGGACCCCATTCTACTTACTGTTTGCTCGGAGCCGGCATAGAACCCTTCGTTTTAATTAATACATATTGTTTAATTGAAGTAGGGATCGAGCCCTCTGGTTTATTTGTAGTTTGAGCAGAGCAGGAATTGAACCCTCCGTTTTCTTTAATACCCGTTTCATTTCCCCTGATAGTTTAAGTTATTCTTGCAAGCATGGAGGAATACCAGTTTTGGATGAAGGCTGGAAGTAGGTTAGGAATAACAGGGAAAAATTTAGAATCTTTCATTAGTGCTAAGATCCAGGAAAGACTCGAAAGAGAAAGAATTGAGAGAGAAGAGAGAGAGAAAGGGAAAGAGAAGAAGAAAAGGAGAGAGAGAGAGAATCGAAAGAGAAGAGAAAAAGGAGAAAGAGAACCTTGAAAGACAGGAGAAAAAGGAGAGAGAGAGAATTGAGAGAGAAATCCGAGAAAGACAGAAAGAGAGCGAGGAAACCAAAAAGATCGTGAGGAAAGAGCTAGAGAACGTGAGGAACAAGCAAAAATACGTGAGGAACAAGTTAAATTAAGAGAACTTGAGGAAAGAGCAAAGGATAGAGAACATGAGTTAATAGAGAGAGAAAAGGATCGCGAGCTCGAAAAATCTCGCCTTGAATTAGAGAATAAAAAGTTAACTTTTACACAACAACAATTAGAGGAAGGAGTAATTGAACATCGTGCAGCTAGTGCACATATTCCAACACTTAATTTACCTCCCTTCACAGAGGGTGAAGACATAACTTCATACTTTATCAGGTTTGAAAATACCGCTACCCTCTGTGAATGGCCTGCTGACACCTGGGCTACCAGGTTAGGAATGTTATTTTCTGGTACCACTTTGAATATCTATGCAACTTTGTCGCAGGATATCATATGTAATTATAACCTACTGAAGAAGGCAATCCTTAAAGCATATCAAAAAACCACAAATTCTTACAGGAAAGATTTCAGGTATGCCACCTTACAGCCTGGCCAGAACTTTCAGCAGTTACAGGTAACACTCTTTCGTTTGTTGGACTTTTGGATAGAGAGTTCAGGAATTGATCACAGTTATGAATCTCTTAGAGACTTCATGGTTCCTGACCAGTTCCTGACAGCTCTTCCCCACCAGATAAGAACATTCATTGGAGAACGTAACCTGATTAAAGCTGAGGAAGTTGCTGAGGCCGCTGACTTGTATGCCGAGGCTCACAATTCCTATAAAGACCTAAAGGGATCGAACCCTAAGGGCAAGGGTTCATCAGACCTTAAGAAATCAAAGCCTCTAGTGGAAAGTAAAATGACTTCTTTTATTCCTGTTTGTCATTTGTGTGGTGTTAAGGGACATAAACGTCCAGATTGTCCTTCTAAGAAGGTCCAAAAAGTTAGATGTTTTGTTGACGGTAATGACCAAGCACCCTTCTGTTCAGAAGCAGTTAATGGTATAAAAGTCTCGGATATATTACGTGACACTGGATGTACGTGCATCGTAATTTCTGACAAACTGTTCCCTTACTTTAAAACCTCTCGTGTGTCCTCTATTCTTTCAGATTACTTGGGTCGTGAAAATACTTCCCCTACAATACGTTGTTACTTGAAAACTAAATGGTTCACCGGTTGGACTAATGCGGTACTAGCCCCAATTACTTGTTCTATAATAGCGGGTAACATTAAAGGTGCCGTTCTTCCTTCAGAGGCGGATCTAAGTTTTCCAGCTCTTCCTTGCAAGTTAAATAATCCCCTTAACAATTCCGCACCGGAAGCTGCATTATCTCGTACTGTTCATTTGGGGGTGGAAACAGATGATACTGCTCTCGATAGTGAGGTAGCAGGATCCCCTCTCCACTCGTCAGGTGAAAATAAGGGTATTGCCTCCAGCACTCTCAATTTCTTGACTAGGGCTCAGACGATAACCCCGGCTTCTCCTACCTCCTCTTCTCCCACCGTGAGTCCTTTTATTTTCCCAGATTTTATGTCCAAGGATGACTTTGTCAATATACAGCGCAATTGCCCTTCACTTCGGGATTGTCATAATCAAGCTTTTAACAACAAAGTTATCCATGGGAGATACGTATCTCATAAGTTTGAATATATTAATGGTATCTTATATAAATCGGTCTTTAAATCTCATTCTTCAGTGATAGATTATTCCATACTTGTTCCTAAACCATGCCGAGAGACTGTTCTTCAAACGGCTCAATGATTTTCCAGTGACCGAACACTTGATCCATCGTAAGACGTGGCATAAACTCAAGCACACTTATTTTTGGCCAAGCATGTACTTACAGGTTACAAAGAAGTATAGTTCTTGCAATAGGTGTCAGGTGCTTACTGCACAAAATACACACACTCCTAAATCCTGTATATTTATTAACCCCTTGACTGTCGCAACCCCCAATCCTGAAGTGTCTCCTGGTGTCGCAAAATTTCAAAAAAAAAATATATATATATATTTTTTCTTATGAAATGATAAGAGAATCTTTTCCCGATTGTAATGACACCAAAAACACAAAATTTGAATAGAAAACTGACGGAATTATGCTCTCGCAAAGTTAGCGACCTCGGCGATATTTATAAATCGGCGATTTCGCCCACTTTGACCCCTATTTTCGGCTAATTCCATTGTTCCAGTCTACCAAGCTCATAGCTATTTCTTTAGAACTCAATTTTTTCTATCGATTGAATACAAGAAACTGCCCATTTACCAATTTCAACTACCCAATAACATGGTCAGAAATTTGCAATTTGGCCAGTTTCACGAAAATTAAAAAATATGACAATTTCAAAATACGGTCCAGAATGAACAATGCAGACATTCCTGGCTTTAAAATAACATTTTCTTTGTTCATCAATCACATCTCCAGGCCCCTCTGATATTACTCTTGCTTTCTATTTTGAATTTTTATTCAAACAAAAAATAGAAGATTTACTGTTATGCAGACTACTGAAATACTGTAATAATTGTATAAATAACATCAACCCATTCCCGACTGCATATTAGAATGACTAGTTTGACATTTATTGGATAATAACATCATTTGTTTACTTTTGAACATCGGCAAAAATCAAACATTTCCCCTACTTTGAGCTCCATTTCCAGGTTCTTTTTATAGTAAAATCAATCAAAATCACCTCTATTTCTATAATATGTTTTCCATTCTATCAAATGAGACCAAGAAAACGAGAATACAACCATAAATACTATACGAAAATAGGCCACAAAGTCGGCATTTTAATTGAAAAAAACGGTCGTTTTTTTTTTTTTCTCATGCACTGCATGCTCCAGGATTTTTTTTATATGGTGCACACTGACCACACAGACCCATTCTCTCACATGTGGGCCTACCAGCTTTCTCCTGCTTGATTTGAAGCCGCTAGAATTTATGAGTATATATACGTCAAACACGGTACCTCGTAAGACGTATATATACGACGTCGACAGTCAAAGGGTTAAATCTAAAACTTCCCTCCTGCAGAAACGAGATACTCCACCATAGAGAAGGAATGTTTGGCTCTTGTGTGGGGTATCTCCAAGCTTAAATTTTATCTACTGGGAAAAGAATTCATTTTAGAAACGGGTCACAAACCTTTGATATACCTAGAAACTTTTAAGGGAACCAACAGTCGCCTCTTGAGGTAGACATTGGCACTTCAGGCTTTTAAGTTCCATGTTGTGTATATGAATGGTTCATCCAATTATTTCTCTGACTGGTTAAGTTGTGACAGTCAGAAGATTTGTTGCCTTACGCGACTTCCACATGTTAGAACTTTTTCCTCGCCTATTCTTCTTATACTCCTTGACTATAAGTCTTGGTATGGGGGAGTGTGAGGGAAAAGTTCAATAGATAGGAGTAGCGAGGGAGTATATAGTAACAATAGTTTCATTGCCGGCTGCTTGTTAAGGTAGGGTCAGTCTAGCTCCCGTTATCCCCCCCCCCCTGAAAGGTGACGTGTGGGGCTCCAATCAAACATTAAATCACTCGACTCACAGCTCCCAGCACTACTGTAAGTACACGCCTGATCATGTTTTAGTGGACTTACTGGTTGAAAGCTTCACTTTTGACCAATAATTAACTTAGTCCTTTCAGTCTTGATCGGTTAAATATTTTAATAATCACCACATCTTTTAGGTATTGTACTTATCATGGAGAGTGATTTCTTAAGCAGTGGGTAATCTGTCTCTCTCTACAGCTTGGAATGACAGAGTGGGTCACCTGCCAACCAACGAGAAGAATAGAAGGAGACGGACTAACGTCCTGAGACGTCCCATGTTTAATCTACTTACCTGTTATGTATGCCAACGCAGGCCCTAACCCCTCATCATAGCAGTGGTAATGAACCTGCTTTCCTGTCATCTGGATTAATTATTTACGGTTATAAACTCTGTGAAGAACGAGCTGGTGGGTTGTCTCCAACACCTGCGACCCCCCCCCCCCCCATCATCAGCAACGGCTACGATTTCAACAACACGCAGTGTCACCAACACCTGACACCCCATTACCACGATATACCTATATTAGCGTTGAGTTCAAATGTCATTTTTTTCATTTCATTTTTCATTTTTCTTTCAGTTAGGATACCCGTTCATGTTTTATTGTTTTACATTTTCCGTTTCTAAATAATAAAGTGTTTATCATTGTCTGTTATAATTTCCTTTTCTATTCATTAATTTTCCTGAGGAGGAGCCAGCCTTGGTAATACTGACTGAAGTTGTTACAGGGCTGAGTAAGTCTTCACACCTGGTAAAGTGTGTGATAGTTATTATTGAATGAATTAAGAGTAAGACGGAGAATAGGATAGCAGATGAACAAGGAGGCTTTAGGAAGGGTAAAGGGTGTGTAGACCAAGTGTTTACAGTGAAACATATAGGTGAACAGTATTTAGATAAGGTTAAAGAGGTTTTTGTGGCATTTATGGATTTGGAAAAGGCATATGACAGGGTAGATACGGGAGCAGTGTGGCAGATGTTGCAAGTGCATGGAATAGGAGGTAGGTTATTGAAAGCAGTGAAAAGTTTTTACAAGGATAGTGAGGCTCAGGTTAGAGTATGAAGGAGAGAGGGAGATTATTTCCCAGTAAAAGTTGGCATTAAACAAGGGTGTGTGATGTCACCATGGTTGTTCACTATATTTATAGATGGGGTTGTAAGAGAAGTGAATGCTTGGGTGTTGGCAATTGTGACAACTCCCACAAAGTGGGAGTTGTCACAGTTGCTCTTTGCTGATGACACTGTGCTTTTGGGAGATTCTGAAGAGAAGTTGCAGAGGTTGGTGGATGAGTTTGATGGCATATGTAAAAGGAGAAAATTGAAAGTGAATGTAGGAAAGAGTAGGTGGATGAGGCTAACAAAAAAATTAGGAAATGAAAGATTGGATATCAGGTTGGAGGGAGAGAGTATGGAGGAGATGAATGTATTTAGATATTTAGGAGTGGATGTGTCAGCAGATGGGTCTATGAAAGATGAGCTGAATCGCAGAATTGATGAGGGGAAAAAGGCAAGTGGTACACTGAGGAGTCTATAGAGACAAAGAACTTGTCCTTGAAAGCAAAGAGGGGAATGTATGAGAGTATGGTTATACCAGTGCTCTTATATGGGTGTGAAGCATGGGTGGTGAATGTTGCAACAAGGAGAAAGGCTGGTGGTAGTGGAGATGTTGTGTCTGAGGGGAGTGTGTGGTGTGAATATAATGCAGAGAATTCGTAGTTTGGAAATTAGGAGGAGGTGCGAGATTACCAAAACTATTACCCAGAGGGCTGAGGAGGGGTTGTTGAGGTGGTTTGAACATGTGTAGAGGATGGAACAAAATAGAATGACTTCGAGAATATATAAATCTGTAGTGGAGTGAAGGCGGGGTAGAGGTCAGCCTAGGAAAGATTGGAGGGAGGGGGTGAAGGAGGTTTTGTGTGCAAGGGGCTTGGACTTCAAGCAAGCATGTGTGAGCTTGTTAGATCAGAGCGAACGGAGACAAATGATTTATAGGACTTGATGTGCTATTGGAGTGTGAGCAGGGTAATATTTATGAAGAGATTCAGGGAAATTGGCAGGCCGGACTTGAGTCCTGGAGATGGGAAGTACAGTGTCTGCAATCTGAAGGAAGGGTGTTAATGTTGCAGTTTTATAACTGTAATGTGAGTGCACCTCTGGCAAGACAGTGATGGAGTGAATGATGGTGAAAGTTTTTCTTTTTTGGGCCACCCTGCCTTGGTGGGAAACGGCCGATGTGTTGATTAAAAAAAATAATAATCACTCTCCCACAGCTCATCAGGTCCTAAAACCCATTCGTCTCCACTCCAATCTAACACATTCACACATGCCTGCTTAATGTCCATGCTCCTTGCACACAAAACCTCTTTTACCCCCTCCAGCCTTTCCAAGGATGACCTCTACCTCTCCTTCCCTCCACTACAGATTTATATTCCATTTTGCTTTGTCCGCTCTAAATGACCAAACCACCTCAATAACCCATCTTCACCCCTCTGAATAATACTTTTAGTAACTCCACATCTCTTCCTAATTTCCACATAACGAATTCTCTGTATAATATTTACGCCATACATTGCCCTTAGACAGGACATCTCCACTGCCTCCAGCCTCCTCCTTGCTGTAGCATTTGCAGCCCAAGCTTCACACCCATATAAGAGTGTTGGTACTACTATACTCTAATACATTCCCTTCTTTTCCTCCATGGTTAATGTTCTTTGTCTCTTATATATACCTCAGTGCACCACACACCTTTTTTCCTTTAGTTCTGTGGTTTACCTTGTCCTTCATAAACCCATCTGCTGACAAATCTACTCCCAAATATCTGAATACATTGACTTCTTCCATACGCCCTCCCTCCAATCTGCTACCCAATTTTTCTTGACCTAACTTGTGTGATACCCTCATCACCTCACTCTTGTCTATGTTCACTTTCAACATTCTTTCTTTACACATCCTCCCAAAATTATCTGCTAACCTTTGCAACTTCTCTTCAGAATTTCCCAAAAGCACAGTATCATCAGTAAAAAAGGCACTGCGTCAACTCCCATTTTGTATGACTCCCCATAATTTATTTATTTACATATTTGGCTTGCAATATTTTCAACTTGCAATGGGTTCATAAGAACGTAACTCTGTCATAAGTCAAGGAGCGCCTGTATTTACAATAATTTATTATCAAAGGTAAAATTTTTTGGCTTCATTGGCAGGATTACATCCGGACTGGAACATATCAGCGTGCAATTCTCTCCAACATGAGTGACTTCAGGGACAAAATAATTTTGGATGTTGGTGCCGGTTCAGGGATTCTTTCGTTCTTCGCTGCCCAGGCTGGGGCTCGCAAAGTGTATGCTGTTGAAGCATCATCCATGGCACAGCATTGTGAGGTATAGTCATTGTATATGCAAACTGTAATACAATTTTTGTATTTAACAGCATTGTGAGGTATAGTCACTGTACAAGGTGTAATGCAGTTTTTGTATTTGGTGTATGATTTTTTTTGTCATCACACTTGTAATACAGTAAATCCCTGATTTATTTATTTATTAATTTGAACATGATACAGTGAAGTACAAAGGAATACAGTTATTACAGTGCAACATGCCAAAGCCCCTTGTATGCAGAGCATTATGGGCAGGCTTAAAATTAACTTAAGATTAACTAAGCAATGATATATTCAGTGGTACAAACATTATTGTAAACAAATAACAATTTAGCACAAATGAGTATTACAAAGACAGGTCATATGGTCATTATTAATAAGACTTTGGAAATACAAAACTAAATATGCTGGGTCAGTTGATTTGGAAACAAAATCTGCTGACTACAGAATTGTCTGTCATTATTAGCCCTTAAACTGTCCAAACGTAGCTGTGTGTTCGTGTGCGTAGCGCTCCGAACGTAGATCTACTTTTTTTTTTTTTTTGCATTTGAAAGCATGTAAAAAATATGTTGATCTGTGTGCAGAGCGCTACACACGTGAATGTAGATCTATGTTTGGACAGTTTAAGGGTTAAAATCAAGGCTAAACAATCTTGTCTATTCTTCACAGTTATATGCCGTCTGCTCCATTCTATTAGCCTATTAAAGTAGGAGATTCCTGTATACTGAGCTTCATAAATCTTCATCTGTTACACATAACATTCAGTAGAATTTTTGTAAATGGGTTTCAATATTGTCACTAAAAATATTTTTTCACATATGACAAAAATTATAGTTACTGCGCACATCAAAGAAATTATAGTTACTGAACAGATCTTATTCACACATTAAAAATCTACTTTACAGATGTTAGTGAGAGCAAACAATCTTCAGGAAACCATCAAAGTGATAGCTGGCAAGATAGAAGAAATCGACTTGCCAGATATGGTTGATATGATTATATCCGAGCCAATGGGTTACATGTTGTACAACGAGCGTATGCTGGAAACGTATCTACACGCCAAGAAGTGGCTTAAACCATCTGGCCGCATGTTCCCTTCCCGGGGGGACCTTCATGTGGCTCCCTTCAATGATGAATCCCTTTATTATGAGCAGCTCAACAAGGCAAATTTCTGGTAAAAATTCACTTAATGTATTTTTTTTTTTTTATGAACTGGTTGTATCCCACCAAGGCAGGATGACCTAAAAAGAAAAACAAAAGTTTCTCTTTTTAAATTTAGTAATGTATACAAGAGAAGGGGTTACTAGTCCTTCACTCCTGTCTGTTGTGTGTATGCTTCATTAACCCTTTCACTGTCGAGACCTGTGATCTTAAACTCGCTCTCAATGTCGAAAAATATTCGGAAAAAAATTTCTCACCAAAATCTTCATAATATTTTTCTGAATGTTTTAAAAGAAAAAAAAAAATTGCTATGTTAAGTGAATGTATAAGAACCTTTGAACCAAGTGAGAGAGTAATTGTGGTAGGGGACCTGAATGCTAAAGTAGGAGAAACTTTTAGAGAGGGTGTGGTAGGTAAGTTTGGGGTGCCAGGTGTAAATGATAATGGGAGCCCTTTGATTGAACTTTGTATAGAAAGGGGTTTAGTTATAGGTAATACATACTTTAAGAAAAAGAGGATAAATAAGTATACAAGATATGATGTAGGGCGAAATGACAGTAGTTTGTTGGATTATGTATTGGTAGATAAAAGACTGTTGAGTAGACTTCAGGATGTACATGTTTATACAGGGGCCACAGATATATCAGATCACTTTCTAGTTGTAGCTACACTGAGAGTAAATGGTAGATGGGATACAAGGAGAATAGAAGCAACAGGGAAGAGAGAGGTGAAGGTTTATAAACTAAAAGAGGAGGCAGTTAGGGTAAGATATAAGCAGCTATTGGAGGATAGATGGGCTAATGAGAGCATAGGCAATGGGATCGAAGAGGTATGGGGTAGGTTTAAAAATGTAGTGTTAGAGTGTTCAGCAGAAGTTTGTGGTTACAGGAAAGTGGGTGCGGGAGGGAAGAGGAGCGATTGGTGGAATGATGTAAAGAGAGTAGTAAGGGAGAAAAAGTTAGCATATGAGAAGTTTTTACAAAGTAGAAGTGATGCAAGGAGGGAAGAGTATATGGAGAAAAAGAGAGAGGTTAAGAGAGTGGTGAAGCAATGTAACAAGAGAGCAAATGAGAGAGTGGGTGAGATGTTATCAACAAACTTTGTTGAAAATAAGAAAAAGTTTTGGAATGAGATTAACAAGTCAAGGAAGCCTAGAGAACAAATGGATTTGTCAGTTAAAAATAAGAGAGGAGAGTTATTAAATGGAGAGTTAGAGGTATTGGGAAGATGGAGGGAATATTTTGAGGAATTGTTAAATGTTGATGAAGATAGGGAAGCTGTGATTTCATGTATAGGGCAAGGAGGAAAAACATCTTGTAGGAGTGAGGAAGAGCCAGTCGTGAGTGTGGGGGAAGTTCGTGAGGCAGTAGGTAAAATGAAAGGGGGTAAGGCAGCCGGGATTGATGGGATAAAGATAGAAATGTTAAAAGCAGGTGGGGATATAGTTTCGGAGTGGTTGGTGCAATTATTTAATAAATGTATGGAAGAGGGTAAGGTACCTAGGGATTGGCAGAGAGCATGCATAGTTCCTTTGTATAAAGGCAATGGGGACAAAAGAGAGAGTGCAAAAATTATAGGGGGATAAGTCTGTTGAGTATACCTGGTAAAGTGTATGGTAGAGTTATTATTGAAAGAATTAAGAGTAAGACTGAGAATAGGATAGCAGATGAACAAGGAAGCTTTAGGAAAGATAGGGGGTGTGTGGACCAGGTGTTTACAGTGAAACATAAAAGTGAACAGTATTTAGATAAGGCTAAAGATGTCTTTGTGGCATTTATGGATTTGGAAAAGGCATTGGATAGGGGGGCAATGTGGCAGATGTTGCAGGTGTATGGTGTAGGAGGTAGGTTACTGAAAGCAGTGAAGAGTTTTTACGAGGATAGTGAGGCTCAAGTTAGAGTATGTAGGAAAGAGGGAAATTATTTCCCAGTAAAAGTAGGCCTTTGACAAGGATGTGTGATGTCACCGTGGTTGTTTAATATATTTATAGATGGGGTTGTAAGAGAAGTAAATGCAAGGGTCTTGGCAAGAGGCGTGGAGTTAAAAGATAAAGAATCACGCATGAAGTGGGAGTTGTCACAGTTGCTCTTTGCTGATGACACTGTGCTCTTGGGAGATTCTGAAGAGAAGTTGCAGAGGTTGGTGGATGAATTTGGTAGGGTATGCAAAAGAAGGAAATTAAAAGTGAATACAGGAAAGAGTAAGGTTATGAGGATAACAAAAAGATTAGGTGATGAAAGATTGGAGAGAGAGAGTATGGAGGAGGTGAATGTATTCAGATATTTGGAAGTGGACATGTCAGCGGATGGGTCTATGAAAGATGAGGTGAATCATAGAATTGATGAGGGGAAAAGAGTGAGTGGTGCACTTAGGAGTCTGTGGAGACAAAGAACTTTGTCCTTGGAGGCAAAGAGGGGAATGTATGAGAGTATAGTTTTACCAACACTCTTGTATGGGTGTGAAGCATGGGTGATGAATATTGCAGTGTGGAGAAGGCTGGAGGCAGTGGAGATGTCATGTCTGAGGGCAGTGTGTGGTGTGAATATAATGCAGAGAATTCGTAGTTTGGAAGTTAGGAGGAGGTGCGGGATTACCAAAACTGTTGTCCAGAGGGCTGAGGAAGGGTTGTTGAGGTGGTTCAGACATGTAGAGAGAATGGAGCGAAACAGAATGACTTCGAGAGTGTATCAGTCTGTAGTGGAAGGAAGGCGAGGTAGGGGTCGGCCTAGGAAAGGTTGGAGGGAGGGGGTAAAGGAGGTTTTGTGTGCAATGGGCTTGGACTTCCAGCAGGCATGCGTGAGCGTGTTTGATAGGAGTGAAGGGAGACAAATGGTTTTTAATACTTGACGTGCTGTTGGAGTGTGAGCAAAGTAACACTTATGAAGGGGTTCAGGGAAACCGGCAGGCCGGACTTAAGTCCTGGATATGGGAAGTACAGTGTCTGCACTCTGAAGGAGGGGTGTTAATGTTGCAGTTTAAAAACTGTAGTGTAAAGCACCCTTCTGGCAAGACAGTGATGGAGTGAATGATGGTGAAAGTTTTTCTTTTTCGGGCCACCCTGTCTTGGTGGGCCACCCTGCCTTGGTGGGCCACCCTGCCTTGGTGGGCCACCCTGCCTTGGTGGACCACCCTGCCTTGGACCACCCTGCCTTGTTGGGCCACCCTGCCTTGGTGGACCACCCTGCCTTGGTGGACCACTCTGCATTGGTGGACCACCCTGCCTTGGTGGGCCACCCTGCCTTGGTGGGCCACCCTGCCTTGGTGGGCCACCCTGCCTTGGTGGGCCACCCTGCCTTGGTGGACCACCCTGCCTTGGTGGGCCACCCTGCCTTGGTGGACCACCCTGCCTTGGTGGGCCACCCTGCCTTGGTGGACCACCCTGCCTTGGTGGGCCACCCTGCCTTGGTGGACCACCCTGCCTTGGTGGACCACCCTGCCTTGGTGGACCACCCTGCCTTGGTGGGCCACCCTGCATTGGTGGGCCACCCTGCATTGGTGGGCCACCCTGCCTTGGTGGGCCACCCTGCCTTGGTGGACCACCCTGCCTTGGTGGGCCACCCTGCCTTGGTGGACCACCCTGCCTTGGTGGACCACCCTGCCTTGGTGGACCACCCTGCCTTGGTGGACCACCCTGCCTTGGTGGGCCACCCTGCCTTGGTGGGCCACCCTGCCTTGGTGGACCACCCTGCCTTGGTGGGCCACCCTTCCTTGGTGGACTATCCTGCCTTGGTGGACCACCCTGCCTTGGTGGACCACCCTGCCTTGGTGGACCACCCTGCCTTGGTGGACCACCCTGCCTTGGTGGACCACCCTGCCTTGGTGGGCCACCCTGCCTTGTTGGACCACCCTGCCTTGTTGGGCCACCCTGCCTTGGTGGGCCACCCTGCCTTGTTGGGCCACCCTGCCTTGGTGGGCCACCCTGCCTTGGTGGACCACAAGGCCTTGGTGGGCCACCCTGCCTTGGTGGACTACCCTGCCTTGGTGGACCACCCTGCCTTGGTGGACCACCCTGCCGTGGTGGGAATCGGCCAGTGTGATAATAAAAAAAAAATAAATTAACAGTAGAATTGATGAGGGAAAAAAGGTGAGTGATGCGTTGAGGTATATGTGGAATCAAAAAACGTTATCTATGGAGGCAAAGAAGGGAATGTATGAAAGTATAGTAGTACCAACACTCTTATATGGATGTGAAGCTTGGGTGGTAAATGCAGCAGCGAGGAGACTGTTGGAGGCAGTGGAGATGTGCTGTTTAACCTTTTGACTGTTTCAGGCCCCTCTCTGAAACTGTCATTCTATGTCGATAAATTTTTGAAAAAAAAAAAATTCTTTTGAAATGATGGAGAATCTTTTCCTGATGGTAATGACACCAAAAGTTCGAAATTTGGTTGAAAATTCATGGAATCACGCTCCCGCGAAGTTAGCGGTCTCGGCGACATATGCGTATCGGCGATTTCGCCGACTTTGTGCCCTATTTTCATCCAATTCCATTGTTCCAGTTGACCAAACTCATAGCTATTTCTTTAGAACTCCATTTTATCTATCAGCTGAGTACAAGAAACCTCCCATTTACCAATTTGGACTACCCAGTATTGTGGTCAGAAATTGGCAATTTGGCCAATTTCACGCAAACTAAAAAAGATGCCAATTTCAAAATAGGGTCCAGAATAAACAAGGTAGACATTCTTGGCACTAAAATAACATATCCTCTGTTCATTAGTTACATCTCTAGGCCCCTCTTATATTATTATTGCTTTCTATTTTGATTTTTTATTCATACAAAAAAATACAAAATTTACTGTTATGCAGACTACTGCATTATTGTAAAAATGGTATAACTAATATCAGTGCACTAGTGAAAGAATATTAGACTCCCCAGTTGACATGTATTGGACGAGTGGTGTGATTTGTTTACTCCTGAACGTTGGTAAAAATCTAACATTTCCGCTACTTTGAGCTCAGTTTCAAAGTTGTTTTCATCGTCAAAGTAATCAAAATCATCTCTGTTTCTGTAATATGTTTTCCATTTTATCACCTAAGACCATGAAAATGCAAATGCATCGATAAATACTATACGAAAATACACCTCAAAGTCGGCGTTTTAATCTAAAAAAACGATCCGAGTTATTTTTTTCTCATTACGCACTGTGTCCTGCAGGATTTTTTTTATGTGGTGCACACTGACCACACAGACCCATTCTCTCACATGTGGGCCTACCAGCTTTCTTCCGCTTGATTTGAAGCTGCTAGAATTATTGAGTATATATATGTCTGAAACACTGGCTCGTAAGACGTATATATACGACCAAAATAGTCAAAGGGTTAAGGGCAATGTGTGGTGTAAATATTATGCAGATAATTCGGAGTGTGGAAATTAGGAAAAGGTGTGGAGTTAATAAAAGTATTAGTCAGAGGGCAGAAGAGGGGTTGTTGAGGTGGTTTGGTCATTTAGAGAGAATGGATCAAAGTAGAATGACATGGAAAGCATATAAATCTATAGGGGAAGGAAGGCGGGGTAGGGGTCGTCCTCGAAAGGGTTGGAGAGAGGGGGGTAAAGGAGGTTTTGTGGGCGAGGGGCTTGGACTTCCAGCAAGCGTGCGTGAGCGTGTTAGATAGGAGTGAATGGAGACGAATGGTACTTGGGACCTGACGATCTGTTGGAGTGTGAGCAGGGTAATATTTAGTGAAGGGATTCCGGGAAACCGGTTATTTTCATATAGTCGGACTCGAGTCCTGGAAATGGGAAGTACAATGCCTGCACTTTAAAGGAGGGGTTCGGGATATTGGCAGTTTGGAGGGATATGTTGTGTATCTTTATATGTTTGTAGATGAATGGTTCAGAAAACCGACATGTTGATAAATTAGACACATGTGCAACTCTTGGGTATCTTTATTGATACTTTATTGATAAAGATACCCAAGAGTTGCACATGTGTCTAATTTATCTTTATATGTATATGCTTCTTAACTGTTGTATTCTGAGCACCTCTGCAAAAACAGTGATAATGTGTGAGTGTGGTGAAAGTGTTGAATGATGATGAAAGTATTTTCTTTTTGGGGATTTTCTTTCTTTTTTGGGTCACCCTGCCTCGGTGGGAGACGGCTGACTTGTTGAAAAAAAAAAAATGAATTTACGTAACTTCCAGGTGTTTGTAACATGAGATTTTGCTGTATTACATTGCTTAAATATAAATGATTGAACTCTGTGAGACACTTCACATAGCCAAGTATATAAGCTCATGTGAAAGCTATAATAATGTTGGTTGAATTACCGACAGCTTGTTAGGTAAAAGGACACAAGTGCAGCTAATGTGGAATTATATTGTGACAGTGTTTTGGTCTCCATGTTTGACAAAACTCCTGGAGAGCAAAACATTGCCACAATAAATATCACAGTTGCACTTGTGTCCTTTTACCTTACAAATTAAAGCTCCCCTGTGAGACAACGCATGAAAGGTTAAGGAAAACCTTCCTTTGACAATCTAATAAATGCTTTTAAAACTTTTTTCATTGTTTGATATTGCTAAAAATCCTTAGGATTGTATATTACTATTTCTGTGTTTCAGTGTTATATTTTGAGAATGAAAATTGCTGTTATTGTTATTTAACAAGTATTATTTTCCACCCAGGTACCAGAATTGCTTCCATGGTGTAGACCTTTGCCAACTTAGGGAGCAGGCGCTCAACGAGTACCTCCGCCAGCCAATTGTGGACACTTTTGACATTGGAATCTGCTTAGCCAAATCAATTAGATATTCTCTGGATTTTATGAATGCACAGGAAAAAGATCTACATCATCTAGGTAAAAAAATATAATTGATTGCGGTTTGTTATGGTTGCGCTATACCACTTTCCAGTACGTGTGTGCGCAGAGGCTTTGATTCACTGGTTATTGTTTGTTATTTTCCTTTCTGCTTTCTAGCAACTTTCCTTTCATTCATATCTCTAGTTCATATCCATCTTATTTCACCAATGCCATGTTTCTTCTTGGAATGTTGCTTCCACCAAGGGTTGGCAACATGTAGACTCAGTAAATAACAAAAAAAGGCACAATACCGTGACTGGAACAATGCACAAATAACCCGCACATAGAAGAGAGGAGCATACGACGACGTTTCGGCCCGACTTGGACCATTTACAAAGTCACTCTAACAAGAAGTACAGCAGGACGGGTATATATAGGCAGGAAGTGGTGGTGGTGGTGGTGGTAGTAGTAGTAGTAGTAGTAGTAGTGGCAGAGGTGGAAGGAAGTAGTGGTGGGGAAGTAAGGAGGAGGAGCCCGTCAGATACAAAGAAAGGGGAGCACTGCAAGGAAGCTAGGTGCTCACAGAGGGAGAGCAAGAACACAGAGGTGGGGGGGGGAAATAATGAAGGAACAGAAATAAAAGGCAGAAGAAAGAAAGACAACCCAGAAGAGGAAAGGGGAAGAGGGTGTTACGAACATAGTCAGTTGGTCCCTGGGTTATCGTGCTTTTCGTAACAAAATAAACTTAGTACGTCTAGGTACTCACTTCAGAGGAAAAGGATTTTTTTTAGTTTCTATTTAATTTATTAATAATCATAATAATCACTTAAATTCACCTTCTCATATTTTGCACTATGAGTAGAATACTTTTACCATTCCTCATTAACCCCTTGACTGTCGCAACCCCCAATCCTGAGGAGTCTCCTGGTGTCGCAAAATTTCAAAAAAAAAAAAAATTATTTTTTCTTATGAAATGATAGAGAATCTTTTCCCGATTGTAATGATACCAAAAAAACGAAATTTGATGGAAAACTGACAGAATTACACTCTCGCGAAGTTAGCGACCTTGGTGATATTTACAAATCAGCGATTTCGCCCACTTTGAGCCCTATTTTCGCCTAATTCCATTGTTCCAGTCGACTAAACTCATAGCTATTTCTTTAGACCTCCATTTTATCTATCGATTGAGTACAAGAAACTGCCCATTTACCAATTTCAACTACCCAATAACATGGTCAGAAATTTGCAATTTGGCCAATTTCATGAAAATTAAAGAATATGACAATTTCAAAATAAGGTCCAGAATGTACAATACAGACATTCCTGGCTCTAAAATAACATTTTCTTTGTTCATCAGTCACATCTCCAGGCCCCTCTGATATTAGTCTTGCTTACTATTTTGAATTTTTATTCAAACAAAAAATAGAAGATTTACTATTATGCAGACTACTGCAATATTGTAATAATTGTATAAATAACATCAACCCATTCATGATTGCATATTAGAATGGCTAGTTGGACATTTATTGGACAATGATGTCATTTGTTTATTTTTGAACATCGGCAAAAATCAAACATTTCCCCTACTTTGAGCTCCATTTCCAGGTTCTTTTTATAGTAAAATCAATCAAAATCACCTCTATTTCTATAATATGTTTTCCATTCTATCAAATGAGACCAAGAAAACGAGAATACAACCATAAATACTATACGAAAATAGACCACAAAGTCGGCATTTTAATTAAAAAAAAACGGTCGGAGTTTTTTTTTTTTTTCTCATTATGCACTGTGTGCTGCAGGATTTTTTTTATATGGTGCACACTGACCACACAGACCCATTCTCTCACATGTGGGCCTACCAGCTTTCTGTTTCTTGATTTGAAGCCGAGAGAATTTATGAGTATATATACGTCAAACACGGTACCTCATAAGACGTATATATACGGCTGCGACAGTCAAAGGGTTAAAACAACACAGTACTAGGTCAAGTATTTACAAATGGCTCTGAGTGAGTCACGAAACATTAGTATATGCACATGCACAGGCGTTGCCTAAAAACTCGAACACAATAGATTTCTTATGATAGGGTTCACTTTACAATAAGTCCTCATACACTACAGAGGCTTGCTCACTTGGCTTCACTTTCTCTAAGAGCTTCTCAACCGCCTTCTCCAACCGAGATAAGTCTTAGCAGTAAGTTCCCGAAAATTCCTGGGATTTTCTAGGGAGGCAAATGGTGGTTTAGAGGTGGATACTTCCCTCAACCCTTCCTGGTCCAGAGGAAGGTATGAACTGAACTCTGTGAGGCTTTATCAGCCCACTTTGTCTCGGTCGGAACAGGGGTTGAGCAGCTCAAAACACCTACTGGTGCTTGGCCAGGTCACCAGCAGTTGACACTAATTAAATGACCTACCTAAATACAAAGCTAAGTAATACGACCAGGTAATATTATAAAGTCGAGTAAATCCATTTTAGCTACTAATGGAATTACTCCTGAATATAATATTAAGTGAAATAGCAAAAATAACATGTAAAAGTATATCATTGTGATAATAACAAGAAGAAAATGAACAAAAGGGTGTAACAAGGGAGAAGAAGAAAAAGGAGGAATCAGGTTAAGTCATGGGTGTTCTGAAGTTTGGAGCATTTCACAATGTAGTGGGAGAGGAAGGCATATACAGAGACAAAGCCAGGACTAAGATTCATACAAGGAAAGTTGTGTATTAGGGAGGATTCGACCAGATGGCGACTATTAAAGTTGAAAGTAGGGAAGACAGTTTTAGCAGAAGACCAATCAATAGGATGGCTGTGATCTCTGACGTGACAGAAAAGAGCATTGTTAGTGTCGGCAAGCCTAACACTATTTTTAGATGTAAATGACAGCTTTGCTCTGTGGCCTCATGACTCTAGTCTCTTCCTACCTTTTCTTGAAGCCCTTAATAATGTTGACCCTTCCATTAAGTTTAAAGCTGAATGGGAATCTAATTCCTTGCTTCCTTTCCTTGAAGTCCATGTCCACCGCTCAGATACAGGCTTTTCCTTTTCCGTTTACCGCAAACCTATGCACAGTGGCATGTACATTCACTGCTTTTCCTATCATGCTTCCCCTGTCAAGAAAAGTGTTCTTATCTCCCTCTTTCTCCGTGCCCTCTGCATCTGTGATCCTAAGTTCCTTCCAGCATAAATCTCCACGCTTCATAATTCGTTTTCCCGTCTTGGCTACCCTTCCTATTTCATTGACTCTGCCCTTTTTACTGGCCTGGCCCAGGGCCGGGCCAGTAGAAAAACTCTTGGAACTCGTTAGACATATTGAAGGTGTCATTGGCAAAAAGCAACTGATAACCCACTTTGTATCAGATTCATTGTTTTAATACCACATATCTCCCAATACCCCATCATTCACTTCTCTCTCAATCCCTTCTATAAGTATATTAAATGACTGGTGATATTACACATCCCTTAGGCCTAAATTTATTGGAAAATAACCCTCACCTACATACCCTTACCTAAACCTTGCTATCCACATAATAACTTTCTTTCAACACACCGGCCATATCCCACCGAGGTGGGGTGACCCAAAAGGAAAAACGAAAGTTTCTCCTTTCAAGTTCAGTAATATATACAGGAGAAGGGGTTACCAGCCCCTTGCTCCCGGCATTTCAGTCGCCTCTTACGACACGCATGGCTTACAGAGGAAGAATTCTGTTCCACTTCCCCATGGAGATAAGAGGAAATAAACAAGAACAAGAACTAGAAAGAAAATAGAAGGAAACTCAAAGGGGCGTGTATATATATGCTTGTACTTGTATGTGTAGTGTGACCTAAGTGTAAGTAGAAGTAGCAAGACGTACCTGAAATCTTGCATGTTTATGAGACAGAAAAAAAGGACACCAGCAATCCTACCATCATGTAAAACGATTACAGGCTTTCGTTTTACACTCACTTGGCAGGACGGTAGTACCTCCCTGGGCGGTTGCTGTCTACCAACCTACTACCTATAACATAATAACTTAACTGCTTTAAATAACCTACCACCTATTCCACACACTTGAACATTTGCAACATTACTCCTCTATCCACCCTATCATAAGTCTTTTCTAAATCCATAAATAAAATGAAAACTTCCTTACCTTTATCTAAGTAATATGCACTTACATGCTACACATCCCCTACCCTTCTTAAACCCACCTAGTTCATCTGCCGTTCTGCTCTGTTTTACTCTTAATTCTTTCAGTAATAACTCTGCCATAAATCTTTCCCTCTGTAAGTCTTGCATTCTCTCTGATTCCCTTTTTCTGTATGCAAAAGAACTCTACATGATCTCTGCCAGTCCCTAGGTGCCTCCTGCCCCCTCTTCCCCCTCTTCCCTCCTTCCTTTTACACATTTATTAAACAAATATGCCAGCTACTCCAAAACATATCCTCACTAGCTGTTAATGTTTCTGTCTTGCTCCCACCTAGCTCAGCTATTTTACTTCCTTATACTCTACCTACACACACTTCACTCACACTTACATCTGCCTGTTCCTCTCTCCTAAAAGCTGTTATACTATTCTGTTTTATGCATGAAATCACTGCTTCCCATTCTTCATTGACATTCAACTGCTGCTTGCAGTATTCTCTCCCTCTTCCCAGTACCTCTCCCTCCCCACCTAATAACTTCACTCTTGTTCTTAACTGTTAAATCCATTTGTTCCATAGAGATTCTCAACTTAACAAAAAAAAAAAGGCACAATACCATGACTGGAATGATACACAAATAACCTGCACGTAGAAGAGAGGACCTTACGACGACGTTTCAGCCTGACTTGGACCATTTACAAAGTCACACTAACGAAAAGGAGAGCAGGTTGGGTATATATAGGCAGGAGGTGGTAGTAGTACTACCACCTCCTGTACTCACTCTCACCCTTCCTCACAGTAGTTATTTACATTTTGCCTTAACAATCTCCATTAATTTATAAACTTTCACTTCCATCTTTTAATGATATTCTCCTTGTGTCCCATCTTCCTCTTACTTGTACTATAGCTACACTAAATAATAATAATCTTAAGAATAATTTTTTTTAATATACTGGCTGTCTCCAACTGAGGTAGGGTGACCTAAAAAGAAAAAAACGAAATATTTTCTTTTCAGGTCACCCTAAATTGCTATTCACACAAAGAAAAAAAAATTCTTTTTACATGTAGCAAATAGAGTGGATATGGGAGCAATGTGGCAGATGTTGCAAGTATATGGAATAGGTGGTAAGTTACTAAATGTTGTAAAGAGTTTTTATGAGGATAGTGAGGCTCAGGTTAGTGTGTGTAGAAGAGAGGGAGACTACTTCCCGGTAAAAGTAGGTCTTAGACAGGGATGTGTAATGTCACCATGGTTGTTTAATATATTTATAGATGGGGTTGTAAAGGTAGTAAATGCTAGGGTGTTCGGGAGAGAGGTGGGATTAAATTATGGGGAATTAAATACAAAATCGGAAGTGACACAGTTACTTTTTGCTGATGATACTGTGCTTATGGGAGATTCTAAAGAAAAGTTGCAAAGGTTAGTGGATGAGTTTTGGAGGGTGTGTAAAGGTAGAAAGTTGAAAGTGAACGTAGATAAGAGTAAGGTGATGAGGGCATCAAATGATTTAGATAAAGAAAAATTGGATATCACATTGGAGAGAGGGAGTATGGAAGAAGCGAATGTTTTCAGATATTTGGGAGTTGACTTGTCAGTTAATGGGTTTATGAATGGTGAGGTTAACCATAGAATTGATGAAGGAAAAAAGGTGAGTGGTGCATCAAGGTATATGTGGAGACAAAAAACATTAACCATGGAGGCAAAGAAGGAAATGTACAAAGTATAGTGGTACCAACACTCTTGTATGGTTGTGAAGTTTGGGTTGTAAATGCTGCAGCAAGTAGGCTGTCGGAGGCAGTGGAGATGTCCTGTCTAAGGGCAGTGTATGGTGTAAATATTATGCAGAGAATTCGGAGTGTGGAAATTAGGAGGTGTGGAGTTAATGAAAGTATTAGTTGGAGGGGTTGTTGAGATGGTTTGGTCATTTAGAGAGAATGGATCAAAGTAGAATGACTTGGAGAGCGTATAAATCTGTAGGGGAAGGAAGGCGGGTAGGGGTTGTCCTCAAAAAGGTTGCAGGGAGGGGGTGAAGGAGGTTTTGTGGGCGAGGGTCTTGGACTTCCAGCAAGCATGCGTGAACATGTTAGATAGGAGTGAATGGAGACGAATGGTTTTTGGGACCTGACGAGCTGTTGGAGTGTGAGCAGGGTAATATTTAGTGAAGGGATTCAGGGAAACCGGTTAGCTGGTCTTGAGTGCTGGAAATGGGAAGTACAATGCCTGCACTTTAAAGGGGGCGATATTGACAGTTTGGAGGGACTTCAAAACTGTCGTATCTGAGCACCTCTGCAAAGACAGTGATTATGTAGGAATGATGATGAAATTTTTTTCTTTCTTTTTGGGTCACTCTGCCTCGTTGGGAAGTGGCCGACGTGTTAAAAAAAATTAAATACGTATTATCTGTTATCAAACATCTTTCTAATTTTTTTCCTTATGGGCTACAACTGAATTAACATCCCATAAAAATTGCAGAACTCAAAATGTGTAATAAGAAACTGAAAAAAAACTGGGGTGACTGGTATCATCTTCCAGATTGACATGGATAATGTACTTTTCTTTTTGTTGTGTTATTTCTTTAAAATATATTGAGATTAGTTTACTTAGATGAGTAGCCACTTGTTTAATGTTGTATTTAGGAGGAGGAAACACTTTCATCTTTTCCTCCCACCAGTTATCCCGCTGGAGTTCCACATCTTGAAGTCATGTACAATGCACGGCCTGGCATTCTGGTTTGATGTTGCTTTCCTGGGTTCAACGCAGACAGTCTGGCTTTCAACGGCTCCCACAGAACCTCTCACTCATTGGTATCAGGTAAACTATATGTATTTTTCTGTATTGTTTGTCCAGACATTTGTGAATCACTGTTGTCCTGATCATGTGGAAGCTTTTATATTACATTAATGAAATCCTAATTGGGTTGAAAGTTAAATATTTTACACTAATAAAAATTTAATTTGGCTGAAATTTAAGCCTAAATTAGGTAAATTTTTTTTTTGAAAGTGAACATAGAAAAGAGTAAGGTGATGAGGGTATCAAATGATTTAGATAAAGAAAAATTGGATATCAAATTGGGGAGGAGTATGGAAGAAGTGAATGTTTTCAGATACAGTGGACCCCCGGTATTCGATATTAATCCGTTCCTGAGAGCTCATCGAATACCGATAATATCGAAAACCGAATCAATTATCCTCATAAGAAATAATGAAAATCAAATTAATCCATGCAAGACTCCCAAAAGTATGAAAAAAAAAATTTTACTACATGAAATATTAAGTTTAATGCAATAGAATAATTACAATAACAATAAAATAATTGACACTTACCTTTAATGAAGATCTGGTGATGATTGATGGGATGGGAGGAGGGGAGAGGTGTTAGTGTTTAGAAGGGGAATCCCCTTCCATTAGGACTTGAGGTAGCAAGTCCTTTTCCGGTGTTACTTCCCTTCTTCTTTTAATGCCACTAGGACCAGCTTGAGAGTCACTGGACCTCTGTCGCACAACAAATCTGTTCCATAGAGGCCTGTACTCCCGTTCCTTTACGATTTGTCTAAAATGGGCCACAACATTGTCATTGTAATAGCTGTGTTAGGGTGATTTTCATCCATAAAGGGTTTCCCATTTTAACCCCTGTGCACACATTTCCCTTTTTAATTTTTTAAAGGTAGGACAAATGTTTTCCCAAAAATGGTATAGGTTCTCGGGGTTTAAAGCCCCAAACCCTTCAAAATTTTTCTTAATTTAAATTACTAATTCTCCCCCTTTTTTTTACCACAGGGTTGGCACTAGAAGCTTTTTTGGGGGCCCCCTTTGGTGACTTTTTTTGGGCAGAAACAAGCCCCCAAACACAGTGTAATAGGGAATTTTTTACCGAATGTATCCTTAGATGCGTGCCCCACTGGCGGCTTGTAAACACTGGCACAAAAGGGGGGCATTTAAAGGCCACACGGGGAAAGGGTTTCTGGTACGAATGGGTTCAAATTCCCGGGAAAAATTTTTTTGCGATATAATGCTTTCGAATCCCGGGATTTATAAACCCCCCCCCCCCCCCCCCCCATGCCATCAAAATTACCGGGGGTCCACTTTTATTGGGGATTTGACGTGTCGGCGGATGGATTTAGGAAAGTGGGGTTTAAAACATAAAAATTGATGGGGGAAAAAAAAAGGTAAATTTTGTGCTTTTGGGTATATTTTAGAGTAAAAAAAAACTTTTTATCTATGTAGGCAAAAAAGGGGAAATTTGGTATAAAATTTATGTAGTCCCCAAAAAAACTCTTTTTAGGGGTTTGTGAAGCTTGGGTGAAAAAATGCGCAGCGGGGGAGACGGTTGGAGGCAGTGGAGATGCCCTTTTTTAAGGGAAATGTGGGGGTTTGAAAATATTTTTCAGAAAAATTCGGAGTGGGGAAAAAATGGGAAAAAAGGTTGGGGAGTTAATAAAAGTTTTAAAAGGAGGGGCAGAAGGGGGTTTGTTGAGGGGGTTTTTGGTCATTTAGAGGAATGGTTTAAAAGTAGAATGACATGGAAAGCATATAAATATATGGGGGAAAGGGAAAGGGGGGGGTAGGGGTCGCCCTTTAAAGGGTTGGAGAGGGGGGGGAAAAGGGGGTTTTGTGGGCGGGGGGCTTGGAATTCCAGCAAGCTTTGCGTGAGCGTATTATAGGATTTGAATGGAGACAAATGGTATTTGGGGACCTGCGTTTCTTTTGGAGTGTGGGGCAGGGGTAATATTTAGTGAAGGGTTTCCCGGGGAAAAACCGGTGATTTTATAAAAGTTTTGGACTGGGAACCCGGGAAAATGGGAAGTACAATGCCTGCACTTTAAAGGAGGGGTTTGGGAATTGGCGTTTGGAGGGATATTTTGTGAAACCCATTATATTATATGCTTCAAATGTTGTATTCTGAGCACCTCTGAAAAAAACCAGTGATAATGTGTAAAGTGTGGTAAAAGTGTTGAATGGATGATAAAAAGTTTTTTTCTTTTTGGGGATTTTCTTTTTTTTTTTGGGTCCCCCTCCCTGGGTTTGGGGGGGCCCCCCGGCCCAAATTGTTAAAAAAAAAAAAAAAATCTTAATACCCCCTAAACCCTAGTACCTTTTGTAAAACCCTTTGTACCTACCCTGAAGTTTATCTCCTCTCCTTTTTCCCTGGTAGTTTTGGCAAAAGGGGATAACTTTGACAATGCTGGTCTAATTAGATTTTTTTTAAGTTTTTAAATTTAAGTTATAATTTAAAGAAATTTAAAAGTAAGACGGGAATAGGATAGCAGATGAACAAGGAGGCTTTAGGGAAAAGGTTTGGGGGGGGTGTGGACCAAAGGGGTTTACAGTGAAACCTATAATGAACAGTATTTTGATAAGGGGTTTAAAAAGGTCTTTTTTGGGGATTTATGGATTTGGAAAAGGCGTATGGGCAGGGTGGATAGGGGGGCAAAAAGTGGGGAGATGTTGCAGGTGTTTTGGTTTTGGGGGTAGGTTTTCTGAAAAACGTGAAGAGTTTTTAAAAAAGGGTGTGAGGCTAAATTAAGGGGTATGTGGAAGAGGGAAATTTTTTTCCCCGTTAAAAATAGGCCTTAGGGCAAGGGTGTGTGATGTTTACCGTGGTTGTTTAATATATTTATAGAAAGGGGTTGTAAAAGGGAAATTAAAAGCGGGGGGTCTTGGCAAGAGGGTGGAGTTAAAAGATAAAGAAAACACACCAAAGGGGGTTGTCACAGTTTCTCTTTGCTGATGGGCATTGCTCTTGGGAGATTTTGAAGAGAAAGCTGCGGATTGGTGAATGAAAATTTGGGTTTTGGGGGGGTGCAAAAAAAAGAAAAATTAAAAGGGGAAAAACAAAGGGAAAAAGTAAGGTTATGAGGATTAAAAAAAAGGATTAGGTGATGAAAAAATTGAATATCAATTGGGGGGGGAGGGAGTATGGAGGAGGGGGGGAAAAGTATTTTAGTATTTGGGACGTGGAGTTTTCGCCGGGTGGGTCTATGAAAAATGAGGTGAATCATAGAATTGATGAGGGAAAAAAAAAAAATGGGGTGGTGGGACTTAGGAGTCTGTGGGGGACAAAGGGAAATTTGTCCCCTTTGGGGGCAAAAAAGGGGAATGTATGGAGTATAGTTTTACCAACCTCTTATAGGGTGTGAAGCGTGGGGTAAATTTTTGCAGCGAGGAGAAGGCTGGGGCAGTGGAGATGTCAGTCTGAGGGCAATGTGGGGGTTGATATAATGCAAGAATTCGTAGTTTGGAAGTTAGGAGGAGGTGGGGGTTCCCAAAAACTGTTGTCCAGAGGGCTGGGGAAGGGTTGTTGGGGTTGGTTCGGCATGAAAGAGAGAATGGAGCAAAACAGAATGACTTCCCAAGATTTGTATCAGTCTGTAGTGGAAAAGGCGGGGTGGGGTGGGCCTAGGAAGGGTTGGAGGGGGGGGGTAAGGGGGTTTTTTGTGTGCGAGGGTTGGACCCCCAGAGGCATGCTAGCGTGTTTGATAGGAGTAATGGGGGACAAATGGTTTTTAATACTTGCGTGCTTTTGGGAGTGTGAGCAAAGAACTTAAAAAGGGGGATTCGGGAAAAACCGGCGGGCCCGGACTTGAGCCTGGAGATGGGAAAGTACGTGCCTGCACTCTAAAGGGGGGGTGTTAATGTTGCTTTTAAAAACTGTAGGTAAAGCCCCCTTTGGCAACATGAGGAGTAAATGATGGTAAAAGTTTTTCTTTTTCGGGCCACCCTGCCTTGGGGGAATGGCCAGTGTGATAAAAAAAAAAAAAAAATAATATTTCTACACACTGGGGAAAAAATTTGGTGGTCCTTACTGTGACGTGGTCCATCAGGTTTTTGTAGATAATCTTGCATAAAATGTTCTCAGTGACTTGCAAAACATAACATGATAGAAACAATTCCTGTAAAAAAAAAACTAGGGACAATTTTCTGATCTGTTAGATAAATCTATTAGGCCAGTTGGCACATGGTTGGGAGCACTGGCCTGCTAGTTTTAGGGTGGTTTTCCCAGGGGTTTTGGACCCTACCCATTTGAAAGCTTGGGAGAGGACTGTTATTATTGTCATTATTTTTTTTAGATTTTGGCTTTTGAGTGAACTTTGTTTTGCAAGGGTTTTGGTTCAGGTGATAAATTTTTAAGAAAAAAGAGGATAATTAAGTAAAAAATATAATGTGGGGCTTAATAAAATGTTTGGGACTATATTTGGGTAGATAGAAGACTGTTGGGTAGATGTCAAGCTTCATGTTTATAGGGGGGCCACAAAATTCAGTCACTTTTATTGTAGCTAGAGCGAGAGTGAAGGTAGATGGGATAAAAGGGAAAAGGGAAAACAGCAGGTAAGGAGAATAAAGGGTTTATAAGCTAAAATTTAGAGAGGCAGTTAGGAAATATAAACAACTGTTGGATGACAGTGGGCTAGTGAGAGTTAGGCAATGGGATTGAAAGGGGGTTTTATTTAAGTTTAAAGTTAGTTTTGAGCAGAAGTTTGGGTTCCCGGAAAGTGGGTGCGGAGGGAGGCGAGCATTGGTGGGAAAATTTTGTAGGAGAGTAGTAAAGAGAAAAATTAGCATATGAGAGGTTTTTTCGAAGTAAATGTGCAAGGAGAAAGGAAAAGAGGGTTAAGAGAGTGATGAAGCAATGTAAAAAGAGAGCAATGAGAGAGTGGGGGGAGATGTTATCAACAAATTTTGTTGAAAATAAAAAAGTTTTGGAGTGAGATTAATAAATTAAGGAACCCTAGGGAAAAAATGGATTTTCAATTAAAAATAGGAGAGGAGAGTTATTAAAATTTGGGGATTAGAGGTATCGGGAAGATGGAGGGAATGTTTTGAGGGAAATTTTTAAAAAGTTAATGAAATAAGGGAAACCCGTGATTTTATGTATAGGGGAAGGGGGAATAAATCTTTTAGGAGTGAGGAAGAGCCAGTTGTGATGTGGGGAATTCGTTAAGGCAGTAGGTAAAATGAAAGGGGGTAAAGGGAGCTGGGGTTGATGGGGTAAAGATGGGAAATTTTAAAAACCAGTGGGAAAATAGTTTTTGGTGGTTGTGCTTTTATTTAATAAATGCAGGAAGAGATAGGTACCTTGGGGTTGGCAGAGAGCATGTGTGTTTTTGTATAAAGGCAAAGGGGACAAAAAAAGAGAATGCAAAAATTATTGGGGAAATTTAATCTGTTAGTAATGTATCTGGTTTAAAACGTATGGTAAGTTATTATTGAAAGAATTAAAAGTCGGCAGAGACAGGAAGCAGATGGGCAAAGGGAAATTTAAAAGGGTACGGGGTGGAACCCAATGTTTACAGTGAAACATATAGGTAAACAGTATTTAGAAATGGTAAAGAGGTTTTTGTGGCTTTTTTGGATTTGGAAAAGGCAAGGAACAGGAGGTGGTTAGAAACATGAATTTTTACAAGGATATGAGGTTAGGTTAAGTTGTAGGAGAGGAGGGGAGATTTTTTCCCCTAAAAGTACCCTTTGACAGGGGTGTGCAATGCCCCATGGTTGTTTTACTATTTTATAGATGGGGTTGTAAGGGAAGTGAATGCTCAGGTGTTGGCAAGAGGTTTGGGGTTAAAAGATACAGGAATCTAACACAAAGTGGGAGTTGTCACACTTGCTCTTTGCTGGGAGATTCTGAAGAAAAGTTGCAGAAGCTGGTGGACGAGTTTGGTAGGGTATGTAAAAGAAAAAAGTTAAAAGAGTAAGGTGATGAGGAAAACAAAAAGATTAGGTTATGAAAGATTGGATATCAGGTTGGAGGAAGAGGGTATGGAAGATGTGAATGTATTCAGATATTTAGGAGTGGATGTGTCAGCAGATGGGTCTGTGAAAGATTAGGTGAATTTTAGAATTGACTAGGGGGGAAAAGGTGAGTGGTGGGCTTAGGAGTCTGTGGGACGAAGAGCTTTATCCATGGCAGCAAAGAGGGGAATGTATGAGAGTATAGTTATACCAACGCTCTTATATGGGTGTGAAGCATAGGTGGTGAATGTTGCAACAAGGAGAAGGCTGGAGGCAGTGGAAATGTGTTTTAGGGCAATGTGTGGCGTGAATATAATGCCGAGAATTTGTAGTTTGGAAATTAGGAGGAAGTGCGTAATTACCGAAACTGTTATCCAGAGGGCTGAAGAGGGGATGTTGAGGTGGTTTGGACATGCAGAGAGGATCGAACAAAATAGAATGACTTCGAGAGTGTATAAATCTGGAGTGGAGGGAAGGGGGGTAGAAAGGGCTGCCTGGAAAGGTTAGGGGAGGGGGTAAAGGGGGTTTTGGGTGCAAGGGGGTTGGATTGCAGCAAAAACGCATGAACTTGTTAGATCGTGCGAATGGAGACAAATGGTTTTTTAGGGCTTGACGGCTGTTGGGGGGTGAGCAGGGTAATTTTTTGAAAGGATGAGGGAAACAGCAGGTGGTCTTGATCCCGGAGATGGGGAAGTACAGTGCCTTCACTCTGAAAAAGGGGGTTGTTAATTTTTAAGTTATATAAAGTATTTGTAAACCCACACCTTTTACAAGACATTTGAAAATGAATGATGGTGAAGGTTTTTTCTTTTTGGGGCCCCCCTCCCCTTGGGGGGGAAAAACGGCCGATGGGGTTAAATAATAAAAAAATATTTGGGCACACCCTAGGTAGGGGGTTTGGTAGACGGGAAACTGCCCAGGGAGGTAAAACGTCCTCCCAAAGTGAGAGTAAAAACAGAAGCCTGTAATTGTTTTTTTAAGATGGTGGGAAATTGTTGGTGTCTTTTTTTTCCTGCCCTTCATAAACATGCGGGGAGAGGAGAGTTTTAAATGGAGAGTTTAGGTTTTGGGGAAGATGGGGGAAATTTTTTTTTGGGAATTTTTTTAAATGTTAAAGAAGATAGGGAAGCTGGATTTCATGTATAGGGAAAGGAGGAATAACATCTTTGTAGGGTGGGGGAAAAATCAGTTGTGAGTGGGGGAAAGTTCTTTGGGGCAGTAGGAAAAAATGAAAGGGGGGAAAGGGAAACGGGGATTGATGGGAAAAAAGATAGAAATTTTAAAACCCGGTTTGGGGATATATTTTTTGGAGGGGTTTGGGTGCTATTGTTTAATAAATGTATGGAAGGGGGGGTTTTAAAAGGTACCAAGGGTTTGGCAGAGAGAGGGGCCCTTTTTTTCCCTTTTGTAAAAAGGGGAAAAAGGGGGAAAAAAGAGAGTGAAAAAATTTATAGGGGGAAAAGGGCCCGTTGATATACCTATAAAGTTTTGGGGTTTTAGAGTTTTTTATTAAAAGGGGAATTAAGAGTAAACGGAAAAAAGGAAAAGCGATGAAAAAAGGAGGTTTTAAAGGAAAGGTAGGGGGGGGTTTTGGGACCAGGGGGTTTACAGTGAAACATATAAGTGAACAGTATTTAGTTGGGAAAAAAAGGTTTTTTTTTGGAAATTTATGGTTTTGGGGAAAAGGGTGTATAAAAGGGGGATAGGGGGCAATGTGGCAGATGTTCCAAAAAATTTTTGGTATAGGAGGTGGGGTTACGAAAGAAATGAAGAGTTTTTTTACGGGGAAGTGAGGCTCAATTTAGAGTATGAAGGAAAAAAGGGAAAATTATTTCCCGTAAAAGTGGGCCCTTTTGGGACAGGGATGGTATGTCACCGTGGTTTTTTAAAATATTTTTTTAGAGGGGGGTATAAGAAGTAAATGCGAGGGGGGGGGCCCAAAAAGGGTGGATTTTAAAAAAATAAAGAAATCACTCATAAAGGGGGGAGTTTTTAAAAGTTGCTCTTTGCTGAAACACTGTGCTTTTGGGGAGTTTCGAAGGGGTTTAAAAAGGTTTTGGTGGATAAATTTTAGGTGGGGTATGGAAAAAAGAAAAATTAAAATTTGAAAACAGGAAAAAAGAAAGGGTTATGAGGAAAAAAAGAAAGGTGATGAAAAAATTGGATATAAAGTTTGGGAAAGGGAAGAGAGTATGGGGGGGTGAATGAAATTAAAGATTTTGTGAGTGGACGTGTCGGCGAGGGGTCTATGAAAGAAAAAGGTGATTCGTTTTTTTTTTTTTTTTTTTTTTTCAAAAAATCGGCCGTCTCCCACCGAGGCGGGGGGAAAACCCAAAAAAAAAAGAAAACCCCCAAAAAGAAAAATTTCATCATCATTCCAAAAACTTTTACCACACTCGCACTTATCACTGTTTTTGCAGAGGTGCTCAGAATACAAAATTTTGAAACATACACATATAAAAATACACAACCCTGTCCTCCAAAAATCCAAATCCCCCAAAACCCCCCCTTTAAAATCAGGCATTGTACTTCCCATTTTTCCCGGACTCAAGTCCGATATATGAAAAAACCGGGTTTTCCCCGAATCCCTTTACTAAAAAATTACCCCCCCCCCCACATCCAAAAAGATCGGGCCCGGTCCCAAGTACCCTTTTCGTCTCCCTTCACTCCTTTCTAACATTCTCAAACCCACGCTTGCTGGAAATCCAAGCCCCCTTGGGCCCCCAAAACCTTTCCTTTTTCCCCCCTTTCTCCAAAACCCCTTTTGAGGGGACCCCTACCCCGCCTTCCTTCCCCCCATAGATTTATATGCTTTTTCCCTGTCATTCTACTTTGATCCTTTCTCTAAATGACCAAACCCCCAGAAAATTTAAGGGGGGAAAAAGGGGGAGCAATGCATTTTGGGGGTCGTGGAACAAAAAAACTCTGTTTCCCTTTGGGGGCAAAGAGGGGAATTATGAGAGTTTTAAATTTTTTCCCAAGCCTTATTGGGTGTGAAGCAAAGGGTGATGAAAGTTGCCGCAATGGAGAGGGCTGGAAACATGAAGTTTTCATTCTGAGGGCAATTTGTGGTTGTGAATATAAATTTTTCAGAGAATTCTTTGTTTGGGGAAATTAGGGGGTGGTGGGGGGATTGCCCAAAAATGTTTCCCCAAGGGGGAGGAAGGGTTGTTGATGTGGTTCGGACATGTAGAGAAATGGAGCGAAACAATGACTTCAAGAGTGTATCAGTCTGTAGTGGAAGGAAGGCGGGGTAGGGGTCGGCCTAGGAAGGTTGGAGGGGGGGGTAAAGGAGGTTTTTTGTGCGAGGGGCTTGGACTTCCAGTGGGCATGCGGTGAGCGTGTTTGATAGGAGTGAATGGAGACAAATGGTTTTTAATACTTGACGTGCTGTTGGAGTGTGAGCAAAGTAACATTTATGAAGGGGTTCAGGGAAACTGGCAGGCCGGACTTGAGTCCTGGAGATGGGAAGTACAGTGCCTGCACTCTGAAGGAGGGGTGTTAATGTTGCAGTTTAAAAACTGTAGTTTAAAGCACCCTTCTGGCAAGACAGTGATGGAGTAAATGATGGTGAAAGTTTTTCTTTTTCGGGTCACCCTGCCTTGGTGGGAATCAGCCAGTGTGTTAATAAAAATAGAAAATCTACATGGGGAAGTGGAAGTCATGTGTGTCGTAAGAGGCGGCTAAAATGCCAGGAGCAAGGGGCTTGTAACACCTGTATATATTACTAAAGTTAAAAAGAGAAACTTTCATTCTTCTCTTTAGGTCACCCTGCCTAGGTGGCAGTGGTGGGCACAGCTAACCAAAAAGTTAGCTTTGCTAATTTCTAATCCACTAACTAAAAAATTAGCCCTGCTAATGCTAAACGGCTGAAAAAGTTAGTGGAAACTTACGTTAAACGCTAAGCGCTAACTTTTTCACATGAATTCAGATTTGGTTTAGTTTTTTGGTTTTTTGCTTTTAAGACTTATAGAGCAGACCTGGAGAGCTTCCTAATAAGATATAGAATGCCAAGGTCATGTGATGATCAAGTGCCACTAGTGCAAAAATAATGATTGTTTAATTTTGTGATGTAACACGAGCGACCGACACGGACGCACTTGTCGCTTCACTGAAGCTCCATTGCACCCGAAGACCAAGTTAGCTTATTTGACTGTTTTCTTCATTAGTTCCAGTTACTCGTTGTATTTATTCATTTTTTTTCTGTTCATGTTTGCATTTAACTTGATTTAAATTTTGAACCCAGTAAACTACAAACAGGTAGTTGAAAATTGTGCTTAAAGTTGAAACCTCAAGTCCAACTTACTGCTGCACCATACAGGTGCACACAAGTAGTTAAAGGAAGAAATGAAATCAAACATCAGTATTAATCCAACATACACATTATTTACTGTACAAAATGCATAGCATGGGTATCATGCCAAGATCAGATGATGACTGGGCTGATTACTACCTGGCTGGGCCTTCTCTGTCACTTTGATGTGATGCTGGTTGTCCTTCATGAGCATCAGCCTCTCACAGTTTCCATCTGACAGGGTGGCACTCTTGGCCCTCAAGATATCTTTGCCTATAGAGAATAGGTGCTTAACTGCAGCACTGGATGGGATGGCGGTGTTGTACTTAATGAATAGGTCGATCAAGACCTGCTCATCCAAGAAGGCGACTTCACTCGCGACCTCCTCCGAGCCGGTCTCCAGTCAGGTCTTCACTATGCTTTGTGCCTTCGACTTCAGTGACTTGTTGCTTCTGCTGTCCTGGAACTGAGTGGTGCTGCTGCTTTCCCACAACTAGCAACGTATGAATTTTGTTTTAGCGGACTCAAAGTTAGCAGAACTTTATTTAGCAAAAGTTAATTGGTCCGCTAACAGTTTCCGAAGTTAGCGGAAACACTAATCGGCTAAACAAAAAGTTAGTTCTGCTAATTAGCGGTTAGTGGAACAGTGCCCACCACTGCTGGGTAGGATATGGCCGGTTTGGTGGAAAAAAAAATTAGCACAGGGATATCTTGCTACTCCTACTTACACTTTGGTCACACTTCACAGACACGCACATGCATATATATATATACATACATCTAGGTTTTTCTCCTTTTTCTAAATAGCTCTTGTTCTTTTTTATTTCTTCTATTGTCCATGGGGAAGTGGAAAAGAATCTTTCCTCCGTAAGCCATGCGTGTCGTATGAGGCGACTAAAATGCCGGGAGCAATGGGCTAGTAACCCCTTCTCCTGTATACATTTACTAAAAAAGAGAAGAAGAAAAACTTTATAAAACTGGGATGCTTAAATGTGCGTGGATGTAGTGCGGATGACAAGAAACAGATGATTGCTGATGTTATGAATGAAAAGAAGTTGGATTTTCCTGGCTCTAAGCGAAACAAAGCTGAAGGGGTAGGAGAGTTTCAGTGGGGGGAAATAAATGGGATTAAATCTGGAGTATCTGAGAGAGTTAGAGCAAAGGAAGGGGTAGCAGTAATGTTAAATGATCAGTTATGGAAGGAGGAAAAGAGAATATGAATGTGTAAATTCAAGAATTATGTGGATTAAAGTAAAGGTTGGATGCGAGAAGTGGGTCATAATAAGCGTGTATGCACCTGGAGAAGAGAGGAATGCAGAGGAGAGAGAGAGATTTTGGGAGATGTTAAGTGAATGTATAGGAGCCTTTGAACCAAGTGAGAGAGTAATTGTGGTAGGGGACCTGAATGCTAAAGTAGGAGAAACTTTTAGAGAGGGTGTGGTAGGTAAGTTTGGGGTGCCAGGTGTAAATGATAATGGGAGCCCTTTGATTGAACTTTGTATAGAAAGGGGTTTAGTTATAGGTAATACATATTTAAGAAAAAAGAGGATAAATAAGTATACACCGATATGATGTAGGGCGAAATGATAGTAGTTTGTTGGTTTATGTATTGGTAGATAAAAGACTGTTGAGTAGACTTCAGGATGTACATGTTTATAGAAGGGCCACAGATATATCAGATCACTTTCTAGTTGTAGCTACACTGAGAGTAAAAGGTAGATGGGATACAAGGAGAATAGAAGCATCAGGGAAGAGAGAGGTGAAGGTTTATAAACTAAAAGAGGAGGCAGTTAAGGTAAGATATAAACAGCTATTGGAGGATAGATGGGCTAATGAGAGCATAGGCAATGGGGTCGAAGAGGTATGGGGTAGGTTTAAAAATGTAGTGTTAGAGTGTTCAGCAGAAGTTTGTGGTTACAGGAAAGTGGGTGCGGGAGGAAGAGGAGTGATTGGTGGAATGATGATGTAAAGAGAGTAGTAAGGGAGAAAAAGTTAGCATATGAGAAGTTTTTTACAAAGTAGAAGTGATGCAAGGAGGGAAGAGTATATGGAGAAAAGAGAGAGGTTAAGAGAGTGGTGAAGCAATGTAAAAAGAGAGCAAATGAGAGAGTGGGTGAGATGTTATCAACAAATTTTGTTGAAAATAAGAAAAAGTTTTGGAGTGAGATTAACAAGTTAAGAAAGCCTAGAGAACAATGGATTTGTCAGTTAAAAATAGGAGAGGAGAGTTATTAAATGGAGAGTTAGAGGTATTGGGAAGATGGAGGGAATATTTTGAGGAATTGTTAAATGTTGATGAAGATAGGGAAGCTGTGATTTCGTGTATAGGGCAAGGAGGAATAACATCTTGTAGGAGTGAGGAAGAGCCAGTTGTGAGTGTGGGGGAAGTTCGTGAGGCAGTAGGTAAAATGAAAGGGGGTAAGGCAGCCGGGATTGATGGGATAAAGATAGAAATGTTAAAAGCAGGTGGGGATATAGTTTTGGAGTGGTTGGTGCAATTATTTAATAAATGTATGGAAGAGGGTAAGGTACCTAGGGATTGGCAGAGAGCATGCATAGTTCCTTTGTATAAAGGCAAAGGGGATAAAAGAGAGTGCAAAAATTATAGGGGGATAAGTCTGTTGAGTGTACCTGGTAAAGTGTATGGTAGAGTTATAATTGAAAGAATTAAGAGTAAGACGGAGAATAGGATAGCAGATGAACAAGGAGGCTTTAGGAAAGGTAGGGGGTGTGTGGACCAGGTGTTTACAGTGAAACATATAAGTGAACAGTATTTAGATAAGGCTAGAGAGGTTTTTGTGGCATTTATGGATTTGGAAAAGGCATATGACAGGGTGGATAGGGGGCAATGTGGCAGATGTTGCAAGTGTATGTGTAGGAGGTAGGTTACTGAAAGCAGTGAAGAGTTTTTACGAGGATAGTGAGGCTCAAGTTAGAGTATGTAGGAAAGAGGGAAATTTTTTCCCAGTAAAAGTAGGCCTTAGACAAGGATGTGTGATGTCACCGTGGTTGTTTAATATATTTATAGATGGGGTTGTAAGAGAAGTAAATGCGAGGGTCTTGGCAAGAGGCGTGGAGTTAAAAGATAAAGAATCACACACAAAGTGGGAGTTGTCACAGCTGCTCTTTGCTGATGACACTGTGCTCTTGGGAGATTCTGAAGAGAAGCTGCAGAGATTGGTGGATGAATTTGGTAGGGTGTGCAAAAGAAGAAAATTAAAGGTGAATACAGGAAAGAGTAAGGTTATGAGGATAACAAAAAGATTAGGTGATGAAAGATTGAATATCAGATTGGAGGGAGAGAGTATGGAGGAGGTGAAACGTATTCAGATATTTGGGAGTGGACGTGTCGGCGGATGGGTCTATGAAAGATGAGGTGAATCATAGAATTGATGAGGGAAAAAGAGTGAGTGGTGCACTTAGGAGTCTGTGGAGACAAAGAACTTTGTCCTTGGAGGCAAAGAGGGGAATGTATGAGAGTATAGTTTTACCAACGCTCTTATATGGTGTGAAGCGTGGGTGATGAATGTTGCAGCGAGGAGAAGGCTGGAGGCAGTGGAGATGTCATGTCTGAGGGCAATGTGTGGTGTGAATATAATGCAGAGAATTCGTAGTTTGGAAGTTAGGAGGAGGTGCGGGATTACCAAAACTGTTGTCCAGAGGGCTGAGGAAGGGTTGTTGAGGTGGTTCGGACATGTAGAGAGAATGGAGCGAAACAGAATGACTTCAAGAGTGTATCAGTCTGTAGTGGAAGGAAGGCGGGGTAGGGTCGGCCTAGGAAGGGTTGGAGGGAGGGGGTAAAGGAGGTTTTGTGTGCGAGGGGCTTGGACTTCCAGCAGGCATGCGTGAGCGTGTTTGATAGGAGTGAATGGAGACAAATGGTTTTTAATACTTGACGTGCTGTTGGAGTGTGAGCAAAGTAACATTTATGAAGGGATTCAGGGAAACCGGCAGGCCGGACTTGAGTCCTGGAGATGGGAAATACAGTGCCTGCACTCTGAAGGAGGGGTGTTAATGTTGCAGTTTAAAAACTGTAGTGTAAAGCACCCTTCTGGCAAGACAGTGATGGAGTGAATGATGGTGAAAGTTTTTCTTTTTCGGGCCACCCTGCCTTGGTGGGAATCGGCCAGTGTGATAATAAAATATAATAATAATTTTTAATATTTTTCACAGATCAGAAAACTGATTTCTCTATATTTATTTTAATCCTTGCAGACTACGAAACTAATTCTTGTGGTCATTACATAGACTAAAATGTATTTGTTTTCAGGTGCGGTGCCTGTTGGAGAAGCCAATCTTTGTTAAAGAAGGTCAGCTGGTTACTGGTACTGTGGAACTTGTAGCAAACAGAAGGTATATTAATTTCAAGTTTTCTGAATCAATGCAGTCAGTTGTAGTGGCTCTTATTCCTAATATTGAGTAGTTAAGTAACTGATTAAGTTGTGTATTCTTATTTAGGTAATGCAAAATTATTTTTACCATGCTTATTTTATTGTGCATGCATCTTAACCTGTAAACGGTCCAAGCAGATCTACGTTCACATGTGTAGTGCTCCAAAAGTAGATCTACGTTTTTTTTACATATTTTCAAATACTATAACAAAAAAAAAAGTAGATCAAAGTTTTTTACACATTTTCAAATGTAAAAAAGAAAAAAGAAGATCTACTTTTTTTACATACTTTCGAATGTTGAAAAAACGTATACAGTGGACCCCCGGTTAACGATATTTTTTCACTCCAGAAGTATGTTCAGGTGCCAGTACTGACCGAATTTGTTCCCATATGGAATATTGTGAAGTAGATTAGTCCATTTCAGACCCCCAAACATACACGTACAAACGCACTTACATAAATACACTTACATAATTGGTCGCATTCGGAGGTAATCGTTATGCGGGGGTCCACTGTATATACGTTTGGACCATTTACGGGTTAAATGAAGTGTGTGTGTGTGTATAGATTTTTTTTTTATGTTGGCCACTTCCCACCGAGGCAGGGTGACCCAGAAAGAAAGAAAAACCTCAAAAGAAAGAGAGGAAAAACTTATAACATCATTCAACACTTTCACCATCATTCATACATAATCACTGTTTTTGCAGAGGCACTCAGATACAACAGTTTAGATGTCACTCCAAACAGCCAATATCCCTGACTCCTTTAAAGTGCAGGCATTGAACTTCCCACTTCCAAGACTCAAGTCCAGCTAACTGGTTTCCCTGAATCCCTTCATAAAATATTGCCTTGTTCACACTCCAACAGCTCATATGTATAGATCTGTATATTTATCTCCATGGGGAAGTGGAAAAGAATTCTTCCTCTGTAAGACGTGTGTGTCATAAGAGGCAACTAAAATAGTAACCCCTTCTACTTTATACATTACTAAATTAAAAGAAAAAATACTTTCTTCTTTTTGGGCCACCCTGCCATGGTGGGATATGGCCGGTTTGTTGAAAGAAGATAATGTACTTAAATTTTGTGAACTCAATTTGTCATAATAAATGACTGTTCATTCACTTAATTTTTGTATTGATGATAAAGGATGGTTTGTACATGAAAAAATTACTTTCCAGTAAGTATTATCTAGAGGGCTTAGCAGGGGTTATTGAAGTGCTTGGACATTCAGCAGGCATGTATGAGCACGTTAGGAGTGAGTGGAGGCAAATGTTTTTTTGTGAATTGACGTGCTGTTGGAGTGTGAGTAGAGTAACTTTATGAAGGGATTCAGGGAAACTGGTTAGCTGTTCTTGAGTCCTGGAGGTGGGAAGTACAATTTCTGCGCTCTGAAGGAGGGTTGGAGATATTTGCAGTTTTAAACTGAAATATCGGCACCCTTCTGGCAAGACAGTGATGGAGTGAATGATAAAAATGAAAACGGTGAAAGTTTCTTCCTGTTTTGGGTCACCCTGAGTCAGTGGGAGATGGCCGGTTTGTTGAAAAAAAAAATTATGCTTATTATTCAATTAACGTATTTCACTAAACTTATATTTATTTTCTTTATTCAACAGACAATCGTATAATGTAAATCTGGAGGTACGAATAGAAGGCACATCCACAGTGTCCATTAACTCACTGGACCTGAAGAATCCCTATTTCCGTTATACAGGGCTGACCCCACAGCCTCCCCCAGGCAATAATTCAGTGTCACCATCAGAATCATATTGGGGGACAGTTGATGCTCAAGGTGCTAAACAAGGTAGGTAATAAAAATGGGTAATAATCTTTCAGTAGATAATTTAAAATGTTATTATCTGCAGTAAAGCTCTGCTGTTTGCTTCATATTTAAATGCTGGTCCGTAGGGTGGTTCTTAATTTTTTTGACTATTTTTCTAAGGGGCCTCTTGCCTAAATATTCCATATTTCAAAGATACATTTAAGAAAATTAAGTTCTAATCCATTTATATTTAGCTGTCACTACCAGACTGGTGTGTTGTTCCGGTAGTGAAGATAAAGAATTTTGCACTATATATTTATTAACCCTTAAACTGTTCAAACGTAGATCTATGTTATTACCACTAGCACTTCAAGCGTAGATCAGCATTTAATTTTCCTGCCTCCAAATTTGGCACGATTGGCCTGAGATGCCTGGTCAGTATAGAATGGGTCTTAATGCTTGGTGTGTGCAGTATTAAAATAATTTGGGACCACTTAGTACCTTGTGGGAGCACTAGTTCAATTGAGCGCCACCTAGAGCAAACAGCGCAGCAAACACCAGGGATTCACTGATGTCATGTCGTATTAACACTCCCCTTTTAAGAGGAAAGTGATACATACCCTGAGTTTAGTGTTTTTGAGATGGATGTGGCCACAAGTGGTTGAAGAAATATCAAAAACCTCGATAATAATCCATGTGCTACATTTGTGCAACATCCTTTCAATTTTTATACCTCACAGTGCTGTATTCACCATACTACAGTGCTGTATTCACCATACTACAGTGCTGTATTCACCATTTTACAGTGCTGTATTCACCATACTACAGTGCTGTATTCACCATTTTACAGTGCTGTATTCACCATACTACAGTGCTGTATTCACCATACTACAGTGCTGTATTCACCATACTACAGTGCTGTATTCACCATACTACAGTGCTGTATTCACCATACTACAGTGCTGTATTCACCATACTACAGTGCTGTATTCACCATACTACAGTGCTGTATTCACCATACTACAGTGCTGTATTCACCATACTACAGTGCTGTATTCACCATACTACAGTGCTGTATTCACCATACTACAGTGCTGTATTCACCATACTACAGTGCTGTATTCACCATACTACAGTGCTGTATTCAACCATACTACAGTGCTGTATTCACCATACTACAGTGCTGTATTCACCATACTACAGTGCTGTATTCACCATACTACAGTGCTGTATTCACCATACTTCACCATAAATTCCTGTAGTAATGCAGCACATTCAGAACACTCAGTATAAGGTTATGTACTAAAACATTATTTTCACGTTGTTTTCTTTGCAGCGGTTAACATGGTGAATGGAATAACAGTTAATGGCCTCGGAGAAGTTGCATTGGACCAAGGAACCTCCCTCATCACTCTTGGTAATTTACATTTTTTATTTTTTCTTATAGCATCCTATACCTTCTGTAGTTTCAACAAGTTCAGTTTTGTGTGCTACATTTTTTAACAGAAATTTGGTGCATTAGTCAGGAAATGCACTGGTGCTTTAGTAGTATAGCCAGGGGCAACTTTACACTGTCTTCAGAAAATTCAAAGTGCTATTAGATTTTCTGCTGCTGAAACACTGAGGTAATGCATATGCCATTCTTGCATCATTGCAAGGAAAGCATGGTTAACAGTGAAAGTACAGGAGGGCCTTGCATATACATCACCTTTTCGGTGTCCCATGTTTTTCCTGGCTTCAAATTGATCCATTGTTCATTATGATCCATTTGCCGGTGACTATCACCAGCACGTGGAACAGTGGCTCAGTTCAAAGCCAATGAAAACGTGGAACACTGATAATAGGTGATGTATATGCCGGTCCCTCACGTATCTGTAAAAAGATATGAAAAGTACAGTAGTTGCCCCGTATCCGTGGGGGATACATTCCAAGACCTATTGTGGATACCTGAAACCACAGATTGTAGCGAACTCTGTACGTGTCATTTTTCGTTTACATGCATACCTATGACAAAATTTAATTGATAAATCATGCAAAATAAGTGGAGAATTAGAATTTTTTTTACTGTTGGGAAGCACTTCATTGTTTCTCTTAGGCTTTGAGGAACTGTTACCATCACTACTTTTGTGCTTTGAGGCTGTTATTAAGCAAAATTAAAGATTAGTTTTTGGCCGTGGTAAACCGTGGAGAAGTGAAACTGCAGAAGCTGAATCCACGGATACGGGGGTTCTACTGCACAGAGTACAGGAAATTTCTGAAAGTGAAAGCTAGGTTGTTGAGATAGTTTGGTCATATAGAAAGATGAGACCTGATACAGAAATACTGTGACATCCACTAATAAGGAAACGACAGAAGAAGCAGGCGCTGAGCAAAATGTGTTACAATGTTTCGCTCAGTGCAGAGCTTGCAAGAGCTCTACGTTGTGAAACGTAGAGCTCTAGCATCTGTCTTTTTTTTTTTTTTTTTCATTTCTGTGCTATCCTCTATCTCTTAATATTTGCTTGTATGTGCTTCAAACGTTTTTGCTTGGTTGGTAATTTTTTGTTTTTAACATAGCTGCTGTCTCCTACCGAGGCGGGGTGATCTTAAAAGAAAAATGAAAGTTTTTCTTTTATACATGTAGTAATTTATACAGAAAGGGTTACTATCCCCTTGCTCTTGGCATTTTAGTCTCTTATGACATGCATGGCTTACAGAGAACGGATTCTTTACCACTTCCTAAAGTAAATTTTTTTTTTTTTTCAACAAGTCGGCCGTCTCCCACCGATTGATGGTTGGCTATGTAGCATTATTTGTGTTTTATACAGTCTCAGCTGCTGGGCTACTTTGGGCTTGCTAAAGAAAGTATTTGTTGATTCACCTGCTCGTCTTGCATATACAGTGGACCCCCACATAACGATTACCTCCGAATGTGACCAATTATGTAAGTGTATTTATGTAAGTACGTTTGTATGTGTATGTTTGGGGGTCTGAAATGGACTAATCTACTTCACAATATTTCTTATGGGAACAAATTCGGTCAGTACTGGCACCTGAACATACTTCTGGAGTGAAAAAATATCGTTAACCGGGGGTCCACTGTACATGTATTGCTGTAAATCACAGCTAGTTTATTATGCTGCATTAAATAACTTTGGTAAGTTAATAGATCTTGAATATTGCACAAAAATAAAGACCTGGATCCAGGCATTCCATGATATACACACAGTGGCGGTAAACCCTTATGTTGCAGGGGCATCATCTGAAGGAGTTTTCAAATTCTTAGGAAAAGGGGAAAAATCAGTGCTTCAGGGAATTAGATAGTGCTCAATAATAACCCACATGGAGACAGAAACTCAGAAAATTAATTGATCTCTACATTTTGACCCCTTGCTGGGGTCCTCTTCAGAGGATTCTGAAAAGACCCCAGCAGGGAGTTGAAATATACAGATCATTTAATTTGGAGAGTTTGTCTCCATGAGATATTATTGAGCATTGACAAGTGTTTATTACAGTTTAGTTATTAAGATAGTCAACTATGAATTTACTTATGAGTTATATTAAGATATTTAACACTAGCCAAGTAGATAGATAAATATACATGTAATATTTACTATCTTACAAGATATTTAATACTAGCCAATGCATGTAACATTCACTGTATATGTTGGGTTAGCATGCAAAGAGTCATCTGTGGGAAAATATAATAAAAGTGTGGCTAACATGAATTGGTGTTTAGTAGTGAAGTGGTGGTCTAATATCTTTCAAACTTGAAAGGGAATGCCAATTTTTTTTTTTTATTATTATACCGGCCATCCTCCACCAAGGCAGGGTGATCTAAAAAGAAAAACCAAAATTTTTCTTTTTACATTTAGTAATTTATACAGGAGAAGGAGTTACTAACCTTTTGCTCTCAGGATTTTAGTTGCCTCTTAAGACATGCATGGCTTTCGGAGGAAAGAAAAGGGAACAAATTACTGACGTAATTCACTGGTGATGTAGCTATCTTCTGTTTAACCCTTTGACTGTTTTCGACGTATAAATACGTCTTACGAGCCAATGTTTCTGACGTATATGTACTCAATAATTCTAGCGACTTCAAATCAAGCGGGAGAAAGCTGGTAGGCCCACATGTGAGAGAATGGGTCTGTGTGGTCAGTGTGCACCACATAAAAAAATCCTGCAGCACACATTGCGTAATGAGAAAAAAAAAAACTCTGATCGTTTTTTTGGAATAAAACGCCGACTTTGAGGTGTATTTTCGTATAGTATTTATCGTTGTATTCGCGTTTTCATGGTCTTAGGTGATAAAATGGAAAACATATTACAGAAATAGAGATGATTTTCATTACTTTGACGATGAAAACGACCTTGAAACTGAGCTCAAAGTAGCGGAAATGTTCGATTTTTACCAATGTTCAGGAGTAAATAAATCATACCACACATCCAATACACGTCAACTGGGGAGTCTTTTATTCTTTCACTAGTGCACTGATATTATTTATACCATTTTTACAATAATGCAGTAGTCTGCATAACAGTAAATTTTGTATTTTTTTGTATTAATAAAAAATCAAAATAGAAAGCAATAATAATATAAGAGGGGCCTAGAGATGTGACTAATGAACAGAGCATATGTTATTTTAGTGCCACGAATGTCTACCTTGTTTATTCTGGACCCTATTTTGAAATTGGCATCTTTTTTAGTTTGCGTGAAATTGGCCAAATTGCCAATTTCTGACCACCATATTGGGTAGTCCAAATTAGTAAATGGGAGGTTTCTTGTACTCAGCTGATAGATAAAATGGAGTTCTAAAGAAATAGCTATGAGTTTGGTCAACTGGAACAATGGAATTGGCTGAAAATAGGGCTCAAAGTCGGCAAAATCGCTGATACGCATATGTCGCCGAGACCGCTAACTTCGCGGGAGCATAATTCCATGAGTTTTCGACCAAATTTCGAACTTTTGATGTCATTACCATCGGGATAAGATTCTCTATCATTTCATAAGAAAAAAATAATTTTTTTTTTTTTTTTTTTTTCAAAAATTGAGCGACATAGAATGACAGTTTCAGAGAGGGGCCTGAAACAGTCAAAGGGTTAATGTTGTAACATGGAATGCTATGTATCCTCAGAATGGGAAGAAAAAATTGTGTTAGAGCCATGACCAACACTAGCTTGCTAAAGTTTATCTTGCGTAACTTGTCAGCCAATCAGTGAATATGTTTATATAAACATTGTTGAGTAAGACACACATGCAACAGTTGGGTATCTTTATTGTTGAAACAAGTCACATACTTGGTAGGCTTCCTCAGTCAGATACAAAAAAATTATCTGTATTTGACTGAAGAAGTCTAACTCTTGCATGTGTGTCATACTGAACAACTTGTCAGTATTATATACCATTTTACAACATGGGTAAACATTCTTCCAACTGTGGTGGGTGGGTGGGAGGGGCTACACTCCCTATAGTGCTATCTAAAATAATTATAGATTTTGCCTCTTGGTGAATCTAGAAAGGTGAAGCGCTGTTTATGTTCTGTAATAAATTTTCTGATTTGGGCACATTTTGCTTCAGAACCCTTAGGGAGGTGCCTTGATGCTGGTGAAGGGCTCTTGATCCAAAGGATTGGAAATACACTACCCTTGGATCATACCAGATTGCGTCCCTTTCCCAAGGTGTTAGATGATCCCTAAGAGTTTAGTGCATTCTTGGGAATTTATGGTGTTACACGAGTCATATCTCTTACTCGTACTTTATCCTTGTTGATGTTGACATTTATAAGATAGATGATCTATGAAGGCAATAGATATACAAGTGGGAAACCGAATGAGTGCAATTTCAAGAAAATACTATGATTGGTTTTCAGTTAATAGGTCTTGTTATTTTCTTTCTTTTTTTTTTTTAAACACATCAACTGTTTCCCCACCAAGGCAGGATGACTTGATGAAGAAGTAACTTGAGTCCTGGAAACTGGAAGTACAATGCCTGCACCTTAGAGGAGGGGCTTGGGATATTGGCAGTTTGGAGGGATTTTTAAACTGTCGTATCTGAGTGCCTTTGCAAAGACAGTGATTATGTATGAGTGATGGTGAAAGTGTTGAATGATGATGATGAAAGTTTTTCTTTTCTTATCTTTTTCGGTCACCCTGCCTCGGTGGGAAACGGCCGACGTGTTAAAAAAAAATTGCAGGGAACACATTACTGTAATTTTTTTTTATAATAGTGGCATTTTCTTTCTTTCTTTCTTTCAACACACCGGCTGTATCCCACTGAGGCGGGGTGGCCCAAAAGAAAAAACAAAAGTTTTTCCATTTACATTTAGTAATATATACAGGAGAAGGGGTTACTAGCCCCTTGCTCCTGACATTTTAGTCGCCTTTTACAACATGCATGGCTTACGGAGGAAGAATTCTGTTCCACTTCCCCATGGAGGTAAGAGGAAATAAACAAGAGCAAGAACTAGAAAGAAAATAGAAGAAAACCCAGAGAGGTGTGTATATATATATGCTTGTACATGTATGTGTATTGTAACCTAAGTGTAAGTAGAAGTAGCAAGACGTACCTGAAATCTTGCATGTGTACGAGACAGAAAAAAAAGACACCAGCAATCCTACCATCGTGTAAAACAATTACAGGCTTCCGTTTTACACTCACTTGGCCGGACGGTAGTACCTCCCTGGGCGGTTGCTGTCTACCAACCTACTACTTAGAAATAGTGGCATTTGTTTCCATTAAATATCAACATTAATGAATGTTGCAGCGAGGAGAAGGCTGGAGGCAGTGGAGATGTCATGTCTGAGGGCAATGTGTGGTGTGAATATAATGCAGAGAATTCGTACTTTGGAAGTTAGGAGGAGGTGCGGGATTACCAAAACTGTTGTCCAGAGGGCTGAGGAAGGGTTGTTGAGGTGGTTCGGACATGTAGAGAGATTGGAGTGAAACAGAATGACTTCAAGAGTGTATCAGTCTGTAGTGGAAGGAAGGCAGGGTAGGGGTCGGCCTAGGAAAGGTTGGAGGGACGGGGTAAAGGAGGTTTTGTGTGCGAGGGGCTTGGACTTCCAGCAGGCATGCGTGAGCGTGTTTGATAGGAGTGAATGGAGACAAATGGTTTTTAATACTTGACGTGCTGTTGGAGTGTGAGCAAAGTAACATTTATGAAGGAATTCAGGGAAACCGGCAGGCCGGACTTGAGTCCTGGAGATGGGAAGTACAGTGCCTGCACTCTGAAGGAGGGGTGTTAATGTTGCAGTTTAAAAGCTGTAGTATAAAGCACCCTTCTGGCAAGACAGTGATGGAGTGAATGATGGTGAAAGTTTTTCTTTTTCGGGCCACCCTGCCTTGGTGGGAATCGGCCAGTGTGTTAGTAATAAAAAATATTAAATTCAGCATGTGTATAATGAGTTTATTTTAATCCCTCTTTTTGGGATTAAAGTATTTTTCCTTATTATCTCTTTAAAGGAGTGGGGAAGTCTCACACTTGTGATGTAGAAATCATTACAGATGCTCCTTGCTTTACGATGGTTCAACTTGAAATATTGACTTTACGATGGTGTGGTGTTGGTGCATTTTAACATCCTTAACGCAATCAGGAACACGACTGCATTTACAAGTTGGCCATCACTAATCTGGCATCATTGGGACCTGTAGTGTGCCGGATTAGTGAGTTTGCCGGATTACAGAGTGGTTAGGTTAGAATGTACTTAATTAACCTATCAGTAGAGAGACTGCTACATCTTTCTTATTTTCATCACTGCTTTCTCGTCCACTGGCTTGCTGCTGTGGATTTACAACCATCTGCACGATTTCTGAGTCAGTATAATGATGAAATTTGAAACTATACTTGCAGAAATTAGTGCCGGATTAATGGTGGAACCGGATAACTGACTGCAGGATTAGTGATGGCTGACCTGTATTTCTCTATACTGGTATTAGTTACAGTAATTATTTGTTTATTTACTTATTCAGTGACAGTAGATATACTATATTTATTTATTGTATTTCGCAGCTTATTAGACGCTTTTTTTCCATAAAATGTCTCCAAAAAACACTGTGCGTCCTATAAACTGAAGGTCAGTGACAGGAGCTACAAGTTTGGGGTGTGGGGTGGGCTGTAGCTCTCCCAGTTACGTCCAATGCCAAGCCATTGACACTAAAATAAGTCATATAAGCCATGTCTTATAAGCCATGAAATGCTGTATATCATATTTGACTTAGGATATTTTCAACTTTCGATGGGGAGTTTGTCTGAACGTAATCCATCGTAAATCGAGGAGCATCTGTAGTTAGTTCAACTGACCACTACAGTACTTGTGAATTTTTGGTGATGATTTTGACATTTGTCCATTCTCTGTTGATGGTAGACAACAGCCATCACTTGAAACACTTTCTTAATGACGATTTGCTGGTGCAGCTAACTTTATCCTGTCACAAACAGGTTGAGACTTGTGATAATGTTGGTAGAATTACCAAAGTTACGAAGGTTAGTGGACGAATTTGGGAGGGTGTGTAAAGAAAGTTGAAAGTGAACATAGATAAGAGTAAGGTGATGAGGGTATCAGATGAGTTAGGTAAAGAAAAATTGGATATCACATTGGAGGGAGGGAGTATGGAAGAAGTGGATGTGTTCAGATATTTGGGAGTTGACTTGTCAGTGGATGGGTTTATGAAAGATGAGGTTAATCATAGAACTGATGAAGTAAAAAAGGTGAGTGGTGCATAGAGGTATCTGTGGAGACAAAAAACATTATCCATGGAGGCAAAGAAGGGAATGTACGAGAGTATAGTGGTACCAACACTCTTATGCGAGTGTGAAGCATGGGTTTTAAATGCTACAACGAGGAGGTGGCTGGAGGCATTGGAGATGTCCTGTCTAAGGGCAATGTGTGGTGTAAATATTATGCAGAGAATTCGTAGTGTGGAAATTAGGTGTAGGTGTGGAGTTACAAAAAAATATTCCGAGGGATGAAGAGGGGTTGTTGAAGTGGTTTGGTCATTTAGAGGGGATGGAGCAAAATAGGTTGACTTGGAGGGTGTATAAATCTGTAGTGGGGGGGAAAGGGTAGGGGTCATCATAGGAAAGGATGGAGGGAGGGGGCAAAAAAGGTTTTATGGGCAAGGGGCCTGGACATGCAGCAGGCACGTGAGAGTTCGTTAGGAGTGAATGGAGACTAATGATTTTTGGGACCTGACGAGCTGTTGGAGTGTGAGCAGGGCATTATTTTGTGAAGGGATTCGTGGAAACTGGTTAGCCAGACTAGGCCTGGAGGTAGGAGGTAGGAGTTTGGGATATTGGCTGGTTGGATTGACATCTAAACTGTCATATCTGAGCACCTCTGCAAAGACAGTGATTGTGTGAATAATGACGAAAGTGTTGAGTGATGGCTAAAGTGTTTTTTTTTTTTTTTTGGGTCACCCTGCCTCAGTGGGAGATGGCTGACATGTTGGGAAAATGCTAGGTAAAAGACACAAATGCAACTATGTAACGTTTTATTGTAGCAGTGTTTAACAAAACATTGCCACAATAAAGTGTCACATTAGTGGCACATGTGTCTTTTACCTAACAGGTTGAGACTTGTAGGTAAACGATGGTTTAATCTTGCACGTGGGAGTAAAGGCGCTGGTAGCAAGCAAACCTGTTATCAGAATGTTTGAGCCAAGGTTATTAAAGCTCGGCCTTGGGTGAACCATTACAATAAAGTATTCTTTGCTACTAGTATCTTAATTTCCAGATTGTGACTTGATAAATCCCATTGTGTGGACAAGACTTCGTCAGTATACATTTCTACATAGCTGTGTTTCTATATTCCAAATCGATATTTTTTTGCCATGTTGATATCTGTATCTTTTTACCGTGTCATTATCTTTTTACTATGTTGATATCTTTTTTACCATGTCAGTATCCTATTACCACGTTGAACTAGTTTCGTTACCTATCTACATTCTCTGAATGTCTTTGAAATGTTTAAATGATTGGCTTTATATTTATTATTTGAATAGCAACTTAGTAAGGAAGACTGTTGTGTTAAAAAAATATATATACATATGTATATACAGTGGTACCTCGAGTTTCAAACAACTTCCAACTTGAACAATTATGTAAGTGTATTTCTGTAAGTACTTTTATAAGTGTATTTTTAGGGTTCTGAAACAGACTAATCTAATTTACATTATTACTTATGGGAACAAATTCATTTGGTATCGGCACTCGAACAGTCTTCTGGAATGAATTAAATTCGTAGCTCCAGGTACCACTGTAATTGGGATTTTGTTATTCTTGAGCTCCAATTCTTTCAAGAAATTCACGAATACACACCAAGCTATAAATTCAACAAGAGTATAGAAGAAATAATGATAAAAAAAGTGTGTATTCAAGAGTGGCATATATCACAAATATGAAATTCAGGCAGAGTACAAAAAATATTTTTTGGGGGCAAAAGCAAGGAATGTAGTATAATGCAGGTGTTAGTCCTCAGGATGTTGACAGCTTTCTGCAGGTGTTACTAGGTAAGCTAGGTTGTGGTGGCTAGCCTGATCAAATAATAGCCAGGTTCTGACGGCTAGTTTGATCAAGCAGTGGCCAGGGAAGCCAGGTTGTGATAGCTTGCTTGATCAATCAGTGGCCAGGGAAGCCAGGTTGTGATAGCTTGCTTGATCAATCAGTGGCCAGGGAAGCCAGGTTGTGATAGCTTGCTTGATCAAGTAGCAGCCAGGGAAGCAAAGTTCTAGGTTGGGCTATAAGGACACAGCACCTCCATAAACTGGCCAAACACAAATTAGAGGTATACTTATTCACTGGCATCATAAAATTTGCAGAAATTCTGTTACATCTTAGAAATTCATTGTTTTAGATTTTTAGGCATTATTGGTCACTACAGGAGGTTTCCAACTTAAAATTCCAAGTTCCATGTTTACACTAAGAAATGGTGCACTTAGGAAGGATTTAAAATGTTTGAACATGTATGAATGTGTGTGTGGAACCTGTTTGTTACTTGCAAACGTGTACATACAAACGTGTTGAAAAAAGACACAAATGCAATGTAACAAGATCCTTGATTGGCAACATTTTGCCCACTCTGTGGGCTTATTCTTTTCTCTCCTGTTATTGGTCAATTGAAATAGGAGAAACACAGCTCACTTGTAGGTTTGGAAACCTCTTGTATCTGATTCAATAGTAGTTAGAGCAGTTCTTTCACAGACGGGGATGCATTCTTTGGTGCCTCTGAGTATATTTCGTATATTTCCTTGCAGTGCCTCGAGACGCTGAGTTCGCTTGCACTAGAAACAACACACACAAGACATACCATTCAGAAAAGAAGAGGATGCCGAACAGAAAGAGCAGCGGGCTCTTCACAAGCAGAGAGAATGCATCCTTAAGCTACTAGAGTACCCAGCAGTCTCCTAGGGCTACTTGAGTGCTTCCCACCTATCTCCTAGGGCCACTCGAGTGCTACCCAGCAATCTCCTAGGGCTACCCGAGTGCTACCCAGCAGTCTTCTAGGGCCACTCGAGTGCTACCCAGCAATCTCATAGGGCTACTCGAGTGCTACCCAGCAATCTCCTAGGGCTACTCGAGTGCTACTCAGCAGTCTCCAAGGACAACTAGAGTACTACCCAGTGATCTCGTAGGACTGTTTGATTACCCAACAATTTCCTGTTACTACTCGAATAGCTAGCAACATCCTAGGACTCCCCTCCAGTACCTAGCAATGTCCTAGGATCCCTCAAATACCCAACAATGTCCTAGGATCCCTCAAATACCCAACAATGTCCTAGGACCCCTCAAGTATCCAGAGATGGACTGTAACATCTAAATACAAAAATAAAGAATATTAAACTGAATCTGAACACATCATACAAAGCCCAGGAGAGAGTGCAAGAATCTGTTAGCAAAAGTGAAAAAAAAAGTTAGTGGTAATAAGAAGGAAATTGAGGCAAATTCTTATTATTGTACATGGTACAACTTTGTGTTCAATGAGCCATTACACAGTCTGAAGAGATCAGCAATTCACGTTGGTAAATTCACGAATTGAATGATGGACTGCTCCTGTCTTTCACGTTTCACCCTAAACTGTAATGGATTTAGAATTGGCCATGTACAGCAAATCCGTGTGTTCTACCTCAAGTCCAAATTATTGGAACTCAGTATTATAAATAATTGGAAAAAATCACAGGCATTACATGCAATTGAGACAGTCTAGATACAGGTGACATTCCCTAAACAAAGCTGAACAAGTAGCCTGACTTGATGAAGGTGATGGTAATGAAATCTCAAAATATTGTAGATCGATAGTACTAAGATCACACGACAACACCTTTGAAAGACTGGCAAGAAGTTAGCTTTCTAAAACACATGGACTCTCGTCTATGCAAAAAACCAGCACCTCTGTTCCCCTTCTCCACTATTATGGACTATTTGCTTCAGGTCTACACAAAATACTAACCCATGGTGGCTCCCCTTCTCTGTTCTGGACTGTTTGCTGCAGGACTACACAATATTCATGATGGTAATAAATATTGAATGTAACTCAGGGGTGATGTGCAATGTTTCCGTTGACAATGTTTATCTTCTCTGCAAGGCTCTTGGTTGGCATTAAGCAGTTAAGACCCTTACAGGTTTAGTTCTTGGTTATGATTATATTAATTAAGCGGTTAGTGGAAATCCTATAGTTCTTTATGACCATGGCCCCAGCCTCTCCTAACATGACAAGTCATTTTTAATCACTTCTGAAACCATTACAGTATTCCCTTAGCTGCCCCTGCTCTAAATACTACCGTCATACCCAGTAGAAATCATACCTCTGGTCCTCACTTTCATTGGAGTGTAATTTTGACCCTGTTTTGTGGTCGAAGATTTGTACACAATACACAGATAACCCCCACATAGGAGAGGTAAGCTAATGACGATGTTTGGGGTCTGATTTGGACCATTTACAAGTCACACGGTGACTTGTAAATGGTCTGAATCAGACTGAAACATTGTTGTAAACTTCTTTCTCCCATGTGTATCTTATTTGTATATTGTTTCAGTCATGGTATTGTGCCTTTTTGTTCTTAAAAGAGTTTGAACTTCATCAAAACACAGCTGTAGATGATAAATTTGCCCTGGTGTTCATGACATTTGTTGGCTTGGGCATAACCTTTGAGAAATTTTTAGGTTAGGTTGCATGTCTTGAAGCAAAACTGCCTTATAACCAGTACTGTTGTTAAACTATGGGCTGTGGATGATCACATCTTCCTTGCCATTGTAGGTTGTAGACACACCTAAGAACATAAGAAAGGAGGAACACTGCAACAGGCCTGTTGGCCCATACTAGGCAGGTCCTTTACAATCCATCCTACTAACAAAACATTTGCCCAACCCAATTTTCAATGCTCCCCAAGAAATAAGGTCTGATAACTCTATCCACTCATTTGCAAGTCCCACTCAAATCCAACCCCTCCCACTCATATATTTATCCAACCTAAATTTGAAGCTACCTAAAGTCCTAGCCTCAGTAACCCAATAACCCAAATTCATTCTGTAGGAGGGTCATTCTTCCTTACATCATCTCTGAAAAAAGCCTTTTTGAAGAGATGTGATATTTCAGTTCCAAATTAAACTCGAAAAATTTGTCTTTCATTTACAGTGAAAGATTTGTTTGTCCCACCATGGTTGATGGTGTTTTCCTATTTTTTTTTTCTATATCACTGGCTGTCTTCTACCGAGCTAAGGTGATACAACACAGAAAAATGCACTTTCACTGTCACTCAATCACTCTTGACAGAAGGGCACCAGCATCACAGTTGAGATGATGCTTCTAACTGTCATATCCCAAGCTCTCCTTCAGTGTGCTGGCACTGTACTTCCCCACCTCCAAGACTCAAGTCTGACTGACCATCTTCCCTGAATTCCTTTGTAATGTTACCTCGCTCACACGCCAACAGCACGTCAAATCATAAAAACCACTTAACCTCCTCTCGCTCCTGTCTAACATGCTCTCATAAGCCTGTTTGGATGTCCAAACCCCTAGCAATGAAAACTCCTTTACCCCCTCCTCCCCTCCTCGTCTAACATCTCCATGCTTTCACCTGCTGTTTCCTCCAGTCAATTAGTTATTTACTGGATCACCTGGTTTTTAGTCATTGAGCTCATTCCATTCTCGACACAACCAGCAAAATATAGTAAAACTTCACTTTAAGCGACCTTTATTTAATGCACTTCATACATATGGGACAAAATTTATTGGTAACAGAATTGTGTGGCATTGTTACGTTCACGACAAAACAATCTCGTGTCTATCCACCACAGTTGCTATGACCTGCCATCCACTTCATGTTATTAGTTTGTTTTAAACAAGGGCTTAAAGCAAACTAATAATGATTTTTAGATGAATCTGCAGGTATGTCTTATGGCCAGGTTGTGTGTTGCTCCGCTAACAACAGTAAAGCTTGTTTTCACACAAGAGGCAGTGAAAGATATATGTGCACCTTTTGAGGTGTAATGATAAATGACAGATGCTGTATGTTGCTCCCACTAACACCTATCAATTTTTTTTCACACATGAGGCAATGAAAGATAAAAATGTGCACCTTTTGAGGGGTAATGATAAATTATAAAGGTTGTATGTTGCTCTCACTAACAACTGATGATTTTTTGTCTTGTAGGCAATAAAAAAATACAGACATGCACCTTTTGAGGTGTCGTCATTAAACTGGAAAAAGAGGTATCACATTCCCTGTTGCTACAGCTGTCACCTGTTGGTTATATTAACTTGGTATGATAGTATTTGTCTCTGACTCAAGAAATTGTAATGACACGATTGCAAACAAACCATACCACGGGCGGGGATAGAACCCGTAATCAGAGAGTCTCAAAACTCCAGACTGTCGCGTTAGCCATTGGCTAACGCGACGATCTGGAGTTTTGAGACTCTCTGATCGCGGGTGCTATCCCCGCCCGTGGTATGGATCGTAATGACACGATTGCAAACAAATCGTACCACGGGTGGGGATAGAACCCGTGATCGGAGAGTCTGGAGTTTTATGACACGCTGATCACAAGTTCTATCCCCGCCCGTGGTGTGGTTTATAGTATTTGTGTTGAGTGATTATGTTCATTGCTTTTATTGTTAATTTTATCCTTGTCTTTGAGTGTTGTATATATTTTTTTTATGGCTATGAATGCTGATTGACCTACGTGGCTCTATACTGAGTGACCTACGTGCCTATACTGAGTGACAAATGGCTCGATTGGGATGTGACCTTATCGTGGGTCTATATCATTTTATACAGCTATCCATTTTCTTTATTAGCTATTTTCTACTTATTACTGTTATAGCTGATGATACTTATTTCATACTACTGCTAATACTATTACCTAGTCTTACTGAGTGACTAATCATCTATACTATACATACTTTAACATACATACTAATCTATACTGATATACTCTCTATACTACTACTATTACTAATACAATACTATTCCCTACTCTACTATACTATACTAACTACTTACTATTACTATACAATACATTACTATCATACTATTACTATACTACTATATACTATCTACTATACTTACTATATACTATTACTACTACTATTACTAATACTATACTTACTACATACTACATACTTATTACTACATACTATACTATATACTATTACTATACTATACTATACTATTACTACTACTATCTACTACTATTAATACTACTACTATACTACTATTACTACTATACTATACTATACTACTATACTATTACTACTACTATACTACTACTATACTACTATATACTACATACTATACTAATACTACTACTACTACTATACTACTACTACTTTATTTATAACTACTATACTACTAACTACTATTCTACTATACTATTACTATACTACTATATACTACATACTACTACTACTATACTACTACTATATATACTACTACTATACTAACTACTTACTACTATTACTACTATACTACTACTACTACTATTACTACTATATCTACTTACTACTACTACTTACTACTACTATATACTACTACTACTATACTACTACTACTATTCATACTACTACTACTATTACTACTACTTTACTACTACTAATACTACTAACTATACTACTACTAACTACTACTATACTACTACTACTACTTACTACTATTACTACTACTACTATACTACTACTACTACTACTACTACTACTACTACTACTACTATTACTACTACTACTACTACTACTACTACTACTACTACTACTACTACTACACTATACACTATACTACAATCTACTACTATAATACTATACTACTACTACTACTACTACTACTATCACCCACACTGAATGGAGCATGAGTGATTATGCCAAACAACATAAAATAAGATGGAACAATACTTGGACAGACAAGAGTACTTAACCCTTTGGGGGTTTCGGCCATACTAGTACGGCTTACGCCCCAGGGTTTTTGACGTACCAGTACGCCTAAATTCTAGCGCCCTCAAATCTAGTGAGAGAAAGCTGGTAGGCCTACATATGAAAGAATGGGTCTATGTGGTTAGTGTGTGCAATATAAAAAAAAAATCCTGCAGCACACAGTGCATAATGAGAAAAAAAACTTTGACCGTGTTTTTAGATTAAAACAGCGACTTTGCACTGTATTTTCGTATGGTATTTATTGTTGTATTCTAGTTTTCTTGGTCTCATTTTATAGAATGGAAGACATATTACAGAAATTGAGATGATTTTGACTGGTTTGGTTTTTTCAAAGAAAAGTACCTTGAAATTGAGCTCAGAGTAGCAGAAATGTTCGATTTTTGCCAAAGTTCAAAAGTAAACAAATCATTCCATGCGTCCAATACACGCCAACTGGCAAGTCTAATATTCTTTCACAAGTGCGTTGATATTATTTATACCATTTCTACACTAATGCAGTAGTCTGCATAACAGTAAATCTTCTATTTTTTGTAAGAATAAAAATTCAAAGTGGAAAGCCAAAGAAATATAAGAGAGGCCTGGGGATGTGACTAATGAACAGAGAACTTGTTATTTTACTGCCAGGAATGTCTTTCTTGTTTATTCTGGACCCTATTCAGAAATTGGCATCTTTTTGAATTTGTGTGAAATTGGCAAAATTGCTAAATTCTGACCGTTTTATTGAATAGTTGAAATTGGTAAATGGGTGGTTTCTTGTACTCATTCGATAGAAAAAATGGAGTTCTAGCAAAATAGTTATGATTTTTGTCGACTAGTACACTGGAATTGGCCGAAAATACTACACGAAGTGGGCAAAATCGCCGATGCGTAAACATCGTCAAGACCGCTAACTTCGCGAGAGCATAAGTCTGTGAGAGTTCCATCAAATTTCATACTTTTGGTGTCATCATGATTGGGAAAAGATTCTCTATCTTTTCATAAGATTTTTTTTTTTTTAATTTTGGCGACCCTGAGAACAAGTCTCTGAGAGGGCCTGGTGACCCCCAAAGGGTTAAAATAGGCACCTAGTATGAGTGGGAACTGAACTGGTCTCACCTCTACTATATCAAACCACAAAATTACTTTTCCAGGGCAACGCATGTACGTATTGTATATTATCATCATTTTTTCTATCATTCAAGGCTGAAAGCAAAGATGGTAAAACTTTAATGTATGGCCTCACAGACACAAATGTAATGTGTGGAGTTTATACAGGAACCCACGTATGAGATTTTTTTGAGCAGTGAAATGTATGTTCCACTATATAATTTGTATAAATGTGATAGGGTATAAAACATTGCATAGAACTACTAAAGTTATCAAATAATGCAATAGAAGCACCTGGAATAAAAATAGAGATGGAAAAATCTGGTAATTATTCTCATATTCAAATCATGAGTAATGGCATACAGATTAACAGAGCAAATAGGGAAGACAAATAGCTTTTATTATTTATTTTCATTATTTATACATCAGCCATCTCCCACCAAGGTAGGGCGGCCTGAAAAAAGAAAAATTTCCATCATTCTCTACATCATGTCTTGTCATAGGCACTTGCACTAGTTATAAAACTGCAGCATTAACATCTTCAAAGTGCAGACACTGTACTTATTACCACATTTGTCATTTCCCACATAGGCAGGGTGGGAGATGGCTGTCCTGATAATTTTGAGAATCCTACACCAAATATTATTCTCCCTAGAGATTTCAAACTCTGTAATGTAAAATGGTGGATGACAAACATCAGCATTGTTTCAGAAATAGTACTGGGAAGTAACTCTAGCCCAAAAACCTAGACACCAAAGATTGCAGAAGTTTACATTAAGCCAACTGATATTAGAACCTACTAGAAATGAGAATTAGATTTGATCATCACAGACAACGAGGAACTATACTGTACACAAATAACCAGCACATAGGAGAATGAAACTTGGGACGTTTTGGTCCAAGTCGGACTGAAACATCATAGGTTTCATTCTCCAATGTGCGGGTTAATTGTGTATTGTTCTAATCATGGTATTGTGACTTTCTATTCTTTAATGAGGAACTAATCAAAGACAACAGTATCGAGTGCAATAAATTCTGATCATGCCCTCACTGAAGACCAAGCAAGTATAACTTCACGTGTAGATAACCAGTGGAGGAAATGTTTAGTAAATTTTACTACTGTTGATATGGTGCAGTGATATAGCCTTGCCACTCCACCTGTTGGAAATACTTAGTGCATGTCAGGTGACCCTCTGGTGAGACATCAGGAAGTTATCTTGTAGGTCTACTTCTGGTGAGACATCAGGAAGCTATCTTGTAAGATCTACCTCTGGTGAGACATCAGGAAGCTATCTTGTAGGATCTACCCTCTGGTGAGACATCAGGAAGCTACCTTGTAGGATCTACCTCTGGTGAGACATCAGGAAGCTGTCTTATAGGGTCTACTTCTGGTGAGACATCAGGAAGCTATCTTGTAGGATATACCTTTGGTGAGACATCAGGAAGCTATCTCGTCGGATCTACCCTCTGGTGAGACATCAGGAAGCTATCATGTAGGATCTACCTCTGGTGAGACATCAGGAAGCTATCTTGCAGGATCTACCTCTGGTGAGACATCAGGAAGCTATCTTGTAGGGTCTACCCTCTAGTGAGACATCAGGAAGCTATCTTGTAGGGTCTACCCTCTGGTGAGACATCAGGAAGCTATCTTGTAGGATCTACCCTCTGGTGAGACATCAGGAAGCTGTCTTATAGGATCTAACTCTGGTGACAGGTGTTACTGAAGGTTGACTGTGGAATAACAACCGAAAGTATACGACTCATTTTGTTTCTTTCGATTTGCCCACTGTCATTATTTACTGAAGGACAGTTGTAGAGTTAGTGCTCTTGTCTAGTGAGAGGGTTTCACTAAGCCTAGGTCAGTCAGTGCTGGAGGTGCTGTCCTGGTGGTGTGCAGTAGGTAGGATAATAGATGGCTTTTAGGGAATAACAGCACTGTAGGTGGGGTGGAAATATGTTGCAGTTTTCGAAGTGTAGTATTATTTTTTCAGGAAATAACAACTCTGAAAGAGGGGTGGAAATATGTTGCAGTTTTCGAAGTGTAGTATTATTTTTTCAGGAAATAACAACTCTGAAAGAGGGTTGGAAATATGTTGCAGTTTTTGAACTGTAGTATCGGTGTTTGCAGGGAATAACAGCACTGAAGGATGGGTGGAGACATGTTGCAGTTTTTTAATTGTAATATCGGCATGCCTCTGGCAAAATAGTGATGGAGTGAGTGATATTGAAAGTGTTTCCTCTTTTTTTGGTCACACTGCCTTGGTGGGAGATGGCTGATGTGTTAAAACAAAAAAATGCAGCACTACCTGTTGGTGCAGAGATGACTCTAGTTCAAGATGTTTACATGTTTTTTTTGCTTATTTCAAGAGCTGCCATTATTATCTACCTTTATAATTGAGACTGTGGATCAATTTCCTGGATCCCCATTATGTGGGGCACCCTTTACAAACTTTTTTACAATGTGGAATTGCTATTGGGCATCCCCTTGATGCCCAAACATGGTACTGGCATTCTTCCCATCCTCTTTGAAACCTTGAACCCTCACATTACCTTGACCATGGAACCATCTTCACCTACATTGTGACTTAGACTGGTTAATCTTTCCTCACCTTTCTACCTTTCACTAAATAGATTTATTACATCAATTCTAGCTTTCTTTGTTAGCTCATTAGTTAGATTAAGGGACACGTTCAACTAATACAATATCGTATTGTGGCAGCGTTTCACTCTCCAGAAGCTTTGTCAAGCCAGTATGTCTTGGCAAAGTTCCTGGAGAGTGAAACGTTGCCACAATGAAATGTCACATTAGTTGCATTTGTGTCTTTTGTCTAACATATTGTTGGTAAATCTACCAACATTATTAAAGCTTATTAGTTCCTCTGTTGTACTACTCCCCATAACCATTAGTATTCTCACCCTTTTGGCACTTTGTGACCTATGTGGGTTGAGTGCACTTTGTGACCTATGTGGGTTGAGTGCCCTTTGTGATCTATGTGGGTTGAGTGCACTTTGTGACCTATGTGGGTTGAGTGCACTTTGTGACCTATGTGGGTTGAGTGCACTTTGTGACCTATGTGGGTTGAGTGCACTTTGTGACCTATGTGGGTTGAGTGCACTTTGTGAACAAAATATTGTACCTCTCCATATTTTTAATACCAGTGTTCCTATGCATCTAGCTGCACACACTCTTATATACAATAGTTACCTATCTGTTCTTACTACTAACTATACAATACAATGCAACTTTATTTCAAAATAATACATTGTTTATGCAGAAATGGGTGACACTTCAGGATATGTTGAAAACCCAGAGCATTTCAGCAAGCTTAAGCTTAATGCTACAAGGGCATATCATTGTAGAGGGGAGGGGAGGGAAGAAGGGGAAGGAATGGGAAGGGAGGAATGTGGAGGAAGGGCAGGGAAGGGGAAGAGTGTGGGTAATTAGGTTTGATTTCAGCAAGCTTAAGCTTAATGCTACAAGGGCATATCATTGTAGAGGCAGGCCTCACTTACACAGCAGGTTAGGTTCCTGGTTACTACTGTAAAATAAAAAAAATTGCTGTAAGGTGAAATGTAGTCTTTTTTTCACTTTCAAATGTATATAAAAGCCTGATAACATGTTTACACTACCATATATTAACCCTTTCAGGGTTTTGGCCGTACTAGTACGGCTTACGCACCAGGGTTTTTGACGTACTAGTACGCCTAAATTCTAGCGTCCTCGAATCTAATGAGAGAAAGCTGGTAGGCCTACATATGAAAGAATGGGTCTGTGGTCAGTGTGCGCAATATAAAAAAAATCCTGCAGCACACAGTGCCTAATGAGAAAAAAAAAAACTTTAACCGTGTTTTTGGATTAAAACAGCGACTTTGCACTGTATTTTCGTATGGTATTTATTGTTCTATTCTAGTTTTCCTGGTCTCATTTTATAGAATTGAAGACATATTACAGAAATTGAGATGATTTTGACTGGTTTTACAAAGAAAAGTACCTTGAAATTGAGCTCAAAGTAGCAGAAATGTTCGATTTTTACCAAAGTTCAAAAGTAAACAAATCATGCTAGCGTCCAATACACGTCAACTGGTGAGTAATATTCTTTCACAAGTGCGCCGATATTATTTATACAATTTTTTACACTAATTCACTAGTCTGCATAACAGTAAATCTTCTATTTTTTTGTGAGAATAAAAATTCAAAGTGGAAAGCAAAAGAATGTAAGAGGGGCCTGGGGACGTGACTAATGAACAGAAGAAATGTTATTTTAGTGCCAGGAGTGTCTTTCTTGTTTATTCTGGACCCTATTCGGAAATTGGTATCTTTTGAAATTTGTGTGAAATTGGCAAAATTGCAAAATTCTGACCACTGTATTGGTTAGTTGAAATTGGTAAATGGGTGGTTTCTTGTACTCATTCAATAGAAAAAATGGAGTTCTAACAAAATAGTTATGATTTTTGTCGACTAGTACACCGGAATTGGCCGAAAATAGGGCTCAAATTGGGCAAAATCGCCGATGCGTAAACATCGTTGAGACTGCTAACTTTGCAAGAGCATAATTCCGTAAGTTTTCCGTCAAATTTCATACTTTTGGTGTCATTATGATCGGAAAAAGATTCTCTATCTTACATAAGAATTTTTTTTTTTTTTTTTTTAATATGGCCGACCCTGAGAACAAGTCTCTGAGAGGGCCTGTCGACCCTGAAAGGGTTAAGCAAGCAATAAAGTTAGGCCTAAAAATTTCATATACAATACACACATTACTTAAAATATTTTCATCATTAGCTTATAGTGAGTGGTGAATATATTATACTGTACAAAATTTGAATAAATGAAGAATGGCTATAATTTAAAATCACTGCATTAGCAAAATGCCACAAGGCAAAGCATTGTAAAATGAGGCCCAGATGTACATGATTATAGGAAATAATCAATCTGGTAAAATCATCGGTACTATCCTTTACATTAGATGACATTAGTTTTGCTAGAATTTGATTGGACCAAAATGATACAAACAAAAGACTGTTTCCTTATTCTTATACCCACCTTCCATGCTGATCGTAGTGGCAATTTGAACGTATGAATCAAGCACTACGTACCATACTTTTGAACGTATGAATCAAGAACTACGTACCATACTTTTCTTGAGCAAGGGACTAGTAACCCCCTTCTCTTTTATAAAGTAATGCAGCAGACCCTTATATTACATGGTAGTTATGTTCCAGAAAATGCTGTCAGATAAATCTGTGTTATATAAACTGAAAAACTTATGGGGAAAATAGGCTTGCATTCTTGGGATACCCCCAGAAGCCAAAAAACTTTTTTTTTTAGACATCCAGATCTTACAAAAATAAAAATAATAGTTGTTTTTGTTGTTTAACCCTTAAACGGTCCAAACGTATATATACGTTCACTCACGTAGTGACCCAGATTTTTTTATAGAAAAAAAATTCTTTTTTTAATAGGAAAAAAGAGTATATGGTACCCAGGCATCCCCAATTATATTAATATGGCATGCAGCGAGTGCACACACCCATTCTCTCATGTCTAGGTGACTCATGCTTATCGTGGCAATGTTGAATGAATGACAAAGAAAACGTATATATACGTTTGGGGTGCTACGCGCGTGAACGTATATATACGTTTGGACCATTTAAGGGTTAAGACTTCAAATGCAACAGATTTAATATTTACCTTAAATTGTGGTTGCTGGTGTATGTCAGTGATTGTGAAGAGAGTGGAGATGCATGGTGTGGCCCTACAGGGCTGAGGTGGATGGTTGTTGGTTGTTGGAAAAAGTGGATGGTTGAGGTTCTGGTACTAAAGTTGATGGTTGTATTGGAGTGTGCATAAATTCTGTAATGGATCTCTGGCTTCTTGTACCCTGCAGTACATAATTCATTATTCCAGAAGCTTCGTACTTCCAGGCTGGAGTCAAGAGTCCATTGATGCAGCTAGGTTTTTCATCACTTTTCTTGTGTAGTTACACTTGAATAACTTAACTCCCCGACGCAGTGGTTGTATTAAAGATGTTGTATTTGGAGGTAAAAATACAACATTTACATGTGGGGTCTCCCACACTACCTCCAACATTGTCTCCCACACTACTTCCAACATTGTCTCCCACACTACCTCCATCATTGTCTCCCACGCCACCTCCATCATTGTCTCCCACGCCACCTCCAACATTGTCTCCCACGCTACCTCCAACATTGTCTCCTACACTACCTTGTGGATGAGTATGGGAATTATCAAGAATGAAGAGAGCCTTGAATGCAAGGTTCTTGCTGTGCAGGTAAAACTTGACTTCAGGAATAAAATGATGCTTAAACCAGTCAATAAATATTTCTTCTGTCATCCATGCTGACTGGTTTAGCCTCCAAACTACTGGTAAGGTGTTTTTATCTATGCGTTTCAGTGCACAAGGATTCTTTGAGCGGTAAATAACCATGGACTTACACTGGAAATCGCCTGACACATTACTGTAAAGGAGCAAAGTGAAGCAATCCTTTGCTGCCTTGAAGTCCAGTGCAACCCCACGGAGACAGTGGTCTCGCCCACAGCCAGGCAGCAGTCTGAGCTAGGGAAATATCCCTCAGGGAACGCTCCAAATTTTTTCCCCTCCCGCAAACTGAACCGTTTTAAGCCAATTTTACGAAGTATTGTATAAATTATGCCACAATTTTTCAATAGTGTAATAACCAAAATGTGCCAAATAAATCCGTGTAATATGAGGGGTCTACTGTAAATGTAAAAAGAAGATAAACTCTATAGTTTTCTTATTTTTTGGGGCATCCTGCCTCTGTGGGAGTCGGCTGATATGTTGGAAAAAAAAAAAAAAGCCTTAATCATCCTAATCCCGCAGCAAACAGGCTAATGCATTTCTTCACCTCAGTATTCTGCAGCTACAATCAGTATTCCTGGTTAAAGACCTTTACCCTGCTTACCAGCTGGTAAAGTACTGATGGATCAAATGTGGAAGTTGCCAAGAGTAAACCAGATCACTGCCTCTGCTGCCAAGTAATGAGCCAGACTGTAATGGCTATGTGGACCACAGCAGCTGCAAACAGCCACAGCCTGGTTGAACGTGCAACCAACAGGAAAGCTTGGCCCCCAGGCTTGGCTGTGAGGGTAAACAAAATTTTCAACTGTCAGTGGTATCCCTCTAACCTCAGTCAAATACAGAAATGTGTTCCTGGTGGTCTCCCGGCCGTTTGTGCAGTTTTTGAAATAAGTTGCATGGGGTCATTACCGTCACAAGTACCTTTGTGGGTTTAGCGCTTAGTTCTGATTGTAATAATAATACCATTACAAGTGCACCACATCTTCATAACATGTAAGCAATAGCACATGCACAAACTTCTTGGTATGCTGACGTGTGCATCACGAGCACTGCTACCTCGGTTTGTGCTCTTGGACAAAGTACTAAATTTTGCAAGTAAATATATACTCAACCCTGCCTCCCTCCTGTTCTTTGTACATAAAAAAAGCAGCATACCTGTCAAACTTGTGTTAGGTAAATGAACATATGTAAATGTAACTAATTTAAGATTTTATTGTGGCAACATTTTGCTCTCCAGGAGCTGCGTCAAGCTGTTAAAGCTTGACAAAGCTTCTGGAGAGGCAAACATTGTCACAATAAAATGTCACATTAGTTGCATTTACTTAATATTTTGTTGGTAATTCTACCATTATTACCTGTCAAAGTCACTATAGCAATTGATCATCAGCATTTGTGGTTTCCAAGACCTACATTTACCTCTCTGTTTTTCTCCTGTTCAGATCCAGAGTGGGAGTCCACTCTCCCTTTGAAATTATTCTCATAATGTCGAACTCTAATTTATCCTTTTATTTTTTTGGAGACTTGCTTCAACTCCATCTGTGCTGTCCTAATGACAGCGAGGTTTGACATTATGCAGTGACATCTCGATTAGTTTGAATATTGAATCCCATTTAGTGGTCACATTATTCGAATTCACGTTGTTTGAATTGCAGGCAATTTTTGCATGATAGGGAGATTTTTGGGGGGAAACTAGCATTAATATCACACTAATTGACACTTGGCTGTACAGGTTTACATACTGCAGCACTTTCATCCAAGGTTTACATACTGCAGCACTTTCGTCCCAGGTTTACATACTGCAGCACTTTCGTCCCAGGTTTATATAGTGCAGCACTTTCATCCCAGGTTTACATACTGCAGCACTTTCATCCCAGGTTTACATACTGCAGCACTTTTGTCCCAGGTTTACATACTGCAGCACTTTCATCCCAGGTTTACATACTGCAGCACTTTCATCCCAGGTTTACATACTGCAGCACTTTCATCCCAGGTTTACATACTGCAGCACTTTTGTCCCAGGTTTACATACTGCAGCACTTGCTTATCCCAGCTTTACTAATACTGCAGCACTTTCATCCCAGGTTTACATACTGCAGCACTTTCATCTCAGGTTTACATACTGCAGCACTTTTGTCCCAGGTTTACATACTGCAGCACTTTCATCCCAGGTTTACATACTGCAGCACTTTGTCCCAGTTTACATACTGCAGCACTTTCATCCCAGGTTTACATACTGCAGCACTTTCATCCCAAGTTTACATACTACAGCACTTTCATCCCAGGTTTACATACTGCAGCACTTTCATCCCAGGTTTACATACTGCAGCACTTTCATCCCAGGTTTACATACTGCAGCACTTTCGTCCCAGGTTTACATACTGCAGCACTTTCATCCCAGGTTTACATACTGCAGCACTTTCATCCCAGGTTTACATACTGCAGCACTTTCATCCCAGGTTTACATACTGCAGCACTTTTGTCCCAGGTTTACATACTGCAGCACTTTCGTCCCAGGTTTACATACTGCAGCACTTTCGTCCCAGGTTTACATACTGCAACACTTTCGTCCCAGGTTTACATGCTGCAGCACTTTCGTCCCACTGCACTTCTTTTCCTACAGTGAAAAATAGCAGTACTCTCCTTTTTTTGTGTGTGTTAACCAGCACAGTGCTTCACAAGATCTGTTTCATTACGGATGTACAGCTATTGCCAGTGCTATTTATAATTTATGATCCTTAATAATGAAATGTCTCCCGAGGTACTTAAAGATCCGAAGCTTGCTCTCTACTCGTCAATTTGGTTTTTGAAATGATCGTTCTACCTTTAATCTCCTATTCTGACGAGATAAATGTAGTGTTTGGAACGACTTCGTGGACTAATCAGTTTCTCTCTATCTATCTATCTATCTATATCTATCTAGAAAAGCTTTAGTTCTGGCATTGCAGCATTTTGTTCCAGGTCCAGGCCCATGCAGCAGTACTCTGCTGCATCCTTAGTAATACCTTATTTGTGATAGCTGTTAATGGACATTCTTCAAATCTTCCCACAAGTATCTGTTCATGCCTATATGTTGTTGATCTTTGCCATCGTTTGCTCAGGCCCAGACTGTCAACTTGTTACAGCCATTCAACAGGTTATAGATCATGTTGCCAGCTGGATAACATTGCATGTCTCAAGTTTTCTGGAATTAGATGGTGGTAGTCAGGAACTAGTCGCTCTTGACATGGGTCTTAAGCATCCACTGGCATTCTGGATACCCATAAAGGTACCCAAAAAATTTCATACTGATAATCAAAAGTCCATAATTTCCACAAGATGCCTTATCCCACAGCGTATTTTATACCTGCATGGCTCGGTTATCCCAGTATGTGCTGTGGTTAAATATTTAGGCCTATGATTGGTTAATTTCATGGCATTCTCACATCTTATGAGCCACTTGTCTTAGGACTTAGGTGACTGAACCTACTATGGAGATTTAGGTATATTTCTCTGCCTTCCCAGCTACCTTAACCCTTTGACTGTCGTGGCCATATATATACGTCTTACGAGGTACCGTGTTTGACGTATATATACTCATAAATTCTAGCGGCTTCAAATCAAGCTGGAGAAAGCTGGTAGGCCCACCTGTGAGAGAATGGGTCTGTGTGGTCAGTGTGCACCATACAAAAAAAAAAATCCTGGAGCACGCAGTGCATAATGAGAAAAAAAAACTCCGACCGTTTTTTTTTTTTAATTAAAATGCCGACTTTGTGGCCTATTTTCATATAGTATTCATGGTTGTATTCTCGTTTTCTTGGTCTCATTTGATAGAATGGAAAACATATTATAGAAATAGAGGCGATTTTGATTGATTTTACTATAAAAAGAACCTAGAAATGGAGCTCAAAGTAGGGGAAATGGGTTTGATTTTTGCCAATGTTTTAAAAGTAAACAAATGATGCCATTGTCCAATAAATGTCCAACTAGCCATTCTAATATGCAGTCATGAATGGGTTGATGTTATTTATACAATTATTACAGTATTGCATTAGTCTGCATAATAGTAAGTCTTCTATTTTTTGTTCGAATAAAAATTCAAAATAGAAAGCAAGAGTAATATCGGAGGGGCCTGGAGACATGACTGATGAGCAAAGAAAATGTTATCTTAGAGCCAGGAATGTCTGCATTGTTCATTCTGGACCTTATTTTGAAATTGTCATATTTTTTAGTTTTTGTGAAATTGGCCAAATTGCAAATTTCTGACCACATTATTAGGTAGTTGAAATTGGTAAATGGGCAGTTTCTTGTACTCAGTCGATAGAAAAAATGGAGTTCTAAAGAAATAGCTATGAGTTTGGGCGACTGAAACAATGGAATTAGCCAAAAATAGGGCTCAAAGTGGGCGAAATTGCCGATTTGTAAACAGCGCCGAGGTTGCTAATTTCGCAAGAGCATAATTCCGTCAGTTTTCCATCAAATTTCGTTTTTTGGTGTCATTACAATCGGGAAAAGATTCTATCATTTAATAAGAAAAAATAATTTTTTTTTTTTTTAAATTTTACGACACCAGGAGACACTTCAGGATTGGGGGTTACGACAGTCAACGGGTTAAAGAAACTTGATGTTACTCACTGTTAGGGGTTACATATATCTAGGGGTGTTTTGTACTCCCCAGCCAGGAGCTTGTGTGTGTGTGTGTGTGTGTGTGTGTGTGTGTGTGTGTGTGTGTGTGTGTGTTTGTGTGTGTGTGTGTGTGTATGTATATATATACAGTGGACCCCCGCATACCGATTTTAATCCGTGCAAGAGGGGTCATTGTTATGCGAAATAATCGGTATGTGAATGAATTTTCCCCATAAGAAATAATGGAAATCAAATTAATCCGTGCAAGACACCCAAAAGTATGAAAAAAAAAATTTTACCACATGAAATATACATTTTCCCACACACAAAGAGAAGGATACATGCACAATAGTAGAGTAGTACATGCACAGTATATATTGTGCATGTACTAGTCTACTAAATGAAGAATAAATGACACTTACCTTTATTGAAGATGCAGCAATGACTGATGAGACACTGTCCTGGGAGTGCCTTTTCCTCCTGAGTACTGTAGGTCCTGTTTGGCATTTTCTTCCAGAACAGGCCTTATCACACTGTGTATGCCACTACGATTCTTAAATCTCTCAAACCAACCTTTGCTGGCTTTAAATTCACCAATATGAGCACTAGTTCCAGGCATTTTTCCCTGTTCACCTGGGTGTTAGTCGACTTGTGTGGGTTGCATCTGGGAGACAAATTAAGGACCCCAATGGAAATAAGTTAGACAGTCTTCGATGACACTGACTTTTTTGGGTTATCCTGGGTGGCAAATCCTCTGGGTTAATTGTTTCTTGGTATTCTCAATAAGCCACACCAACAACGGTGCTACAGCAGCAGCAGCAGCTGACGGTGTACAGCAGCAGCAGACGATGCTACAGCAGCAGCAGACGATGCTACAGCAGCAGCAGACGATGCTACAGCAGCAGCAGACGGTGGTACAGCAGCAACAGACGATGTTACAGCAGCAGCAGACGATGCTACAGCAGCAGCAACAGCTACGGATGGTACAGCAGCAACAGACGATGCTACAGCAGCAGCAGCAGCTGACGGTACAGCAGCAACAGACGATGTTACAGCAGCAGCAGACGATGCTACAGCAGCATGCACAGCGAACAGGTGTACAGCAGCACAGACGATGCTACAGCAGCCAACAGACGTGGTTACAGCAGCACAGACGATGTACAGCAGCACAGACGATGTTACACAGCAGCAGCAGCTACGATGGTACAGCAGCACAGACGACTGCTACAGCAGCAGCAGACGACGTGTACAGCAGAAACAGACGATGCACACAGACAGTCAGCAGCAGCTGACAGCGCAGCAGCAGCTGTACCACCAATAGTAGCGATGGTTGATTGGGGTTTATTATACAACCTGGCCAGCTCGGAGACACGCACTCCACTTTCATACTTATCAATGATCTTTTTCTTCATCTCTATTGTAATTCTCACCCTTATTGCTGTAGGGTTGGCACTAGAAGCTTTCTTGGGGCCCATGGTCACTTATTTTCCAGAAAAAGCACCGAAAACACTGTAATAATACGAAATATTCCGATTGTATGCTTGGATGTTACCGCGGAGGCTGGCTGGTAAACAATGCCACCGGCGGAACATGTGAGCGTGGCTCAGGCCGCACATTGGACGCGTCTCGGACGAAAATCGGTGAGCGGGTTTTTAAGCGGTATGTGAGGCAAAATTTTTGCGATTAAAGCAAGCGGTATGCGGATTAATCGCTATGTGATGCCATCGGTATGCGGGGGTCCACTGTATATATACAGTGGACCCCCGGTTAACGATATTTTTTCACTCCAGAAGTATGTTCAGGTGCCAGTACTGACTGAATTTGTTCCCATAAGGAATATTGTGAAGTAGATTAGTCCATTTCAGACCCCCAAACATACACGTACAAACGCACTTACATAAATACACTTACATAATTGGTCGCATTCGGAGGTGATCGTTATGCGGGGGTCCACTGTATATATACACACACACATACATTCATTATAGTTATTTGCTTCCATGACCTTTACAAACTTCATATGTACGGAATAATTGTAGCGATTAGTTAGATGAATCCACTTAATCATCACTCCCATTTGTTGTTGCCGTTTAGTCCTCACCTGTGGACTCTAGCAGTCTCTTTTAATTTCTCTTTACATTTGATCCCCCCCATATCATAAACTTTCTCTCCCTTTTCAGGAAGCTCCAGCAATTCATGTTTGTCCATGCTTCCTTCCATTCTTGAAGACCAATATGTTTGCTACAAATTTATGCCCATTCTTTGTAGAACACTTTCAATCGTTTCCTCTTGCTGTGGTGGTGTACACCAATGGGTCCAAATTCTGAGGTGGAGTAGAGTTCTTGGTTGCCTTCCCAAACAGTGTAATCAAAGGACATTTGCCAGTCAGCCAGCATTTTCACTACGGAGTTGTTTGCAATACTTACTGCAGTCAAAGATTTATTTCCACATGATAGTGTTTGTACAGAAATGGGTGACATTTAGTTGTGCATGCAGAAAACACATTTCAACCATGTCCACCTCATAATTCATTGTTGTTTTAGACTATTAAAAGCTGTCTGGTAATATAACTCCCCACTTCCCATTGTACATGTACTTAGCACACTACAGTGATCATATTGAATTTCCAGCAGACAAAGTAGTAGTATTTCACATTGTCCCTGGACATGGTGACATTAAGGGCAGTGAACATGCAGACTTGTCCTCCTGTCCTGATATTCACGACCTACCAGTCTCCACTGTTTTTTTTTTTTTTTTTTTTTTTTTTTTAAACCATGTTCCAACCTTACCAGACATTCACTAACCCGTTATCCATGTCTGTGCTGTATAATCCATGTGGGTTTGGCACTCGTGTATTAAAATAATTTAACGGCCCAGTACTCTGTGTTTACTAAGAACTTTTTTGGTCATTCTTTGGGTTTTTCTTTCCACCTCTTTATCACGTGGTAATTCCTGTGATACAGGTGTCTGTCTCGCCTTCCTTTCCTAAAACTCCTCTACTCTGATCTGTTCTCTCCTGACGCTTTCCAAGCTCAGTCTGATGCTGTTGCTCTATATTGTGCACTGATGATTCCCAGTCATTTGCTAGTGTAAGGTGTGTAGCTGTCTTTGCTTACATTGGAGAACAAAAAGGCACAATACCATGACTGGAACAATACACAAATAACCCGCACTTAAAAAGAAACTTACGGCGACGTGTTTTTTTTTTTTTTTTTTCATGAACTAGGTGCATTTCAGAATTTTCCTGCTGTCTTGTCATTTCTATTTTTTATTGGCTTTGTTGTATCATAAAAATGGCAATTTCCTGCTAGTTTTCCTGGCCACTGCAGTGTTCCTGAACATGAACTTATTGGTGTTCCTCCTCACATTCTGTATTTTCTGGTCCTTGTCCATGACTTAAATAGGATATGAGTGGCATTATGATCTGCAAATGTTTTGTTAGTGGGATGGATTGTAAAGGACCTGCCTAGTATGGGCCAACAGGCCTGCTGCAATGATCCTCCTTTCTTATGTTCTTACCATGAAGCTGCACTTGTGCCTCTTGCCACACACTTTATTATTGATAGTGGAAGATTGTTGTCTCACTCCTATGTACCGGCCATGCCAAGCTCGCCCATGATTTTCTTATAAGAAGGCACCCTACAAGGATTGCCACCTCGTGCTGACCACTTGGTATATTCCGATAACTGGCTCTGTTTATCGGATAGCGTGTAGACTTTATTTTCAGCCTTTTTCAATGCCCTGCTTTGTTTTCTGACTACTGGCCTTTATGAAAGAATTATCTTTGGTATGCAAGTGTCATTTAAGACTTTATGAGCAGTGAAGAAGTCAGTTGTAGATAGGGATTTTATTAAGAGATTTTACTTGTAGACAGATTTCTTGAGTCACTGCTGAAGCGCACTCTCTACAGGTGAAACTCCTCTGATTTTACTATCTCTACCATTATCTTTCTTCACCACATGTTGACTTAGTGCCATTTTTATCTCTTATCAGTAGTTATATAACATTTTGTCTCAGTTATATATAACATTTTCTCTCCTTATCAGTAGTTATGTATTTAATCTTTGAGCATTACATTCTCATACATTTTTTGCCTTGTCCTTTAATTACTACATGTTTCCTACTCTTCCTTCCAGTTTTCTTTTTATTTCCACCATCTGTACTGTGCAACGCTGATAGCCCTCCTGGGTTTAGCATGTTTTACGATTACCATTACTGTATTATTATGCAGGTGACTTAAGTGACAAGTTGCGGGGTTGTTGGAGGTTTGGTAAGCAAGAGACGGCAGTTTGTCAAACGTGCTCGAGCTGACCGACGGCACCAGCCTGACTAGCATTGATATGTGTATTAGTGGAAAGCTCTTGTGACTCAGTGATCCTGCATCTTTGAGGGGCCCTGGAAGGTGCACAGGTGGGGAGAAGGGAAATAGACGGGACATACAGGGAGGCGGTAAAAGTTGAACAGTGAAACAAAGATGAGACATAGAGAGAGGCAGTAAGAGTTGAAACAGTGAACCAGAAGGAATTGACATGTTATAGAGCTGGCAATCACTGGTCAACAAAAAGCAGTGAAAGTACCACTTGAAAGTTCAGTACCCCAGGGCATTGCCTCAGATGAGCACTATTCAAGTGCGCAAAGTACAGACGATTCTCAACTTCTGATATTTCAACTTTACAATGGTGTAAAAGCAACTACTCTGGAGATGAAACTTTAGATAATTACCCAGCATGAAGGTGGCAAGTCTGTAACTTGTCTTAATTTATTTACTTCTCTATACTAGTACAGTGAACCCCCGCATAACGATCACCTCCGAATGCGACCAATTATGTAAGTGTATTTATGTAAGTGCGTTTGTACGTGTATGTTTGGGGGTCTGAAATGGACTAATCTACTTCACAATATTCCTTATGGGAATAAATTCGGTCAGTACTGGCACCTGAACATACTTATGGAGTGAAAAAATATCGTTAACCGGGGGTCCACTGTATTTAGTTAAAATAATTATTTGTTCATTTACTTATTTAGTGACAGTAGTTATTTAAGTGGACCCCCACATACCATTGGCATCACATAACGTTAAATCTGCATAGCGATACATTTTATCACTAAAATTTTGCCTCGCATAGCGCTAAAAAACTCGCTCAACGCTATTCGTCCGAGACGCGTCTATGTGAGGCCTGAGCCAGCCTCACATGTTCCGCCGGTGGCATTGTTTACAAGCCAGCCTCCACGGTAACATCCAAGCATACAATCGGAACATTTCGTATTATTACAGCGTTTTTGGTGATTTTATCTGCAAAATAAGTGACCATGGGCCCCAAGAAAGCTTCTAGTGCCAACCCTGTGGTAAAAAGGGCGAGAAATATTATCAAAATACTGTGGTACCATGGTCAACTGCTGATGCTGCTGCTGCTGTAGCACCGTCAGCTGCTGCTGCTGCTGTAGTACCGTCTGCTGCTGCTGTAGCACCATCTGCTGCTGCTGTAGCACCGTCAGCTGCTGCTGTAGCACCATCAGCTGCTGCTGCTGCTGTAGCACCGTTGTTGGTGTGGCTTATTGAGAATACCAAGAAACAATTAACCCCAGAGGGTTAGCCACCCAGGATAACCCAAAAAAGTCAGTGTCATCAAAGACTGTCTAACTTATTTCCATTGGGGTCCTTAATCTTGTCTCCCAGGATGCAACCCACACCGGTTGACTAACACCCAGGTGAACAGGGAAAAATGCCTGAAACTAGTGCTCATATCTGGACGCTATCATATTGGTGAATTTAAAGCCAGCATAGGTTGGTTTGAGAGATTTAAGAATCGTAGTGGCATACACAGTGTGATAAGGCCTGTTCTGGAAGAAAATGCCAAACAGGACCTACAGTACTCAGGAGGAAAAGGCACTCCCAGGACACAGTGTCTCATCAGTCATTGCTGCATCTTCAATAAAGGTAAGTGTCATTTATTCTTCATTTAGTAGAGTAGTACATGCACAATATTCATTGTGCATGTACTACTCTACTATTGTGCATGTATCCTTCTCTTTGTGTGTAGGAAAATGTATATTTCATGACTCACGAAATCGTAATGACACGATTGCAAACAAACCATACCCCGGCCGGGATTGAACCGCGGTCAGAGAGTCTCAAAACTCCAGACCGTCGCGTTAGCCACTAGACCAGCTAGTCTGGAGTTTTGAGACTCTCTGACCGTGGGTTCAATCCCGGCCGGGGTATGATTTATGTATATTTCATGTGGTAAAAATTTTTTTTTCATACTTTTGGGTGTCTTGCACGGATTAATTTGATTTCCATTATTTCTTATGGGGAAAATTCATTCGCATAACGATAATTTCACATAACAATGAGCTCTCAGGAACGGATTAATATCGTTATGCGGGGGTCCACTGTACTTATTTATCATATATTTGGCTTAGGGTATCTTCAACTTATGATGGGTGTGTTGGAACATAACCCATAGTAAGTCGAGGAGCACCAGTAATAAATCAGTCGAACAGTCTTCAAAGATTTGTTAAATTATACCATAAATTAAGGAGAGATCCTAGACTTCACCTGACGAAAGCAGACAAAGCAGATGCGATAATTATTATGGACAAGGTAGATTGTAGGGGAAAAATGAACATGTTATCAGAAGACTGGGGAACCTACGTGCCTCTTAAAGCAGCCGAGATGAGCAGCAACACATGACAGTCCTTGTGAAGGATCTCAGGTTTAACATTGAGGAAGACAGCAGCAGAGCAGTATAATAGACAACATTGACAAAATGATTTTTTTTTTTTTTTTTTTTATTCAGGAAGATGGTGAAGTTTGATTAGAGATGTACAGTACCTGGTGTTAGCATGGGTTGGTTGTATGCTGGTGTAAGGCATGTGTTGACACTGCCCTTCACTGTCACGAAATCATAATACATGTACAACTGCAGACAAACTACCGTATGGGTGAGGTTTGAACCTATGATCTGGAGTTTTAGGACTTGCTCGCCATGGGTACAAACTCCGCCCATTCCGTGGTTATGTGCTGAGCTGTAAGGAAAAAATGCATTCTTACCTCAACACAGTATGCTAATAATTATGAACTGTTAAAATTTTTCTTAATGAACTTTTGAGTGTTCTTTGTTAAATAAATTGTGACTGTGTAGCGATGTGTTTCATCAACCTTCATTGCGTGCATTTGTGTGTGCACTTGCTGTTGCTGCTGGTGGCTGTGGGCCACCAGCAGCAACAGCCTGGTTGACCAGGCTAGCACCAGACAAGCCTGATCCATGGCCAGGCTCTGGGAGTAAAAAGACTCTCACAACTCATCGAAGATACAAGTCGTTCATCTTCCTTGGATCGAACCTGATTGTCTCCCATTCCCCCATTCCTTGTGACCCTTTTGGGTTTACCATGTCTCCCTACATGCGAGTGAGTCACAAACTCCAGGCCAGTGCATGGGCCACTGGGCCAGTTGGCTACAGTAAGATTCATCTAACTACAGTGGTATCACGAGTTTCGAACAGCTCCCAACTCAAACAATTTTGTAAGCGTATTTTTTCGGGGTCTGAAACGGACTAATCTAATTAACATTATTCCTTATGGGAACAAATTCGTTCAGTATCGGCACTAACAGTCTTCTGGAACAAATTAAATTCGTAACTTGATGTCCCACTGTAGTTATAGTTCTGTACACCATAGGGAGGTTAGCATGGGCCCCACTGTTACCATAGATGCCGTGGGTACTTACCATGGGTTCAGATCTCACCTGTTCCATGGTTTTTTGTAGCCGTGTTTTATGATTTTACAAACCCTTTACATTCTACAGTTGATAAAGCATGTTCAGAAGATGGAGAATATCTAGAAGTATACAACCAGATGGTTCCAAAGCTGGAGTACACAACCAGATGGTTCCAAAGCTGGAGTATACAACCAGATGGTTCCAAAGCTGGAGTATACAACCAGATGGTCCCAAAGCTGGAGTACACAACCAGATGGTTCCAAAGCTGGAGTATACAACCAGATGGTTCCAAAGCTGGAGTATACAACCAGATGGTTCCAAAGCTGGAGTATACAACCAGATGGTCCCAAAGCTGGAGTATACAACCAGATGGTCCCAAAGCTGGAGTATACAACCAGATGGTCCCAAAGCTGGAGTATACAACCAGATGATCCCAAAGCTGGAGTATACAACCAGATGGTTCCAAAGCTGGAGTATACAACCAGATGGTTCCAAAGCTGGAGTATACAACCAGATGATCCCAAAGCTGGAGTATACAACCAGATGGTTCCAAAGCTGGAGTATACAACCAGATGGTTCCAGAGCTGGAGTATACAACCAGATGGTCCCAAAGCTGGAGTATACAACCAGATGATCCCAAAGCTGGAGTATACAACCAGATGGTCCCAAAGCTGGAGTATACAACCAGATGGTCCCAAAGCTGGAGTATACAACCAGATGGTCCCAAAGCTGGAGTATACAACCAGATGGTCCCAAAGCTGGAGATACAACCAGATGGTCCCAAAGCTGGAGTATACAACCAGATGGTCCCAAAGCTGGAGTATACAACCAGATGGTTCCAAAGCTGGAGTATACAACCAGATGGTTCCAAAGCTGGAGTATACAACCAGATGGTTCCAAAGCTGGAGTATACAACCAGATGGTCCCAAAGCTGGAGTATACAACCAGATGATCCCAAAGCTGGAGTATACAACCAGATGGTTCCAAAGCTGGAGTATACAACCAGATGGTTCCAAAGCTGGAGTATACAACCAGATGGTCCCAAAGCTGGAGTATACAACCAGATGGTTCCAAAGCTGGAGTATACAACCAGATGGTCCCAAAGCTGGAGTAATAGACAGGGCATATAAGGCAACAAACAGACTTCCAATTTTAAGGATTTCAGATAAGGGGACTTAACCCTTAAATGGTCCAAACGTATACAGTGGGCCCTCACATAACGCTATTAATCCGTTCCTGAGAGCTCAATGTTAAGCGAAATTATCGTTATGCGAATTAATTTTCCCCATAAGAAATAATGGAAATCAAATTAATCCATTCCTGACACCCAAAAGTATGAAAAAAATTTCTTACCACATGAAATATTAATTTTAATACACACAAACTGAAGAAGACATACACAGTTACATGACACTTACCTTTATTGAAGATCTGGTGATGATTGATGGGATGGGAGGAGGGGAGAGTGTGGATGGTCTTAGTGTTTAGAAGGGGAATCCCCTTCCATTAGGACTTGAGGTGTCAAGTCCTTTTCCGGGGTTACTTCCCTTCTTCTTTTAATGCCACTAGGACCAGCTTCAGAGTCACTGGACTTCTGTCGCACAACATATCTGTCCATAGAGGTCTGTACCTCTCGTTCCTTTATGACTTTCCTAAACTGGTTCACAACACTGTCAGTGTACAGGTTGCCAACACGGCTTGCAACAGCTGTCTGAGGGTGATTTTCATCCATAAAGGTTTGCACTTTAAGCCACATTGCACAGATTTCCTTAATCTTTGAAGTAGGCGACTTCTTCAATTTCTCTCCCCCCTCCTCCGAAGCAGTTTCCAGAGTTCAAGGTCCTCTTAGTCACTCCCTCCCAAGCCTTACCTATAAGGTTTACACAATTGAGGATATTAAAGTGCTCTCTCCAAAACTCTCTTAAGAGTCAGTTGAGTTTCTGAGGTCACTACAAAGCACCTTTCAAACAGAGCTTTTGTGTACAGTTTTTTGAAGTTTGCAATAACCTGCTGGTCCATGGGCTGCAGGAGAGAAGTGGTATTAGGAGGCAAAAACTTCACCTTAATGAAGCTCATGTCCCCACAAAGTCGCTCTGTGTGTAGGATGACCAGGGGCATTGTCTAACACCAGGAGGCACTTAAGGTCTAATTTCTTTTCAGTTAGGTAATTTTTCACATTGGGGGCAAATGCTTGGTGCAACCAGTCATAGAAAAAGTCCCTAGTGACCCATGCCTTATTGTTTGCCCTCCACAGCACACAAATTAGCTTTGAGGATATTCTTTTGCCTGAACACTCTGGGAGTTTCAGAGTGATACACCAATAAAGGCTTCACTTTGCAATCACCACTAGCATTGGCACACATTAACAGAGTAAGCCTGTCTTTCATAGGCTTATGTTCTGGGAGTGCCTTTTCCTCCTCAGTAATGTAGGTCCTGCTTGGCATTTTCTTCCAAAACAGGCCTGTTTCGTCACAATTAAACACTTGTTCAGGTTTCAGTCCTTCACTGTCTATGTACTCCTTGAATTCCTGCACATATTTTTCAGCTGCTTTGTGGTCCGAACTAGCAGCCTCACCATGCCTTATCACACTATTTATGCCACTACGCTTCTTAAATCTCTCAAACCAACCTTTGCTGGCCTTAAATTCACTCGCATCATCACTAGTTGCAGGCATTTTTCTAATTAAATCCTGATGCACCTTCCTAGCCTTTTCACTTATGATCGCTTGAGAGATGCTATCTCCTGCTATCTGTTTTTCGTTTATCCACACCAATAAGAGTCTCTCAACATCTTCTATCACTTGCAATCTCTGTTTCAAAAACAAAGTTGCACCTTTGGCAAGAACAGCTTCCTTGATTGCCGTTTTCTTGGACACAATAGTAGCGATGGTTGATTGGGGTTTACTATACAACCTGGCCAGCTCGGAGACACGTACTCCGCTTTCATACTTAGCAATGATCTCTTTCTTCATCTCTATAGTAATTCTCACCCTTATTCCTGTAGGGTTGGCACTAGAAGCTTTCTTGGGGCCCATGGTCACTCATTTTGCAGATGAAATCACCAAAAACGCTGTAATAATGCGAAATGTTCCGATTGTATGCTTGGATGTTACCGCGGAGGCTGGCTTGTAAACAGTGCCACCGGCGGAACATGTGAGGCTGGCTCAGGCCGTACATAGACGCGTCTCGGACGAATAGCGTTGAGCGAGTTTTTTAGCGCTATGCGAGGCAAAATTTTAGCGATAAAATGTATCGCTGTGCGGATTTAACGTTACGTGATGCCAACGTTATGCGGGGGTCCACTGTATATACATTCACTTGCGCAGCGCCCCGAATATTTTGACAAAAAAAATAGTTTTGTTTTTTTTTTATAGAAAAAAAAAGCACAAGGTACTAAGTGGTCCCAGATTTTTTTAATATTGTGCACACCGAGTGTTAAGACTCATTCTATGCTGACCAGGCATCTCAGGGCAACCGTGCCAAATTTGGAGGTAGGAAAATTAAAACATATATACACGTTTGGGGTGCTACTGTAATAACATATATATATGTTTGGACCGTTTAGGGGTTAAATGGAGACTTGTAATGCATGAATGAGGCTTAGGGAATTTAGGAAGTACTACTACAGTGTTAGAATGGTAGGTAAGTGGAGTAAGGTAGAGAAAGTGGAGGCAGATATTATACAGTTTTGAAAGTTACGACAAAACCCAATGAATTGTGCTTTTTTTTTTTTTTTTTTTAAGGTAATATTTGTTTGGATTTTTAACCTAGAGGGTTAGCCACCTAGGATAACTCAAGGACTGTCTGTCTTATTTCCATTAGGGTCATCAAGGACTGCCTGTCTTATTTTCATTAGGGTCCTTCAGTCTTGCTCCCCAGGATGCCACCCACAACAGTCAACTAACAACCTGGTATCTACTTACTGCTAGGTGAACAAGACAGCAGGTGTAAGGAAACTTGCCCAGCATTTCCACCCATGTTGGGGATCTAACCACAGACACTCAAGTATGTGAGGCAAGAGCGCTGCCAACCAAGCCATGGGACACAACTGTAGTTGAAAGGCGGGTCCAGGGGCTAAGTTCTAATAAATAATCCCTAATCATACTGCTTGTTTTTTATGAAAATTCAGCACTAGTATTTTTACCTGTTGTTATTATAGTGGACTACATATGACACTGAGTGCTTATAAATTCATGAGCTATATTTTCCCATTGAGAGAGTACTGTTATACCTTTACCTTCGATAAGCTCTAAGAATCTTTCTACTCCAGGAGCCCAGCCATGGGCCAGGCTTGTCTGGTGCTTGCCTGGTTAACCCTTCAACTGTCCAAATGTAGATCTACGTTTACTCGCGTAGCGCTCCAAACATCTACGTTTTATTTTACATTTGAAAGCATATAAAATAAAATGTAGATCTACGTTTGGACAGTTTAAGGGTTAATATAGTTGCCTCTCTCTCAAACACTCAAATTATCCAAACTCGAATGGCCTAACCTGGCCTTCACTACCTGCTCTCTTGCTGCCTTAACCAAACCCTGGTTGTTTCTTACCCTACGTGTGACTGCACAATAGTCTAGGGTGAACTGAAAGGTCATTTGGTTTTTATATCCTATTCGTGGGCTTATTGTAAATGTTTATATTTCAGCTGGTTTATGTTTGCATGACACGTTTGGTATGCATGTGTTAGTTGTTTGTATGTTGAAGTTATATAGCTCTAAACAGTTGCTCTGCTTGTTAATTTTTATGTAACATGGGAGATCAGTTAAATTTAACATAAATTGTTATTCTTCAGACAATTGAAAGTCGTTGATTTTGAATTGCTAAGAGTCTGGACTAATCATTTAGTATACTTTATTATGAATAAACACACAGTTTACTGTATTCAGTAAAGGGAGATTACAATATTTTACAGTAGATCATCGATTATTCGGGGATAACTTACTTATTGTTTAGCATTATCTGGTGGTCTTGTTCAATCTAAACAGGAAATGCCGAAAAGAACTGTACAAAAAAAGGACCTATAAAAAGGTGTCATCGGGTGAGGTTAAAATTGTGATTCATTTCTGAACCAAAAATGGCCTAAGGAGCAATTACTTTCCCAGGATATTATAAGAATGTGTGTTAAGGATAATACGAGAACTTAACTAATTAAAAAATTCCCGTCCTGAAGATCCCAGATAATCAATGATCTACTGGAAAGTAAGTCACAGTACTGTGGTTAGAACAATTAGAAAATAACCCACACTTAGAGAGGAAACTCTTGACTGCATCACTTTGTACATACATGAAGAATAAAGAGGCATAATACCGTGACTGGAACAATACACACGAACATGTTTATGAGGGGAATAAACACTTAAGATGACGTTTCAGTCCAACTTAGACTATTAATTAGTTAATGGTTCAGGTTGGACCGAAACACTGTCGTAAGTTTCATTCTCCTATGTGCGTGTTTGTGTAGTGTCGGAACATTCAAATTCAAATTTTTATTTCTTTGCAAAGTTTACAATGTGTGATTTACGTGTTATAAATTATCATTAAGCACAAAGAAAGCCACTAACATGTCTGGGCATTTCAGGTAGACTAATACTAATACAACCTACACGCCTCTTAAAACTAGACATAGGTTGTGGAGTGGTAAATTTTTTATTTTGCCTTATTTTTACATTATTACAATAGAGAGGTAGCCAAAAATTTTACAGTAAGATTTATAGTAGAGAGATAGCAAAAAACAAGTAACAGTATAACAGTTAGTAAAGTTTGCAATGTTACAATAGATCTTAAATAACTGACTTGATAATGCTTTATAACCAAAATACATGCATGGTGTAATGTGTCATCTACTGAGTGTGGGTTTTTTGAGAGATCTACTATACTTAGAATTACTGAAACAAGCAAGGTTGGTGCTCTATATATTATTTTTTCTGCTCGCACAACAGGCGTCTCTATTTACCATCACAGCCACTCTCTCTCTCTTTCAGACTCATGCGGAACTTGGCGTTAAATCTACGAAATGGAAACTAATATTGCTTCAAAATTTTAATGCACCCAGTGGCACAATGTGATCAAAAAGAAAATGGTTGTTACTTAGATTAAGGACGACTGTGTCTCGGTAGAAGATATGCGTGCATTATATTCTGGAGCAATATCACTTCCTGTCTTTACTACAGTATTCTGCCATAGACAAGGGCTCTAGTGAGGTGATGCTGTCTCACATTGAGATATTATACTTCAGAATGTTGCAACACAATCGTGGATACACATGTGACTTAGTAAAGTTACATGCAGAGTATTCTTTGCTGACTCTTTAGGATAGAACTTTGATGTTGAAGTTTTCAACTTTTGTTGGTCAGATCCAAGCAGGAGAGTTATTGTGAACAATGTTATCAAATCCTTGTCAGACGAGCCCTGTTGTGTAGTAAAAGTAGATAATAAAACTTTCGAGCACCACACTTGCATTTTCCTCTCCATATAATAAAGGAAAACACTATGATGGTAGGCATGTGCTGTGATTTCTAGTTAACCCTTAAAGTGTCCAAACGTAGATCTACGTTTGCATGCGTAGTGCTCCGACCTTGATTTTCTCCATAAGAAACAATAAATAAATGTAGATCTACATTCGGAGCGCTACGCGAGCAAATGTAGATCTACGTTTGGACAGTTTAAGGGTTAATATTGTAAATAAAGTAGTGACCTGAAACTTATCAGTAATTACCATATTTTATGGCATATAAAATGCACCGGCATATTGGACACATCCTATATTTACTGAATATACATTGTTTCTTTATTATTCTTTAATTGTTATTTTTGTTAAATGGAATTATTCATAGATCCCAAACCTGACCATTGTTTAGGATGCAGGGTGATTTTTAGAGTCAGAGTTTGGTAAAAAAAAAAGAAAAAAGCTTCTTGTATGCCGCAAAATATGGTATTAATGAAGGATTTCCTAGCAGATATTCCATACACTGATGTGAGAGGATCACATTGTGATAATGGATACTTGAATACAGTAAACCCTTGATTTAATATAACTCTGAAATAAGACATAATCATCTGAGTAAATTATACGTACTTTTAACTCCTTGCAGTATAGTATCTATAAATTGTGTCAGCACTATATTAGGTATAGCACACATTAGTGCTTTTCGTCTGCTATTTTCCAACATTATTTTGATTAAGCGGAAATTATCAATTCCCTCTATTAGTTTGTTATATCAAGGGTTCACTGTGTTGATGCAAAATCAGCGTCTTGATCACAGTGTTCAAATTCCTTTTAACCGTCTCTATAAAACATCGCAATGTAGTATCAGAGATGAACTTCAGAAGGTTTCCTGAATTGCAATGTGTGTAAACCTTGAAAGAAATCGGTTTTTCTAAGGTAAGCAAGATCTGTTTAGAAATAAAAAAGATATATTGACGTTTCAAAAATAATGAATAATTGTAAGAATGGTATCAGTACTGAAATGTGTAATATATAAAATATATAAATTTGACAGTGATGAAGTGAATGATGAAAGTGTTTTTTCTGTTTTGGGCCGCCTGGGTAGCCTGGAACCTAACCAGCCGTATAAGTGGGGCCCTACTGTAATAATAATTTGGGTTTATGTAATTCTGCAGCATGTGTTCTTTCATGTCAAACAATAAGTGCGCATCTACGATGAAAGAAAACACTAAAATTTATACTCAAGAGTGACAGTATGATCAGGATCGTAAGCTCTAGAATGAGACGTTCTCTCAACTGAAATTTGACAGTGTGAACAGATTTCTGACTTACAAAGAAGTCACCAGAAGACAGTATGCATGTACAGTGAATCCTCGGTACTCGAGTTTAATTCATTCCAAAAAGCTGTTCAAGTATCGAACAAATTCTTCCCAACCAATTTTTTTTTTTTGGTTGGCTGTTATCACTAATCTTCATAGGCCCCCATGGTGACTTTTATTTATTTATTTATTTATTATTTTATTTAATTTGAACATGATACATAGAAGTACAGAGAAATACAGTGGTTAAGTGTAACATGCCGAAGCCCCTTATATGCAGAGCATTATGGGCAGGCTTAAAATTAACTTAAGATTAACTAAGCAGTGGTATATTCAGTGGTAAACATTATTGTAAACAAATAACAATTAAGCACAAATGAGTATTACAAAGACAGGTCATATGGTCATTTACTGTGTTGCTGAGCATTCAGTAGAATGGAGTATTCTGTTAGGTAATGTAATTAAAAATAACAAAGTTTGATTTGGTCACAGGTTAAACATTTATGAGATACAATTATTCAGTATTTATTTAGTTGTGGGTGAGTAAGTGATTTTTAAGAAGAGACTTGAATTTATAAACAGACAATGTTTCTTTTATATTCACAGGTAATGAATTCCAGATTTTAGGGCCTTTTATGTGCATTGAGTTTTTGCATAGTGTGAGATGGACACGAGGAACATCAAAGAGTGATGTGTGTCTTGTGTTATGATCATGTGTTCTGTTGAGGTTGGCAAGGAGATGTTTGAGGGGAGGGTTTATATCCGAGTTAAGTGTTCTATGTATGTAGTAGGTACAATAATAAGTATGGATGTAGGTACAATAATAAGTATGGTGAGTAGGTTAGAGTTGTGAATATTGGTGGAGTGTGCTGCCTGTAGTGGGAATTTATCATCAATCTTACTGCAGCCATTTGTTGGATAATTAATGGTCTGAGATGGTTTACTGTTGTTGAGCCCCATGCACAAATTCCATAGGTGAGATAGGGGTAAATAAGTGAGTGATATAGGGCCAGGAGGGCTTACTGTGGAACATAGTACCGTATCTTCGATAGTATGCCTACGGTCTTGGAAATTTGTTGTATATGTGTTTGAAATTTGAGTCTATTATCAAGGTGGATTCCTAAGAATTTTCCCTCTGTGAGCTTTGTGATAGGTGATCTGTTTATCATTATGTTAAGAGGGACATCTGTAGCTCTGTTACCAAACTGAATGTAGTAGGTTTTGTCAATGTTGAGAGTAAGTTTGTTAGTCATCATCCAGGTAGATATTTTCTGTAATTCGGTATTCACAGTATTGGCTAGCATGACTGGGCTTGGGTGAGAGAAGACGTATGTAGTGTCATCTGCAAATAGTGTGGGTTTGAGGAGTTGCGATGCATTTGGTAGGTCATTTATGTAAACGAGAAAGAGAAGAGGGCCAAGGACACTTCCCTTTGGGACACCAAATGTAATTGGCTGTGCAGAAGAGTTTGCTCCATTTGTGTACACATATTGGCTTCTGTTGCTGAGGTATGACTTTAGGTAGTTGAGGGAGTGCCCTCTTATACCATAGTGGGACAGTTTTATGTGGAGCAAATCATGGTCAACTGTATCAAAATCAATGAAGATCCCCACAGACTGAAGCAAAACAAGTCGCTGGGTCCTGATGAGGTTTTTTCAAGGGTTCTTAAGGAATGCAAAATGGAACTCTGTGAACCATTAACTAATATTTTTAATTTATCTCTTCAAACAGGTGTAGTGTCTGATATGTGGAAGATGGCTAATGTAATTCCTATTTTTAAAACAGGGGACAAGTCGTTATTGTCAAATTACCGCCCAATAAGCCTGACCTCAATTGTAGGTAAATTACTAGAGTCAATTATAGCTGAGATTATAAGAAGCCATCTCGATAAGCATAGCTTGATTAATGATACTCAGCATGGATTCACAAGAGGCCAGTCTTGTCTAACTAATTTACGTATTAACTTTCTTCAGTAAAGCTTTTGAGGCTGTTGACCACGATAAAGAATTTGATATTATTTACTTAGATTTTAGTAAGGCTTTTGATAGAGTTCTGCACCATAGACTGTTAAAGAAAGTGGCAGCTCATGGCATTGGGGGAAAAGTGCTCTCGTGGATCGAGTCATGGCTCACTGACAGGAAGCAGAGAGTGTCCATAAATGGGGTTAAATCCGAGTGGGGATCTCTAACAAGTGGCGTTCCACAGGGATCAGTCTTGGGCCCGTTGTTGTTTATAATATATATCAATGATCTTGATGAGGGAATTACTAGTGATATGAGCAAATTCGCCGATGACACCACGATAGGTAGGATAATTGAATTCAAACGTAGATGTTATGGAACTTCAGGAGGATTTAAACAAACTCTATTCTTGGTCAGAAAAGTGGCAGATGCAGTTCAGTGTAGATAAATGCAAGGTTCTGAAGCTCGGGAGTGCCCATAACCCTAGTACTTATAAGTTAAATGATGTAGAACTTAGCCATACAGATTGCGAAAAGGACTTGGGGGTTATGGTGAGCAGCAACCTTAAACCAAGACAGCAATGCCTAAGCGTACGTAATAAGGCAAATAGATTACTGGGATTTATATCAAGAAGTGTAAGCAACAGAAGTCCAGAGGTCATACTGCAGCTTTATACATCATTAGTAAGGCCTCACCTAGATTATGCAACTCAGTTCTGGTCTCCATATTACAGAATGGACATAAATTCATTAGAAAACATTCAGCGTAGGATGACTAAATTAATACATAGCATTAGAAATCTTCCTTATGAAGAAAGATTGAAGACTCTTAAGTTACATTCACTTGTTAGATTTAGAATGAGGGGAGACCTGATCGAAGTGTATAAGGGAAGATAGGTATTAATAAAGGGGATATTAATAAGGTCTTGAGGATGTCTCTCCAAGAGAGAACCCGCAGTAATGGATTTAAATTAGATAAGTTTAGATTTAGAAAGGACATAGGAAAGTATTGGTTTGGAAATAGGGTAGTTGATGAGTGGAACAGTCTACCTAGTTGGGTTATTGAGGCTGGGACTTTGGGTAGTTTCAAATTTAGGTTGGATAAGTACATGAGTGGGAGGGGTTGGATTTGAGTGGGACTTTCACATCAGAGCTTATTTCTTGGGTGGCATTGAAAATTGGGTTGGGCAAATGTTTTGTTAGTGGGATGAATTGTAAAGGACCTGCCTAGTATGGGCCAACAGGCCTCCTGCAGTGTGCCTCCTTTATTATGTTCTTATGGGACTTCTTTTTTCTCTAGTGCGTTGTATATTTGTTCTAGCATGTGTATAATAGCATCATTCGTATTTTTATTACGCCTGAACCCAAACTGACAGGGGTTGAGTATGTTGTAGGAGATGAGGTAGGAATAGATTCGCTTATGAATTAATTTTTCGACGATTTTAGAGAGAGGGTGTAAGTTGGATATTGACCTATAGTTGTTCAAGTCTGTTTGGTCTCCTCCTTTATGGATCACAGTGACCCTCGCTATTTTGAGAACTGTAGGGAAGGTAGAGGATTCGATGGATTTGTTAGAGAGTGTTGCAATGATTGGTGACAGCACTTGCAATGCTTTTTTGTATATAAAGGGTGGTAAGGTATTTAAATCTCCTGTTCTTGTTTTTTAGTGTGTTGATAATAAGGGAGACTTCTGTTGGGTTAGTCGGAGCTAGGAACAGTGTGTTCGGGTAATTGCCAGTGAGGTAGTCATTGGGTGGGGTATTTGAGCTTGGGATTTTATTGGCAAGGTTTTTTCCTATGGTGGAGAAGAAATCATTGAGTCTGCTTGCTGTTTCAGTTGGTGGGAGTTGGGGCTCATCTGGTTTTGTTAATTCAATTGCGCTATTGTGAAGAAACACAAAATAATTACAGCGAAGTTCTGGCATGTCGTGTTTTGGTTAAGTGCTGAATAAGTTTATAGGTACCATTTTGTATTTTATATGGCATTCAGTTCATGAACTTGAATTCTTATGGCAGTGACTATATGCATACTAATTTCATAATCTAATTTCTGAATATAAATTTCATCTGAAAAAATAAAAATTAAACTAAGAGAAAATGGCAGTTGCTGAATTTGAGAATGAAGTGTAGGTAGGTGTTTACAATGGAATTACAGTGGACCCTTAACCAGCGATGGCATCGATTAACGATAAATCTGACTAGCGACACATTTAAACGCAAAAATTTTGTCTCAACTAGCGCTTAAAAACCCGACCAGCGCTATTCGTTCCGTACCATACGCGTCCACTTTGGCCTGAGCGCGCCTCACTTGTCCCTTGGGTGTCAGTGTTTACAAGCCAGCCAGCCACTGCGGTCACTTCCAAACATACAACAACTGGAACATTTCGTATTATCACAGCCTTTGTAGTGATTGCACCTGCAAAATAAGTCACCATGGGCCCCAAGAAAGCTTCTAGTGCCAACCCTACAGCGAAAAGGGTTTGTAGATGAATGGTTCAGAGAACCGACATGTTGATAAATTAGACACATGTGCAACTCTTGGGTATCTTTATTTATCAACATGTCGGTTCTCTGAACCATTCATCTACAAACCTGTCAGACACTGCAACTTCTTGGGATCTTAATACTTGGGAATTCTTCGCTTGCCTAATTCTCGGGCACGACCTACTTCAACATTGAACAAATGTTACACGACCTATGACTTCTGCACCTCTCCTGCCAACGGTTTATAAGCTCCTTCTCAGCACGTATGCCGTATTCTATTCAAGATTGATGGACTGACCACATCGACTCAAGGTTGAGGGACTGATTACCTCATTCTCCTCCTGTTCTTCAAGATTCTCCTTTGTATGGACTGATGAAGCCACTGTGTGGCAAAACGTTTCCTCAATAAAGATACCCAAGAGTTGCACATGTGTCTAATTTATCAGCAAAAAGGGTGAGAATTACTATGGAGATGAAGAAAGAGATCATTGCTAAGTATGAAAGTGGAGTGCGTGTCTCTGAGCTGGTCAGGTTGTATAATAAACCCCAATCAACCATCGCTACTATTGTGGGTAAGAAAATGGCAATCAAGGAAGCTGTTCTTGCCGAAGGTGCAACTGCTGCTGCACCACAGTCAGCTGTTGTTGTTCCTGCACCACCATCAGCTGTATTACTCGAAGATGTGGAGAGAGTGTTGTTGGTGTGGCTTAACGTGAAACAATTACCGAGAAACGATTAACCCCGGAGGGTTAGCCACCCAGGATAACCCAAGAAAGTCAGTGCATCATTGAGGACTGTCTAACTTATTTCCATTGGGGGTCCTTAATCTTGTCCCCCAGGATGCGACCCACAACAGTTGACTAACACCCAGGTGAACAGGAAAAAATGCCTGGAACTAGTGCTCATATTGGTGAGGTTAGTGGGGAGGATGTGGAAGAGTTGGTGGAGGAGGACAATGAAGAACAAACCACTGATGAGCTGCTAGATCATCTTCAACAGCAAGAGGGCAGACCTAAGGAAACTGCTTCGGAGGAGGGGAGAGAGAAATTGAAGAAGTTGCCTACTTCAAAGATTAAGGAAATGTGTGCTATTGCAAGCCGTGCTGGTGACTATTACACTGACAATGTTGTGAAACACTTTAGGATAAAGGAACGAGAGGTACAGGCCTCTATGGACAGATATGTTGTACGACAGAGGTCCAGTGACTCTGAAGCTGGTCCTAGTGGCATTAAAAGAACAAGGGAAGTAACCCCAGAAAAAGACAATCTGCCTCAAGTGCTAATGGAAGGGGATTCCCCTTCTAAACACTAACAAGATCAACGGTCTCCCCTCCTCCCATCCCATCAATCATCACCAGATCTTCAATAAAGGTAAGTGTCATGTAACTGTGCATGTCTTCTTCAGTTTGTGTGTATTAAAATTAATATTTCATGTGGTAAATTTTTTTTTTTCAATACTTTGGGGTGTCTTGCACGGATTAATTTGATTTCCATTATTTCTTATGGGGAAAATTAACTTAACTAACGATTATTTTGATTAACGATGAGCTCTCAGGAACGGATTAATATTGCTGGTTGAGGGTCCACTGTATTTAATAATAAACAAAAATAAGCAGGCAGTCTGTCTCTTTAAAGCTACATTATGATGACAAGTATCGTATTTATGCTTCAGTGTCAAGGATGTTCCCCGTGCGTCTGGCAGCAGGGCTGCCAGATGCACAGTCAGAAGCAGCAGTATGATGTGATCCTTTATTGATAATGTTTTGCCCACACAAGTAGAGGTAGTAGTAGTTGTAGTTATACATGTGGTGGAAAAGTCAGCTGGTATGTGAGAAAGAAAGGTTACAAAAGCTGTGGCTTGGGTAGCATAAAAAAGTAGGTTGGGCAAATGTATGTGGATGGATGGATTTAAGAAGGCATGCCCAGTTTGGGCCACCAGGCCTGATGCAGTGTACCTCCTTTCTTATGTTCTTACGTAATAATGAAGGGACACTGAAACATGCTTTACAAGATTAGGATTTAATTTTTGAAGTATATTGGCAATTTTCTAAGGTTCGACTTATGTCCATTTTGACTCAAGGCTGGCTGGTCGGAACCAAGCTCGGTCGTAAGTCTTATGGTACCTGTACATAGTTTTATCAGTTTTTGAGGCTGAAAGAAATTGAAGGAATTTTTTGGCATAATTGTTACCAGGATCATATGAGGGAAAGGACGCGTTCTTTTGCAGTAGTTTTGACGCAGCTGGCAGATAGAGAGACTCTGGAGTTATCATGTTGGAGGTTCTAGATTTTGGTTCCTTTAATTGACATTGAGTTTTTACAAAGGTTAAGCTGGACACAAGTGAAAGAGATTTTTGTGTCCAGTGTTGTGTCTGAGTTCTTTGGTAACTATCAAGAAAGTGTTTCAGGTCAGGATTGATATTAATGTTTATTGTCTTGTATATGTAGTAATCATGGAAATATAAACACATAAGCAGTATCATGTGATGCTTTCTTGACAATGTTTCCCCCACAGAGTAGGCTTCATCAAGTCACAAACAGATCTGTTTGTGACTTGATAAAGCCCACAGTGTGGGCAAAACGTTGTCAATAAAGCATCACATTATACTGCTTATGTGTTTATATTTCCATTGTGTCGGTATTTTATACCATTTATTTCCATATGTACTAATCATAATAGTAAAAGTGAATGTTATGTATATTAAGTAGGTTTAGGCTTTTGAAGAGTTGCAATGTGTGTTGCCTGGCAGTAGACTGTGTGATCACTGGTACCTGTGCATTTTGCCGAGTTATTATTGGCTTAATGTGATTTGCTGTAGTGGATCCCCAGGCATAAATAGCATAGGTAAGGTAAGGATGGATTAGAGAGTAGTATAGTGTGAGTAGGGCCGTTTGAGATACAGTGGAACCTCGGTGTTTGTTTGCCGTAGGTTGAATGTAAAATTATGCTTATTCTCCATAAAATGTATTTTTTGTCAATACAGTGGTATCTCAGGATATGAACTTAATTCGTTCCAGAAGGCTGTTCGAGTGCCGATACCGAATGAATTTGTTCCCATAAGGAATAATATAAATTAGATTAATTCATTTCAGACCCCCAAAAATGCACTTATAAAAGTACATAAGATAAGAGAGATAAGATTTTGTTTGGATTTTTAACCTCGGAGGGTTAGCCACCCAGGATATCCCAAGAAAGTCAGTGCGTCATCGAGGACTGTCTAACTTATTCCATTGGGGTCCTTAATCTTGTCCCCCAGGATGCGACCCACACCATTCGACTAACACACAGGTACCTACTTGCTGCTAGGTGAACAGGACAACAGGTGCAAGGAAACACGTCAAAATGTTTCCACCCACCGGGAATCGAACCCGGGCCCTCCGTGTGTGAAGCAGGTGCTTTAGCCACCAGGCCACCAAAAAATAAATAAATACACTTACACAACTGTTTGAGTTTTGAGCTGTTCGTATACCAAGGTATTACTGTATTTCCCTTAAGAAATAATGTAAATTAAATTACTCCGTTCCAGACACCCAAAAATATTAATAAAAAATAAATTTTATGGAGAATAACTATAATTTTACATACAACCTGGGCATATACAACCCAGGTTCCGCTGTATATACAACCCAGGTTCCGCTGTATATACAACCCAGGTTCCGCTGTATATACAACCCAGGTTCCGCTGTATATACAACCCAGTTTTCGCTGTATATACAACCCAGGTTCCGCTGTATATACAACCCAGGTTCTGCTGTATATACAACCCAGGTTCCGCTGTATATACAACCCAGGTTCCGCTGTATATACAACCCAGGTTCTGCTGTATATACAACCCAGGTTCCGCTGTATATACAACCCAGGTTCCGCTGTATATACAACCCAGGTTTCCGCTGTAATATACAACCCAGGTTCCGCTGTATATTACAACCCAGGTTCTGCTGTATATACAACCCAGGTTCCGCTGTATATACAACCCAGGTTCCGCTGTATATACAACCCAGGTTCCGCTGTATATACAACCCAGGTTCCGCTGTATATACAACCCAGGTTCCGCTGTATATAGTAGCATATCTTCAAGACGATGCCAACTGTTTTGGAAACTTTTTTTGTAATGTGTCTAATGTGGGTGTTGAATTTCAAGTTACAGTCAAGAAACAGATCTAGGAATTTTCCTTTATTTTGTTTGGCAATGGGAAAACCATCAATCATAATGTTTATTTTTTATTATTATTAACACATCAACCATCTCCCACTAAGGCAGGGTGGCCCAAAAAAGAAAAACTTTCATCATCATTCACTCCATCACTGTTTAGTTGGACATTTATCGCTCTTCGCAAACATCCTCTAGAAGGTGTTGTCAATGTTAAGCGTCATCCAGGTTGATATCTTCAGCAGTTCTTCCTTCAGTCTTGTTGAGGGAATTTAGATTTGGGTAGATTAGTATAAAGAAAAAAGATTTTATTTCTTTGCAGAGGTTACAATGTGTTATTACAATTTTGGTTTGCTAAGTACAGTTGTACAAAGAAAATCACTATCATGCCGGGGCATTTCGGGATATGCGGCAGTAGTGAGGCTTCTGCTGCACCCATTATGTACAGAAGATCAATAGAAAATGTCCAAAGAAATATATCATTACAGAATGACTGCCAGAGCTAAGAAAGGAGTCACAAAGATTACAAAATGAAGGACATAGCTAAGAAAGAAGTGACATTACAAAATTAAGGTCATAACTAAGAAAGGAGTCGCAAACATTACACAATGAAGACCAGAGCTAAGAATGGAGTCACAAAGATTACAGTATAGCCACTCTCCTCGAACGAGGTTTGTTGATTCCAGTGTGTAGCTCCTGATGCAAGGTATTGGACCTGTCTTCCTCTTCCTTGGATCAAAGCTGATTCCCTCCCAAATCCCCAGGCATTGCATGACCCCTAAGGGTTTAGCGCTTCTCCACATATGTATGTAATAATCACCTGCTCCTATAAATACAAATAACCCAAAAATAAGATGACAGTACTAACCTCATAGCTGCATATATAGTGATCTTTCTGCAGTCACTGCTAGCTAATACCTGCCTGTGATTAGCTGGCTAAGTGATTGTCTTTCTCCAGTCACTGCTAGCTAATTCCTGCCAGTGATTATCTAACCAAGTGATTTTCTTTCTCCAGCCACTGCATTAATATTAAACTTGTTCAGTAATCAGCATTTGGTCTGTTTTCATGTTTTTTGGCATTTCTATAAAATTTGTAGCATTTTTGGCACCATTGTGACATAAGATGCTCTACCCAAAATAAGTGCCAGGGGCCCAAGACTGTTCAACTGCCTCCCAGCAAACATAAGGGGGATTACCAATAGACCCCTGGTTGTTTTCAAGGAGGAGCTGGAGAGGCACCTGACCAGCCGGGCTGTGGTTTGTACGTCAATTTGCATGTGGCCAGCAGTAACAGCCTGGTTGATTAGACCCTGTTCCACCACGAGGCCTGGTCTCAGACTGAGCTGCGGGGGCGTTGACCCCCGAAACCCTCTCCAGGTATACTCCAGGTATACCACTTTAATCTCTCACACAATTTTGGTTTTCACTGCCTTACTAAAGTTGTCACTGCTAAGGATGTACAGTATATAAGACCAATATTATGAGTATTGTTTTACCATGTTTTATATACACTCTTGTTATATTCCTGTTGGCTATTAAAACTTGTGCAGTATTTGAATCCTTTGCCAAGAAGCATCAAGGACACACATAGATACAGTGGAACTTCAGTTTTTGAATTTAATTGGTTCTTGGGTGATGTTGGAACTGCAAAAAGTTTGATGTCTGAAACAGTGTTTGCCAGGCTTTAATTATCAGTCTCACACACACTGGTGGACGTTGAACTGACTTCAAAAAGTGTTAGAGAGTTAGGTCAGTGTCAGAGGTCACTTCAAAGCACTTTTGAAACAGGGCTTTTGTGTGAAGTTTTTTTACAATTGTATTGTAAACATGCTGGTGCATTTGAACTCTAGAAAAATTTTCAAAGACCGGGTCAGTTTTTGTGAACAAAATTGTTCGGTTCATAAATAACAAAAAAAGGCACAATACCGTGACTGGAACGATACACAAAAACCCCCACATAAAAGAGAGAAGCTTACGACGACGTTTCGGTCCAACTTGGACCATTTACAAAGTCACACTAACCAGAAGTGGAGCAGGACGGCTATATATAGGCAGGAAGAGGTGGTGGTGGTAGTAGTAGAGGTAGTAGTAGTGGTAGTGGAGGGGAATAAGGAGGAGGAGCCAGTCAAATACAAAGAAAGGGGAGCACTGCAAGGAAGCTAGGTGCCCACAGAGAGAGAGCAAGTGCACAGAGGTGGGTGAAAGGGGAAGTGGTGAAATAAATAAAGAAGGAACAGAAACACGAGACAGAAGGAAGAAAGACAACCCAGAGGAGAAAAAGGAAAGAGGAAAGGGGAAGAGGGAGAAGAAGAAAAAGAAAAAGAAAAAATGAGGAGTCAGGTTAAGTCACGGGTGTTCTGAAGTTTGGAGCATTTTACAATGTAGTGGGAGAGGAAGGCATCTACAGTGACGAAGCCAGGACTAAGACTCATACAAGGAAAGTTGTGTATTAGAGAGGATTCAACTAGACGGCGGCTGTTCGAGTTGGAAGTAGGGAAGACAGTTTTAGCAGAAGACCAGTCAGTAGGATGGCTATGATCTCTGACGTGACAGAAAAGAGCATTGTTAGTGTCGGCAAGCCTAAGACTATTTTTGTGCTCCCTAAGTCTGTCAGAAAGAGAGCGACCAGTTTCTCCGAAGTATTGAAGAGGACAGGAGGAGCAAGAAATAGAGTAGACACCAGGAACATCTGTAGAGGGAGGAGAGGTATGAACGAGATTAGTGCGAAGAGTGTTAGTCTGGCGGAAGGTAAATGGTCCAAGTCGGACCGAAACGTCGTAAGTTTCTCTTTTATGTGCGGGTTATTTGTGTATTGTTCGGTTCATTCGATGTTGGGTACATTCGAACACTGAGGTTCCACTGTAAATCATTTTTTTTCTGCAGTATACAGGTAATGTAGTTATATGTATTACAATATTTTATTTATTATTATTATTATCACACTGGCCGATTCCCACCAAGGCAGGGTGGCCCGAAAAAGAAAAACTTTCACCATCATTCACTCCATCACTGTCTTGCCAGAAGGGTGCTTTACACTACAGTTTTTAAACTGCAACATTAACACCCCTCCTTCAGAGTGCAGGCACTGTAATTCCCATCTCCAGGACTCAAGTCCGGCCTGCCGGTTTCCCTGAACCCCTTCATAAATGTTACTTTGCTCACACTCCAACAGCATGTCAAGTATTAAAAACCATTCATCTCCATTCACTCCTATCAAACACGCTCATGCATGCCTGCTGGAAGTCCAAGCCCTCGCACACAAAACCTCCTTTACTCCCTCCCTCCAACCTTTCCTAGGCCGACCCCTATCCCGCCTTCCTTCACTACAGACTGATAACACTCTTGAAGTTATTCTGTTTCGCTCCATTCTCTCCACATGTCCGAACCACCTCAACAGCCCTTCCTCAGCCCTCTGGACAACAGTTTTGGTAATCCCGCACCTCCTCCTAACTTCCAAACTACGAATTCTCTGCATTATATTCACACCACACATTGCTCTCAGACATGACATCTCCACTGCCTCCAGCCTTCTCCTCGCTGCAACATTCATCACCCATGCTTCACACCCATATAAGAGCGTTGGTAAAACTATACTCTCATACATTCCCCTCTTTGCCTCCAAGGACAAAGTTCTTTGTCTCCACAGACTCCTAAGTGCACCACTCACCCTTTTCCCCTCATCAATTCTATGATTCACCTCATCTTTCATAGACCCATCTGCCGACACGTCCACTCCCAAATATCTGAATACATTCACCTCCTCCATACTCTCTCCCTCCAATCTGATATCCAATCTTTCATCACCTAATCTTTTTTGTTATCCTCATAACCTTACTCTTTTCTGTACAATTATCCTGTATAATTATCAGAGTATATATAAAATATGAAATAACTTTTAAAAACATTTGAAATTTTGGAGTTTCCAGACAAAATGGAGAGACTTAGTGCTTACTGAGCTCACGGAGAATGTAAACAAACAGGGTGGGGCACGGTGACCGTATTAGAAAGTCAGGTGGGGGGAGCCGTATAGCGAGTTTTGGTCATAATTAGAAATGACCGTATTAGCGGAACGCCATAAAGTGAAACGCCGTAAAGCGGGGCCCTCCTGTATTCACTTTCAATTTTCTTCTTTTGCATACCCTACCAAATTCATCCACCAATCTCTGCAACTTCTCTTCAGAATCTCCCAAGAGCACAGTGTCATCAGCAAAGAGCAACTGTGACAACTCCCACTTTATGTGTGATTCTTTATCTTTTAACTCCACGCCTCTTGCCAAGACCCTCGCATTTACTTCTCTTACAACCCCATCTATAAATATATTAAACAACCACGGTGACATCACACATCCTTGTCTAAGGCCTACTTTTACTGGGAAATAATTTCCCTCTTTCCTACATTAACTTGAGCCTCACTATCCTCGTAAAAACTCTTCACTGCTTTCAGTAACCCACCTTCTACACCATACACCTGCAACATCTGCCACATTGCCCCCCTATCCACCCTGTCATATGCCTTTTCCAAATCCATAAAGCCACAAAGACCTCTTTAGCCTTATCTAATACTGTTCACTTATATGTTTCACTGTAAACACCTGGTCCACACACCCCCTACCTTTCCTAAAGCCTCCTTGTTCATCTGCTATCCTATTCTCCGTCTTACTCTTAATTCTTTCAATAATAACTCTACCATACACTTTGCCAGGTATACTCAACAGACTTATCCCCCTATAATTTTTGCACTCTCTTTTATCCCCTTTGCCTTTATACAAAGGAACTCTCTGCCAATCCCTAGGTACCTTACCCTCTTCCATACATTTATTAAATAATTGCACCAACCACTCCAAAACTATATCCCCACCTGCTTTTAACATTTCTATCTTTATCCCATCAATCCCGGCTGCCTTACCCCCTTTCATTTTACCTACTGCCTCACGAACTTCCCCCACACTCACAACTGGCTCTTCCTCACTCCTACAAGATGTTCCTCCTTGCCCTATACACGAAATCACAGCTTCCCTATCTTCATCAACATTTAACAATTCCTCAAAATATTCCCTCCATCTTCCCAATACCTCTAACTCTCCATTTAATAACTCTCCTCTCCTATTTTTAACTGTTAATGTTGCAGTTTAAAAACTGTAGTGTAAAGCACCCTTCTGGCAAGACAGTGATGGAGTGAATGATGGTGAAAGTTTTTCTTTTTCGGGCCACCCTGCCTTGGTGGGAATCGGCCGGTGTGATAATAAAAAAAAAAAAATAAATCCATTTGTTCTCTAGGCTTTCTTAACTTGTTAATCTCACTCCAAAACTTTTTCTTATTTTCAACAAAATTTGTTGATAACATCTCACCCACTCTCTCATTTGCTCTCTTTTTACATTGCTTCACCACTCTCTTAGCCTCTCTCTTTTTCTCCATATACTCTTCCCTCCTTGCATCACTTCTACTTGTAAAAAACTTCTCATATGCTAACTTTTTCTCCCTTACTACTCTCTTCACATCATCATTCCACCAATCGCTCCTCTCCCTCCCGCACACCACTTTCCTGTAACCACAAACTTCTGCTGAACACTCTAACACTACATTTTTAAACCTACCCCATACCTCTTCGACCCCATTGCCTATGCTCCTCATTAGCCCATCTATCCTCCAATAGCTGTTTATATCTTACCCTAACTGCCTCCTCTTTTAGTTTATAAACCTTCACCACTCTCTTCCCTGATGCTTCTATTCTCCTTGTATCCCATCTACCTTTCACTCTCAGTGTAGCTACAACTAGAAAGTGATCTGATATATCTGTGGCCCCTCTATAAACATGTACATCCTGAAGTCTATCAACGTCTTTTATCTACCATTAACATAATCCAACAAACTACTGTCATTTCGCCCTACATCATATCTGTATACTTATTTATCCTCTTTTTCTTAAAATATGTATTACCTATAACTAAACCCCTTTCTATACAAAGTTCAATCAAAGGGCTCCCATTATCATTTACACCTGGCACCCCAAACTTACCTACCACACCCTCTCTAAAAGTTTCTCCTACTTTAGCATTCAGATCCCCTACCACAATCTCTCTCTCACTTGGTTCAAAGGCTCCTATACATTCACTTAACATCTCCCAAAATCTCTCTCTCTCCTCTGCATTCCTCTCTTCTCCAGGTGCATACACGCTTATTATGACCCACTTCTCGCATCCAACCTTTACTTTAATCCACATAATTCTTGAATTTACACATTCATATTCTCTTTTCTCCTTCCATAACTGATCCTTCAACATTACTGCTACCCCTTCCTTTTCTCTAACTCTCTCAGATACTCCAGATTTAATCCCATTTATTTCCCCCCACCGAAACTCCCCTACCCCCTTCAGCTTTGTTTCGCTTAGGGCCAGGACATCCAACTTCTTTTCATTCATAACATCAGCAATCATCTGTTTCTTGTCATCTGCACTACATCCATGCACATTTAAGCATCCCAGTTTTATAAAGTTTTTCTTCTCTTTTTTAGTAAATGTCTACAGGAGAAGGGGTTACTAGCCCATTGCTCCCGGCATTTTAGTCGCCTCATACGACACGCATGGCTTACGGAGGAAAGATTCTTTTCCACTTCCCCATGGACAATAGAAGAAATAAAGAGGAACAAGAGCTATTTAGAAAAAGGAGAAAAACCTAGATGTATGTATATATATATATGCATGTGCGTGTCTGTGAAGTGTGACCAAAGTGTAAGTAGGAGTTAGGCACAAAAGAAAACCACTAGCATGGTGTGTGGTGCCTCTCATTGTATCAGTAAGTTTATTTAGGCAGAGGTACACATAAGTACAATTATCATCCATAGCATAAATTATCTAGGATAAGCTAGAAAAGTCAGACAGAATGAATAAATGTACCGTTTACTATTTGTCTAGAATTTTCTCACACGTATAACCTTGCTTCAGTCACCAAGTTTGAAATTTAATGAGCAAAGACCTGATTAAAACAGGACCTCACTAGTGTATTCAACATACCTAGATAAACAGCAGTGCACAACCTTTTGTTTTAGCATATCAGCCATCTCCCACCTAGGCAAGTTGACACGAAAAAGAAGAAATGGAAGTGTTCGTCTTTTTGCATGTAATAAAGACCAAGGTGGCGCAATATAGTAACTGGAACAATATAGATAACCCACACATTGGAGAAAGAAACTTAGGACAAAATTTCAGTCCGACTTGGACCAATAACGTCGTAAGGCTCTTTTTATGAGTGGGTTGTGTACATTTAGTAATTTGTACAGGAGGAGTTACTAGTCCCTTGCTCTTGATTCGTGTAACAAAACAAAAAAGACAAAATCCATTTGTACTTTTAATTTTTTTGTTTTTAATATTTACTGCAGTATATCTGTAAATTGTTTACTGAGTACAGCCTCTCCTCACTTAGTGACGTACTCGTTTACTGACGACTCAGAATTACGATGGACTCACTGACCGGTATGCATACGTAAATAATGTATATTAGAGCTGATTTCCTCTTATTCTTTTTATTACAATATACAGTACACTACTGTATAAACATTTAAAAATACGTATACTAAAAGTGTTATAAATGGTGCAAAGGTGACATTGAAACTATCAAAGATCGTTGATACAAACCCACTACCATTATATAGGCTGTTAATTTACCGATGTGGTCCTAGGAGCAGAACTGTCGTTAAGTGAGGAGAGGCTGTACTGTTTGGTATAAAAGTAGAGTAATGCTGTTGCTGACCGGGCCATAATGCTATGTGATGAGCTCAGCTCACTCAGATAAGCTGTGAGTGGCCGGGCCATAATGCTATGTGATGAGCTCAGCTCACTCAGATAAGCTGTGAGTGGCTGGGCCATAATGCTATGTGATGAGCTCAGCTCACTCAGATAAGCTGTGAGTGGCAAATTTGGGCTAGATATGAGAATATGGGTCGATGGCGTAAGTGTGCACCATATAAAATAAAATCCTGCAGCATGCAGTGCAAAATGAGAAAAAACTGCAGCCGTGTCTTTGGCTTAAAACAGCAACTTTGCAGCATATTATCGTATGGTTTTTATGGTTGTATTCATGGTTTCTTGGTCTCACTTGATGGAATGGAAGATATATTACAGAAATAGAGATGATTTTGATTGGTTTTAGAACTGAAAATAGCTTGAAATTGAGCTCAAAATAGCAGAAATGTTTGATTTTTGCCAATTTTCAAGAGTAAACAAATCATATCACTTATCTAATACATGTCAACTAGTGGGTCTGATATGCGTTCAGAATTGTGCTGATATTATTTATACAGTTATTACAATATTGCATAAATCTTCTAGTTTTTGGTATCTACCTACCTGGAGGATATTCCAGGGATCAACGCCCCCATGGCCCAGTCCACGACCAGGCCGCCTGGTGGATCAGGGCCTGATCAATGATGCTGTTACTGCTGGCCGCACGCAGCCCAACGTACGAACCACAGCCCGGCTGATCCAGCACTGACTTTAGGAATCTGTCCAGCTCCCTCTTGAAGACAGCCAGAGGTCTGCTGGTAATGCCTCTTAAGGCCGGTGGGAGGCTGTTGAACAGTCTTGGGCCCCAGACACTTATTGCATTTTCTCTTTGTTTACCAGTGACGCTCCTACTTTTCACTGGGGGTATATTGCATCGCATGCCAAGTCTTTATGAATAAAAAACTAAAACAGAATTCATGTGTGAAGCCTGTTAGACTGCCCTCTCTATCAACGAGCACACAGAATTTACCTCCAACGTCCTCTCCGCTCTACTACTCTCTCTCTACCTTCCCTTCTTGCTGATGGACCCTCCTTTAATCCTGAGTCTCTCATTGACCTCTTGACAACGACTGATTTACTCCACAAACTTTGATGATGATGCCTTTCGCACTCCCCTCAGCCCTTTCTACCTCAATCTCTTGCTGTCCTCTACCCTTTCACCATCCACTGCCCCGCTGTTCTTCGTTACCTATTACTCATCCATCTCCCTTTTGCCACCTGATGCCCTCGCTTCCTTCCTGCCCTGCAGCGCTGTATAGCCCTTGTGGCTTAGTGCTTCTTTTTCGATTATAATAATAATAATGTATTGGGTAGTTGAAATAGTAGTTGACTTGGCAACTTCTTGAGCTCTGTCAATAAAATGGAAGACTTACTAATGAAATAGCAAAGAATTTGGTCGACTGGAATAATGTAATTGACCTAAAATAGGACTCAAATTGGGTAAAATCTCCTATACATAAATATCAGTGGCACAACAAAATTTGTGAAAGTATAATTTCGTCAGATTTCGTACTTTTTGTGTTGTTACCTTCAGAAAATGATTCTCTACCATTTCCTAAGAAGTAACAAAAATTTTTTTTTGAAAATTGTTGGACACTGTGGACAAGTTTTAGATTTGGGTCTGGACAGTGAAAGGTTAAGCACACCTACCCTCCGCTTGCGACCGAGTTCGGTTCCCAGAAAAAGGAAAAGGCGTAAGCAAATTTACACTAATATCAACAAAAAATTTTTTTAATGACTTTTTTATTGTTTTTTTTGGTTTCTGTTTTACTTTACTTTTTTTGTTGTTAGTACTGTATTTTTACTGTAAGGTTTTTGGTAAACATGTGAAAAACCAAATATTGTTTTATTTTCCCAAAAATTTGGCATAAAAAAAAAAGGTCGTAAGTCGAGGGTGAAGTTTAGCAGGGGCGTAATGGATGGTAGGTGTTTTTTCTTTTTTTTTTTTAACATATTTGATTTTACAATACGTATTGGTGTCCCCCCTTTTTTGTTTACAGTGGGCCCCACTTTTACAGCAAGTTTGGTTCCACTCTGTAGGGCCCCATTATACAGCAAGTTTGGGTTCCCGGCTACTGTAGACCCCACTTACACAGTTGGTTCCAGGCAGGTTAAAGGCAGCGGCGCGCGCTTCCAAGCTCCCCTACTTTTTTCCCAAATATCAAGCTCCAAGCTCCCCATGAGACCTGTTACAAGCAAAAATCACTACCCCCGTAGCCCAAATGACCAAAAAATTTCCCAAAAGTGAAACCTACAAATCGAAAATAATAGAGATCAAAGGAAGACTCCCCCAAACCAAAACAAAAACCCCCCATTGTTTTGTTAATTTTAATTTAATTTTAAGCCAGCCCGAAATGCTATGCATAGTATAAGTGGCTTTGGCATACTGCTCTTACCTGTATTTGTTGTACCTTGATGTGTGCTAAAATTTTTTAAAAATAAATAAATAAAAAAATAAATAAAATTTACAACCCCAAATGAAAACTGTGACAAGACCACCCAGACACCATAAAAGCCTACCCAACAATAATATCTCTTAATACAAAGGTTAAAGAAGCAGTAAAAGAATGGAAGAACAACTTAGAAAAACCAGTTCAGCGACTACTTTGCTCTCCAAGAAGATAAAACTGAACAAGATAAATTATCGGACGCAGTAATAGCTAACAGTCCACTTTTTCTTTCCCAGTGATATGAACCAAACAAACAGTAAAGAAATTACTCTGCAGATCTTTAAAGGACCAAACAAGTGTTATTGTACCAGAGTCAGAAATAAAAGAAGCCGGTTACTAGGATCCCATGGAAAGAAAGTGTTATGCTTAGATTCCACTCACATGACGGGAAAAAAAAGACTTAATTATTGCTTTCTATTAAAGTAAAGAAAGAGATTACATAAACGAGTGCCCTTTACCAAAAAACGTCAAAAACCTCCTGTATAAGTCAGAAAACTTAAGCAGGAAAATAATAACACAATACAACCAATGCTTCACGGGGGATGGGAAAATTCTTGTTAGGAAAACAAATGTAGGTCAACTGTACACAATAACAAATTGAGAAGATCTATCACGATTTTCTAAAGGGATACTAATTTTACAGAGAATAACTAAACAATGTCCAACCTAAAAGCCTATGTAGTGTAGTGTATGTTTTGCTCCATTATTGTTCAATTTCATTGTACAATCTTTAGTAATTAACCCTTCAGGGCCCAAAAGGCCCAAAATCTGGAGTCACGCACCAGTGTCCAAGAATTTCAAAAAAAAAATTTGTTATTTTTTCTTATGAAATTGTAGAGAACTTTTGTGAAGGCAATAAAACAAAAAGTACGAAATTTGGTGGAAAAATTGACAAAATTATGCTCCCCGCGAATTTTGATGTGTCAGCGATATTTACGAATCGGCGATTTTGCCGACTTTGACTCCCATTTTAGGCCAATTACATTATTCCAATCAACCAAATTCTTAGCTATTTCACTAGTATTACTTCTATTCAATCGATTGAGCACAAGAAATCGCCAAGTCAACTGTTTCAACTACAAAATAAAAATGATCGGAATTGTTAATTTGGCCAATTTAACACAAAGTTTTAAAATATTCCAGTTTCAAAATAGGGTCCAAATGAACAATGTAGGCATTCCTGGCACTAAACTAACATTTTCCTCTGTCATTTAGTTATGTTTTGAGGCTTTACAAATAATTCCATTTTGATTTTTTATTCACATAATGAATTTTTTAATTCACACCAAAAATAGAAGATTTACTGTTATGCAATACTGTAATAATTGTATAAATATCATCACCATATTTGTGAATGTATATTAGACCCACCAGCTGACGTGTATTAGACGTGTGAGGTCGTTGTTTACTCTTGAAAATCGGCAAAAATTTAAAAATTTCTTCTCTATTTTAGCTCAGTTTCAAGCCATTTCCAATGCTAAAACCAATCAAAATCATCTCTATTTCTGTAATATGTCTTCCATTCTATCAAATGAGACCAAGAAATCGCAAATACAACTATAAAAACATACGAAAAAACACTGCAAAGTTGCTGTTTTAATCGAAAAATCATGATTTATTTTTTTTTTTCATTTTAAAACCCGTGTTTCTGCAGGATCTTTTTTATGTGGTGCACACATACCACATGAGTTTTTTTTCATATCTAGGCCCCAAATGACATACATTTTCAAGTGAGCTGACCATGGCGTAGATCTACGGTTTGGCCCTGACGTAAAAACCGTGATCTACGGGCGGACCTGAAAAGGGGTTTGAAGTGTGACAAGTGGTAAGAGGATTAGGCACATAAGAAAAAACCACTAGTCAATGTGTGTGTGCCTCTCATGTATCATTAATTTATTTAAGGCAGAAGTACACATAAGTACAATTATCATACATATCATAAATTATCTAGGATAACTAGAAAAGGTCAGACAGTATGAATAAATGTACCGTTTACTATTTTGTCTAAATTTTCTAACACGTAAACCCTGCCTTTTTTTTTTTGTATCAAGTCACCAAGTTTGAAATTTAATGACAAAGACCTATTAAAACAGACCACACTAGTGTATTCAACATACTCTAATAAACAGCATGCACAACCTTTTGTTTTAGCATATCAGCCATCTCCCACCTAGGCAAGGGTGGAACACGAAAAGAAGAAATGAAGAGTTCGTCTTTTAACATGTAATAAAGACCAAGGTGGCGCAGTACAGTAACTGGAAACAATATAATAACCCCCACACATTGGAGAGAAACTTAGGACAAAATTTCAGTCCGACTTGGACGCGAATAACGTCGTAAAGGCTCTTTTTATGAGTGGTTGTGTACATTTAGTAATTTGTACAGGAGGAGTTACTATCCCTTGCTCTTGATTCGTGTAACAAAACAAAAAAACAAAATCCATTTGTACTTTAAATTTTTTTGTTTATAAAATTTACTGCAGTATATCGTAAATTGTTACTGAGTACACATCCTCTCACACTTATAGACGTAACTCGTTTACTGACGACTCAGAACTTACGATGATCACTGTACCGGTATCATACATAAATAATGGAAATTAGAGCAGATCCTTATTCTATTTATTACAATATACAGTACACTACTGTATATATCATTTAAAAATACGTATACTAAAAGTGATTATAAAATGGTGCAAAGGTGACATTGAAACAATCAAAGATCGTTGATACAAACCCAGCTACCATAATATTTTATGGCGTTTAATTTACCGATGTGGTCCCAGAGGACAGAACTGCGTAAAGTGAGGAGAAGCTGTACTGGTTTGGTATAAAAGTAGATTATCTTGTTGCGCCCGGGCCATAATCTATGTGATGAGCTCACATCTCACTCAGATAAGCAGTGAGTGGCCGGGCCATAATGCTATGTTATGAGCTTCAGCTCACATCCAGATAAGCTGTGAGTGCCGGGCCATATTGCTATGTGATGAGCCCTCAGCTCACTCAGATAAGCTGTGATAGGCAAATTTGGGCTAGATAGATAATATGGTGTCAATTGCGAGAGTGTGCACCATATAAAATAACATCCTGCAGCATGCAGTTGCAAAGATGAGAAAAACTGCAGGCCGTGTCTTTGGCTTAAAAACAGCAACTTTGCGCATATATCGTATGGTTTTTTATGGTTGTATTAGGTTTCTTGGCTCACTTGATTGAATGTAGAGATATATTACAGAAAAAAGAGATGATTTTGATTGTATAAACTGAAAATAGCGTTGAAATAGAGCTCAAAAAAGCAGAAATGGTTTATTTTTGCCAATTTTCCAAGAGTAAACAAATCAATATCACTTATCTAATACATGTCAACTAGTGGTCATATATGCGTTCATAATTGTGCTGATAAATAGTTTATACAGTTGAATACAATATTGCATAAATCTCTAAGTTTTTGGTATCTACCTACCTGGAGGATATTCCAGGGATCAACGCCTCCATGCGCCAGTCCACGACCAGGCTGCCTGGTGGATCAGGGCCTGATCAATGATGCTGTTACTGCTGGCCGCACGCAGCCAACGTACGAACCACAGCCCGGCTGATCCAGCATGACTTTAGGAATCTGTTCCAGCTCCCTCTTGAAGACAGCCAGGTCTGCTGGTAATGCCTCTTAGGCCGGTGGGAGGCTGTTGAACAGTCTTGGGCCCGGACACTTATTGCATTTTTCTCTTTGTTTACCAGTGACGCTCCTACTTTTCACTGGGGGTATATTGCATCGCATGCCAGTCTTTATGAATAAAAACTAAAACAGAATTCATGTGTGAAGCCTGTTAGACTGCCTCTCTATCAACGAGCACACAGAATTTACCTCCAACGTCCTCTCCGCTCTACTACTCTCTCTCTACCTTCCCTTCTTGCTGATGGACCCTCCTTTAATCCTGAGTCTCTCATTGACCTCTTGACAACAACTGATTTACTCCACAAACTTTGATGATGATGCCTTTCGCACTCCCCTCAGCCCTTTCTACCTCAATCTCTTGCTGTCCTCTACCCTTTCACCATCCACTGCCCCGCTGTTCTTCGTTACCTATTACTCATCCATCTCCCTTTGCCACCTGATGCCCTCACTTCCTTCCTGCCCTGCAGCGCTGTATAGCCCTTGTGGCTTAGTGCTTCTTTTTCGATTATAATAATAATAATGTATTGGGTAGTTGAAATAGTAGTTGACTTGGCAACTTCTTGAGCTCTGTCAATAAAATGGAAGACTTACTAATGAAATAGCTAAGAATTTGGTCGACTGGAATATGTAATGACCTAAAATAGGACTCAAATAGGGTAAAATATCCTATACATAAATATTGTGGCACCAACAAATTTGTGAAAGTATAATTTCGTCAGATTTCGTTCTTTTTGTGGTTGTTACCTGCAGAAAATGTTTCTTTACCAATTCCTAGATTGTAAAAAAATTTTTTTTTGGAAAATTGTTGGACACTGTGGAAAGTTTTAGATTCAGGGTCTGGACAGTGAAGGTTAAGCCCACAACCATCGACTTGCGACCGAGTTCGGTTCGAGAAACCGGTCGTAAGTCAAACTTTTACTACTGAATATCAACAAAACATTTTTGTATTGACTTTATTTTATTGTTTTATTTGGTATTTATGTTTTACTTTACTTTTTATGTTGTTATACTGTATTTTATACTGTAAGGTTTAGATAACACTGTGTTCATACAATAAGTTGTTTTTTCCAGAAATTTGGGCTTAAAAAACATGGTCGTAAGTCGAGTGGTCGTAAGTTGAGCAGGTCGTAAGTCGGATGGTAGGTGTATTTCTTTTTATTTTTAACATCCATTATGATTTAACAGTGATACGTACTTGGATAGTCCCCTTCATTAGTTTACACGTGGGCCACACTTTATACGCAATTAGTTCCAGGCTACATACGCCACCCCCCCCCCCCAAGAAATACAACAAACGGGCCCCACTTATACAGCAAGTTAGGTTCCAGGTACTGTTTATAGGACACCACTTAACACAGGCTAGCTAGGTCCAAGGCAGGTTAACGGCAGCCGGCAGCAGCGAATTCAAGCTCCGTACCTTTCTCCAAACTATCAGGCTACAATGCTCCTATGTTGAACCTAGTTACAGCAAAACTGCATACCCAACGTAGCACCCAGAATGACAAAGATTACCACAGTGAACCTACATATCGAAAATAATTAGAGATCAATGGAAGACTGCCACAAACCGAAAGCAAATCCCGCTGCCAGCGAACAACGTAACTAAGCTTTTATAACTACAATTCTTCTTAACACAACAATTCCTGTAGTATTATGAGGCGCAAATCTATGAGGAAACAGGCACAAGGCAGCAAGAATAACACCGACTAAATCAACTATTCAAACAAGCGTAGTCAGGAGGAGCCGGCCTGCAACCCACCCCACTCACCAACCACTAGAGGGCGACCACACAACAATAACAACAAAGCATGGCTGCACAGCCATCCTCCCTCTTTCCCCGGATTCAACCTTCCAAGTAGTCTCTCAGTATGACCACGATCCAGATACCATAAAAGGACATGCGTCTCCACACTTAGTTATGAAAATATGAATTCTTCGAGAACATAACAAAACAAGACACCAGGATGACACAACTCGAGAACAAAATCCTCAGTCTTGAACAAAAGTTATCACACCAGGAATTACAAAAACCTCCTCCTCCTAAATCCCAATATTATAATTCTTCTTATAATCCTTATGACAAGACCATCCAGACAGCCATAGATAGCCATACCCAACAAAATAATATCTCTTAATACAAAGGATGAAGAAGCAGTAAAAGAATGGAGAACACTTAGATAACCAGTTCGCGACTACTTTCGCTCCTCCAAGAAGATAAACTGAACAAGATAAATTATCGGAGGCAGTAATAGTCAACAGTCCACCTACTTTTCCCAGTGATATGAACCAAACAAACAGTAAAGAAATTACTCTGCAGTCATAAAGGACCAACCAAGTTTTATTGACCAGAGTCAGAAATAAAAGAAACCAGGTTTCTAGGATCCCATGGTTGAAAAAGTGTTATGCTTAGATTCCCATCACATGACTGGAAAAAAGAATTATTTATTGCATCTATTAAAAGTAAAGAACAGAGGTATTACATAATCGTGTGTCTTACCTAAAAACGTCAGAATCCTGTATAGAGTCAGAAAACTTAAGCGGGAGAATATTAAACACAATACACAATGCTTCACACGGATGGGAAAATTCTTCTTAGGAATAACAAATGTAGGTAAAACTGTAACAATAACGAACGAGAACGATCTATCAAGATTTCTCAGGGATACTAATTTTACAGAGAATAAACTAAACAATGTCCAACCTCTCTTCTCGCGCATAGTAGTGTAGTGTATGTTTTGCTCCTTTATTGTTAAAATTCATTGTACTATCTCTTAGTAATTAAATAATCAAAATACTCATTTTGTGATTTTACTAGTAAGGGGCCATAAGTCACCTTATGTAATTTTATTATTTACTATTGTTGCTTAAACATTTAGCTGAATTGATACTTTTCTGTCCATATGTGTGTGACTAACCCTATTAATATTTATTTTTAAATACTATCAATTGTTTTACTTAATAAAATTAATAATATCATTTTTACTATAATTTCAATTTACTTTAACATTTTTTGACATTTAATTACCAGTTACTTGTATAATTACCTTTACTGTTTTAATAACACATTTACTATCTTATAGTACTCTTAAACCTTTCAGGGTCCAAGGCCCCAAATCTGAAGTGGTGCCAGTGTCATAGAATTATAAAATAAAAAATTTTATTTTTTTTATGAAATTTTAGAGAATATTTTTGTAAGGTAATAAAAACAAAAAGTACGGATATTAGATGGAAATGACGAAATTAGATCTCGTGAATTTTGATGTGTCAGCGATATTTACGAATCGGGATTTGCCGACTTTTGACTCCATTTTTAGGCTATACATTTTCAGTCGAACAAATTCTTTAGCTATTTCTCTCAGTATTTCTTCTATTCTATCGATTGAGCACAAGATATCGCCACAAGTCAACCAGTTCAACTACAAATTTTTGTGACAGGTAATGCGTAGTATCAGCGTATGTAGGCAATAAATATTCAAAGATCAATATACAATTTCCTCAAAAATAGGGTCCAGAATAAATAAAATGTAGTATCCTGGCTACTAAACTAATTTGCCTCTGTTCATTAGTTATGGTTTTGAGGCTTTACAATATTAAATTCCATTTTGAATTTTTATTAACATTAATGGAATTTTTATTCACACCAAGAAATTGAAAGACTTTCTATCGGTTATGCAATATTGTAATAATTGTATAAATATCTTCACCACTGTGTGAAAGTATATTAGACCACAGCTGGCGTGTTATAAGACGCGTGAGTAGTTTGTTTACTCTTGACATCGGAACAAATTTAACCTTTCCGCCACTTTGAGCTCAGTTTCAAGCCATTTCCAGGTGCGAAACACCATTCAATATTATCTCTATTTCTGTGAATTGTCTTCCATTCCTATCAACTGAGAACATGAAATCACAATACAACTATAAAAAGCATCACGAAAAAAAACACTGCCAAAGTCGCTGTTTTAATCCCGAAATCACGGGTCTCAGTTTTTTTCTTCATTATTTCACTGTGTGCTTGGGATTTGTATTATGTCGAGCACACATACCTCAATTGATGTATTATCTCTTATCTAGGCCCAAATTTACCACATAGCAGTTGATCAGAGTGTGATGAGCTATGGGGACGTAGATCTCGGTTTGGACCCTGGTACGTTTAAGCAGTAGATCTACGGGCCTGACCTGAAAGGGTAATTACCTTGTGCTGCCTATATCCTTGTATAACTACCAGTGCGTTATTGAATGAAATAACATTACTTTTTCACTTTTTTGTATAATCATTTATTACTTACTAAAATTTTATTATCCCACCCATATTGACTACAGTCATTTTTACTTTGTTCATAAACATATTTTATACTTCCCATAAATTTTGTTGCCAAATTTTCAAGTTTGTATATTCAAACTCAACCTTTAGATTATCTTTGTTCTGTGCACTTGTGTACCTCTGTACCTGTGATTACGGTTGTCCATCTTTTTTTTTACTATCATATTATAACTCAAGACATTACATTGTTATTTTTTACTATTATTCTTTTGTACTTTAATTGTGTTTTTATTTTGTTCTCAATGTAAATCTAGTTTTACTCTTGTTCTTTGTCAAAACCTATCCTGACTCTAGTGCAATTGCAAGACTACCATTTCAATTTGATTTTTATATTATAAGTTTTATTTTAATTCTACTCTAAGATTGTTTTCATATCTTAGGATACTATTGTTAGTGTGTGCAATTAGTGTATATTTAAATTATGTATTGTTCAAGGCCCTTCTTAACTATCTTTTGCTAACTATAGTACCAAACTACATCATATATTTTTTTTTTTCTCTACTTTTTTATTCTTTTGTACCTTAAACTTGTTTTATTTTTATCTTGTCAATTTAATCTAGTTATCTCCTGATTCTTGTAAACAACTTATATAAGTCCTTTGTGCAATTACTATCGAGAGTTCTTGTGCCTTTTTTAAAATTATTAGATTAAAACTAGTTTTATGATAGTCAATACCAAATTCATTATATTTGAAATATTGCATTAATAGTGAGAGATGGTGCTATTTTTAATTTGTATTGGTTATATGATTAGATTTAATCTAGTTGTAATTTAGCTCCATTCTAGCTCAAAACATAGGACTCCACAAAAGTCATTATATTAGCCCTTAGTGCAATTATTTGATTACACTTTATTGTTCAACACAACTTATATTAGTCCCTTTTATATTTTTTTTATTATAATTTAACTTTAAAAAATTATTTTAAAAGTACTACTACTATCATTTTCCCCAAGCTCTTTTTGATCTCCTTATTTTTTTCCCCCAAAAATTTTTTAGTCCCTTTATATTGTTTCCTTTATTTTAGTTTTAAAAAAAACCTTAGTCTTTTTTTACATTTGTTAAATAATTCAGGGCTATTTTTTTTTAGCTTTGGGGAAATTTCTTTGTTTTAACTTATTTTTAACTATAGATTCAACAATTTTAAATTTTCAGCTTGCCCGTTTCCAAAACCTTTTTTTTTAATGACTTAATGATTAAAACAGTTCTGTAATTATTTTAAAGAGAACAATCAAAGGATTTCGGCCCAACTACAACATAACTATCTTAATACAATTCAGATTTTTAAAGCAAGCATTACGATGACTCCTAGCATTAAAAATTCTTGCTCCAAATGTCCATCTTACCTAACTGAAACTGGCTAACCCGATACTCGATGTCAGCCATTCCTGGTTCCAGCCTAACAATGTAGGCCAGCCCAACAGGGGGTGGCACAGCCATATATACTAGCCAATAGAAGTTCACTAATACTTGCAAAAGGGATGAACGGGGGAAATTTAATAGCTAAATTCAAACCCCAAATCCCTACAAAAACCTTCACAGTGAAAAAAAAAATTACGGTTCCACAACAAACATAGCCAATTTAGTCAAAACCTAGGATGTATGATAATGATGCCGTGAAAAAAGACATTTTCTCTCTCGGTGATTAAAATTTAAATCCCCTGCAAGCCCAGGCCCCACACGTTCTGAATTCACAAAACAATTGAGTAAATGCAATTGCTACCAACAGTAACAAAACCTCAGGGTTTACAGGATAGTTTTTCCCCTACTTGACCAATCTGGACCAAACACCTATCCCTTTAAAATCGGATAATTACAGAAAATACCACAGCCCATACCCTATTTCCTATAAAAACCCCTTGGGAAAAAATCCCAAGACATATAAAACCCTTGACTTCACAATGAGACAGCCATTAATAATTCCCCGAAATAACAAACTTATGGACATGGTAGAAATCTTTAAGTATTGCGAATGTTTTAATAATTTTCAAAAAAGACCCAATCCTTTTTTAAAAAGCAGCCCCAAAAAAACTTAAAAAAGATGACCTTTAAAAGACTGAAAAGTCCCTGGTAAACCCCGCATTCTCAACCCTAAATACAAAACCCCGTATGAAAAACAGTACAGAATGGGCACTAACCCGAGACAAAACAAAACGTTTTCGCAATCCTAACCCGCCTTAAAAAGGGCAAAAAAACTGTATTATGGAACGATTATCCCAAATTACAAGGTATATAAAAAAAAACCTGGAAGACCCCTATCAGAATTCTGGGAACAAAAAAAAATATACGAAATAGCGAAATAAAATTAGCAAATCCGAAATACGAAAAAAAAAAAAGCAAAATCGATGACCCACTCCCCAAAGAACAGCAAACAGATCAAAGATTTCTTTTCCACTATGGACAAAACCTTGCCATAAAAAACCCCAAATCAGATACCCCAAATGACTCTCACTGGAACTACCCGAACACCTGTTTTAGCTCCGACTAACCCCTGCGAAGTTCCCTTATTATCAAGCACTAAAAACAAGGAGGGATTTTTAAAAAAACCTTCCCCCTTTTATACAAAAAAGCATCACAAGTATTTTCCCCATCATTGCAACATTTTAAAAAACCCTTGAATCCTCCCCTTCCCCAAGCTCTCAAAATAGCAAGGGGCACCCCCCGGGGGACCCAAAAGAGTTGAATTTAGGCCAATATCCCAAATTTTCACCCCCCTCTCAAAAATCTTCGAAAATTAATTCATAACGAAATTTCTCCTACTCATCTCCCAAAACATTCTAACCCTGCCAATTTTGGGTTCAGGCGTAATAAAAATTTAAATGATGCTATTTACACATGCTAGAAATATATACACTGCAATAGAGAAAAAAGAAGTCCCCCTGGGGATTTCATTGCCCTTTGTAAAGTTTTTTACAGTTGACCATGATTTCCCAGTAAAATTGTCACATATGGTATTTGGGGCATCCTCAACACCCCAAGTCTACCTCAGCAACAGAAGCCATATGTGTCGCAAAAGGGGGAAGCTCTTCCGCTAACCATTACGTTGGGGTCCCAAGGGAAGGTCCTTGGCCCCTTTTTCTTTTCCTTACATAAATGACCTACCCAAAAGCTTGCAATTATCAAACCCACACTTTTTTCGATGACCTACATATGTCTTCTCTCACCGGCCCAGTCCGCTAGCCAATAGTAAACACGGGAAATTTCAGAAAAAATCTACCTGGTGGGTAACAAACTTCGTAAAAAATTGACAAAACCCACTTCATTCAGTTGGTAACAGAGCTACAGATGTCTCTTTAAATACGATAAAAGATACCTATCAAAAAAGCTAAAAAGAGGGAAAACTTTGGGAAACCCCCTTGATAATGACTCAATTTCAACAAAATACAAAAAATTTTTAGAAAATTTCCAAGCTGTAGGCATACTATCGAGGTTACGGTACTATGTTCCACGTCAGCCCCCCTGGCCTTTATCACTCTCTTATTTACCCCTATTCTCCCTATGGAATTTGTGCATGGGGTCAACAAAAATTTAAACCCAAATCTCAGACCACTAATTACCCAATAAAAGGCTGCAGTTAGAATGATAACAAATTCTACTACAAGCAGCACACCCCACCAATATTCAAAACACTAAACCCTACTCCCCATACAAAACATCCATATTATTACTGCACCTATTACATACATAGAACATTTAAACTCTGATATTAACCCTCCCCTCAAACATTTGCCAACCTCAACAGAACACTGACCATAAAAACAAGGCACAGATCGCTCTTTGATGTTCTGTGTCCATCTCACGCTATGAAAAAAACTCATGCAATAAAAGGCCCTAAATCTGGAATTCATTACCTGTAAATATAAAAGAAACACTACCTGTTTTTTAAATTCAAGTTCTTTCTCAAAGTTCACTTACTCACTCAAAACAAATAAATACTGAATAACTGAACCTTATAATTGTTATCTATATGTTACTCACAATTATATCACACAAATGTTAAACCTAGGACCCAATCAAAACTTTGTTATTTTTTTAAATACACTACCTAACAGAATACTCCTTTGACTGAATGTACAGCAATGCATGCAACCATATGACCTGTCTTTGTAATACTCATTTGTGCTTTATAGTTATCTGTTTACAATAATGTTTTATCACTGATTTCATCATTGCTTAGTTAATCTTAAGTTAATTTTAAGCCAGCCCGTAATGCTATGCATATAAGTGGCTTTGGCATGCTGCTCTTACCTGTATTTTTTGTACCTCTGTATGTATGCTTAAATTACTAAATAAATAAATAAATAAATAAAACTGTAGGGCCCCACTTATACAGCAAGTTAGGTTCCAGGCAACTGTAGGGCCCCATTATATAGCAGGTTAGGTTCCAGGCTACTGTAGGGCCCCACTTATACAGCAGATTAGGTCCCAGGCTACTGTAGAGTTCCACTTATGCAGCAGATTAGGTTCCAGGCTACTGTAGAGCCCCACTTATACAGCAGGTTAGGTTCCATGCTACTGTAGAGCCCCACTTATACAGCAGATTAGGTTCCAGGCTACTGTAGAGTCCCACTTATACAGCAGATTAGGTTCCAGGCTACTGTAGAGCCCCACTTAAACAGCAGATTAGGTTCCAGGCTACTGTAGGCCCCCATTATACAGCAGATTAGGTTCAGGCTAATGTAGAGCCCCAATTATACGAGATTAGGTTCCGGCTTTCTGTAGAGCCCCACTTATACAGTAGATTAGGTTCCAGGCTACTGTAGAGGCCCACTTACACAGGAGATTAGTTCCAGGCTACTGTAGAGCCCCACTTATACAGTAGATTAGGTTCCAGTCTACTGTAGAGCCCCGCTTATACAGTAGATCAGGTTCCAGGCTACTGTAGAGCCCCACTTATACAGTAGATTAGGTTCCAGGCTACTGTAGAGCCCCACTTATACAGTAGATTAGGTTCCAGGCTACTGTAGAGCCCCACTTATACAGTAGATTAGGTTCCAGGCTACTGTAGAGCCCCACTTATACAGTAGATTAGGTTCCAGGCTACTGTAGAGCCCCACTTATACAGCAGATTAGGTTCCAGTCTACTGTAGAGCCCCACTTATACAGTAGATCAGGTTCCAGGCTACTGTAGAGCCCCGCTTATACAGTAGATCAGGTTCCAGGCTTCTGCTCTGAAGCAAAAATCGCTGTAAAGTGAATTGTAACGTTTTTTCGCTTTCAGATGAATATAAAACAAACAAAATAAAAGTTCATTACTTTGCAAAGGTTACAGTGTGTATTTACATTGGTACAAAGAAAGCCTCTTATCATGCTGAGGCATTTCCAGCAGACTAAACCTAATACAGTGGACCCCCGCTTAACGATCACCTCCAAATGCGACCAATTATGTAAGTGTATTTATGTAAGTGCGTTTGTATGTGTATGTTTGGGGGTCTGAAATGGACTAATCTACTTCACAATATTCCTTATGGGAAAAAATTCGGTCAGTACTGGCACCTGAACATACTTCTGGAATGAAAAAAGTTCGTTAACCGGGGATCCACTGTACTTAACCCTTAAACTGTCCAAACATAGATCTACGTTCACACGTGTAGTGCTCCAAAAGTAGATCTAATTTTTTTTTAAATATTTTCAAATAAAAAAAAGTAGATCAAAGTTTTTTTTTTTTTTTGCATGCTTTCAAATGTAAAAAAAAAATTATCTACATTTTTTTTATATACGTACTTTCAAATGTTGAAAAAACATAGATCTACGTTTGGACAGTTTAAGGATTAAAAACTAGGCAAGTCTAGACAGACTTCAAATATTCAATATTTACTTAATTAATATGAGATAGTACAATTTGTTACAAACCTACATTTTTAGATTTGTAATAATGATTTAATAGATAAAGGATAATAAAATATTTGGGAGAGTTGCCTGATAACATATTTACACTATCATATATTAAATGAGCAATAGAACTAGGCCTAAAAAATGCATATACAGTAGTTAACTTAAAATATTTTCATCCTTAGCTTATAGTGAGTGGTGAATATATTTATTGTAGGAAGTCTGTACAATTGAAGAATGGGTATATTTGAAGACTGCTGTATTAGTGAAACACTATGCAGTCAAGTGCTGTAAAGTGGGGTCCTCCTGTAATTACGTACAGTTGGCCAGCGGGCGATGACGAGCAACACGGGGATATGAACTGATGGGAGCTATGCACAGTTCAGGAAAGACAATGTACTGAATTTCAAATAGTATTTCTTTTTATGTGGTATAAAAATTCTGTAGTTTTAATAAAGTATTGTTAGGCACAAAAGAAAGCCACTGAGGTCCTGTAGCTGGGTTGGTAACACACTCGGCTCACAAATTGAGGTTCGTAGTTTGATCCCCTGTAAGGGTAGAAACATTGGGAGTGTTTCCTTAACCCTTTCAGGTTCACGACCACTGCTCTCAAACCTGTTCCCAGGGTCTCAGAATTTAAAAAAAAAAAAAATTATTTTTTCCGATGAAATTAAAGAGAATCTTCCTCTGAAGGTAATGAAACCAAAAGTATGAAATTTGGTGGAAAAATTAGGGAATTACACTCAAACAAAGTTTGTGGTCTTGGCAATATTTATGCATCAGCTATTTCACATGCTTTACACCCTGTTTTTGGCAAGTTCCATTGTTCCAGTCCATCAAACTCATAGCTATTTCGCTGGTAAAGCCTCTCCTCACTTAACAACAGATTTCCATTTGTAAGACCACGTTGGTAAATGAATTCGTGGCTAAGTGAGGAGCATACTATAATGGTGGTGGGTTTGTGTCATCCATCTTTGATATTGTTTTAATGTTGCCTTTGCACCATTTATAACATTTCTGGCATATTTTTAATTGTTTATATCGTAGTGTACTGTATATTGTAATAAACAGTATAGAGGAATTCAGCTCTAATATACATTATTTAGGTATGTATACTGGTCAGAGAGCCTGTTGTAAGTCTGAGTCGTTGGTAAATGAGTACGTCTCTTAGTGAGGAGAGGCTGTATTCCTTCTGTCGATTGAGTGCAAGAAACTGCCCATTTACCTATTTCACATACTCAGTAAAGTGATCAGAAATTGGTAATTTGGCCAATTTCTCACAAAATTAAAAAAATTACAGTTTAGAAATAAGGGTCCAGAATAAACAATGTAGACATTCCTGGTGCTATATAAACATTTTCTTTGTTCCTTAGTCACGTCTCCAGGCCCCTCTCATGTTACGCTTGCTTTCCATTTCAAATTTTCATTTGCACAAAAAATAGAAGACTTACTGCATTATTTTAATTGTATAAATAATGTCAGTGCATTCATAAATGCATATTAGACTCCCCAGTTGGATGCTTATTGGGATATTGGCAGAAAACGAACCTTTCTGCTACTTTCAGTCCTGAAACCAATCAAAATCATCAATGTTTTTGTAATATATTTTCCATTCTCTCCAGTGAGACCATGAAACTGAGAATACAACCATAAAAAACATACAAAAATTCACTACAAGGTAACTGTTTTAAAACAAAAATGCTGTCTCCATTTTTTCCCCATTATGCACTGCATGCTGCAAGATTTTTTTTATAAGGTGCACACTTACCACAGACCCATTCTCTCATATCTAGAACAAATTTGCCACTCACAGCTTATCTGAGTGAGCTTAGCTCATGTATAGTACTACAGGTCTGACCCAGGCTTCAAAGTTGTAGTACTACAGGTCTGACCCAGGCTTCAAAGTTGTTGTACTACAGGTCTGACCCAGGCTTCAAAGTTGTAGTACTACAGGTCTGACCCAGGCTTCAAAGTTGTTGTACTACAGGTCTGACCCAGGCTTCAAAGTTGTAGTACTACAGGTCTGACCCAGGCTTCAAAGTTGTTGTACTACAGGTCTGACCCAGGCTTCAAAGTTGTTGTACTACAGGTCTGACCCAGGCTTCAAAGTTGTTGTACTACAGGTCTGACCCAGGCTTCAAAGTTGTAGTACTACAGGTCTGACCCAGGCTTCAAAGTTGTAGTACTACAGGTCTGACCCAGGCTTCAAAGTTGTAGTACTACAGGTCTGACCCAGGCTTCAAAGTTGTAGTACTACAGGGCTGACCCAGGCTTCAAAGTTGTAGTACTACAGGTCTGACCCAGGCTTCAAAGTTGTAGTACTACAGGTCTGACCCAGGCTTCAAAGTTGTTGTACTACAGGTCTGACCCAGGCTTAAAAGTTTATACTAAAGGTTGACCAGGTTTCAAATTGTTGTATACGGTCGACCAGGCTTCAAAGTTGTAGTACTACAGGTCGACCCAGGCTTCAAAGTTGTTTTTAAAAAGGTCGACTCGGCTTCAAAGTTGTATTTACTACAGGTTGACGGGTTTCAAAGTTGTTGTATACAGGTCGACTCAGGTTTAAAAATTGGTCTCAGGTTCCAGGCTTCAAAGTTGTGTCCCGGGTCTGACTGGGCTCAAAGTTGTAGTATCGGTCTGACCCAGCTTCAAATTTGTAGTACTACAGGTCTGATCGGCTTAAAAAGTTGTTGTACCCAGGCTGCCCCGGTTCAAGTTGTAGACCAGGTCTACTCGGCTTCAAAGTTGTTGTCTAAGGTCTGCCCCAGGCTTCAAAGTTGTAGTACTACAGGTTATCGGGTTCAAAGTTGTATTTAACTACAGGTTGACCCAGGTTTCAAATTGTTGTACACAGGTCTGCCCCAGGCTTCAAAGTTGTAGTACTACAGGTCTGACTCAGGCTTCAAGTGTTGTACTACAGGTCTGACTCAGGCTTAAAAAGTTGTAGTACTACAGGTTGACTCGGGCTTCAAAGTTGTTGTACTACAGGTCTGCCCCAGGCTTCAAAGTTGTAGTATACAGGTCTGACTCAGGCTTCAAAGTTTTTTGTACTACAGGTCTGACCCAGGCTTCAAAGTTGTAGTACTACAGGTCTGACCCAGGCTTCAAAGTTGTTGTACTACAGGTCTGACTCAGGCTTCAAAGTTGTAGTACTACAGGTCTGACTCAGGCTTCAAAGTTGTTGTACTACAGGTCTGACCAGGCTTCAAAGTTTGAGTACTACAGGTCTGACCAGGCTTCAAAGTTTTTTGTACTACAGGTCTGACTCAGGCTTCAAAGTTGTAGTACTACAGGTCTGACCCAGGCTTCAAAGTTGTAGTACTACAGGTCTGACCCAGGCTTCAAAGTTGTAGTACTACAGGTCTGACCAGGCTTAAAAAGTTGTTGTACTACAGGTCTGACCCAGGCTTAAAAGTTGTAGTACTAAGGTCTGACCCAGGCTTCAAAGTTATAGTACTACAGGTCGGGAATCAGGCTTCAAAGTTGTAGTACTACAGGTCTGACTCAGGCTTCAAAGTTGTAGTACTACAGGTCTGACCCAGGCTTCAAAACTGTAATTCTATGGGACAGACCCTTCAAAGGGTTAACCCTTTGACTGTCGAAAGGATCGAATCGAATCGAGGACGACGAGAGCTGTCGTAAGATGGGAAGGAAGAAGGATAAGGAAGGATGGAAATAACTGAAAAGGATGGGGAGGAGGGGAAGAGGAGGAATCAAGGTAAGTTGCCCAACCACTTTGGGACATGTGGTACAAAAGTACTGGAGACGTAGATAGAGAGGTTTTGACTGATGTCATTGCTTGGCTCACTAGGAGGGATGGCAGCCCAGCGGTTAGGAGCTGGAGTGTCAAAAGGCGCAAGCAGGAGAGTTGGTTAGGTCTTAAACCGTTTATCAGGCGGTAAATTGTTTTCGAGGAGTTGTTTTCAACTTATGGGAGAGCTGGTAGTAGTATTCTTTTGGTTTGGAATTTGGTGGAGTATCTGGTTTGGTTTAGGGAATGATCTTTCTGCTTTGGTACGAACAGTGTTGTTGGAGATGTGGATGAGTTCTAGGCGAGTCATGCTTGCAGGGTACAGCCTCGTGGTGTAGAATATGAGTCCTTTGTGTTTAACCCATGGTGTTCCGGGTAATCGACTTTGAGCTAAGTAGAGAAGGCGGTGGTGGAGTAGAGGAAGGTGGTGTTGCTTCGTTTTCAACTTCAGTAGACGAATTAGAAGATGTTTCTGGTGGTTTAAGGCTTCGATTGGTTGGATTCAGTGAGAGGTGGTGGCGGTGGAGGCTTCTCATTGGTCGTTGTTGGTTTTACGTCATAGTTGGGTGGTGTTGATGGAACTTCTGCAGAAGGTTGGCGATTAAGTTTTTGGTGAATTGAGAATTTCTTCAGAAGGTGGAGATGCTGTAAATGTAAATGAAGGCTGTTATTTAATGCAAATAACTTGTTGATGGTAGAGTTAAATGATCCAGGGGACAGCCATTGTTTTGCATATGAGCGTAAAAGTAGACAGTAGTGAATCTTCGTTATGTCACATGTTGGAGGAGTGATGGTAGTGGTGGTGGTGGAGGCGGGGGCTGAGTAGATGCTGAAAGTAATTTTGTAGTGTCTGCTTGTATTTTTGCATTGCTGCATACGTTGGAGTGTTGCTAGTAGGTTTTTTCTTTGCTGCATACTTGTGTTTTTCTTCATAATATCCTTTCATGTAGGACATTTTGCTGCCAGTGTATGGTGATCATTACTCTTGCAGTTAAGCACGCTGGTTGTGTTGGAGCAGCAGTGGTGCAGGAACTGAAGGCGTGTCCCTCACTACCACATGTAGTGCAGAACTTCTTGTCTTATTACTGGACATTGCTTTGGTGGTGTGATGGTATGAATAACCCGTTCCAGCAATGTTGGATGTAGTGATATATCTCTGCTTCAATGTAGGTAGGGCTGATGTAGTAGTAGTAGACAGCAAGACCTTCGTTCAGTGCAGTGGCAGCCATGTTCACGTCGGTGAAGGTGACCTTGATCATGGACGTTGCATTTGGGATTTTTGTAATGCTGTCAACAGTAGCCCAAGTATTTTGCGTCTTGATGGATGACTTGAGTTCAGCAGGTGTTTGAGACGTCAGAATCTTGTCCAGTTTTTTTAGGAATACTGATTTCCTTGCCCTGAGGGCAGGAGATGATGTAACAGTAAACCCTTGAGTAGTAAGAGTAGTGATGGCTTCTGTAGTGAGTAGCTTCTCTGCTTCAGCATCATCGTGACACACAACAATGAATGCTTCTTTCAGTGACAATATGGTGTTGAATTTTACTTCCAGTGCTCCCTGAACAACAGTTGCAAGAGCAATCTTCGTTGAATCATCAACGGTACCATTTCTTGGTTTGATCTTTACACAATTTGCGTAGCTCATCGTGTAAGTCAAGGCGATGAGAATGCTGGTAAAGGTTCCCCTCCCCAACGGGGATCGTAGGGAGACAGAGTAAGTAAGGAGAGCTGCTATGACCTGCCTGGGCGAGAGTCAAGAGCAGAATCGTATTTTCTATTTTCTCTTTTCTCGAAACGCCCAATCCTGAAGTGTCTCCTGGCGTCGCAAAATATTCGAAAAAAAAAAATTATTTTTTCTTAGGAAAATGTTAAGATTATTTTTCTGATTGTTTTAGTCCCAAAAAAATTTTTTTGCCATCAGTACTTACCGAGATATAGAGCTGTGAATTTTGCAGAAAATGAGCAGCGTATGGCAACAGCGGCGACTGCCGCTCACCGGTAAACTTTGGTTTACTTGTATTTGAAGGTTTGTTGTTTTTTTCACTATTTTATTTTTTCACATAACTCCAGATAAACTCCAGATGTGGCCTGTGAGACCAAAGTAAGATGCAATGTACATGTATACACTCGTTGTATACAACACAATAAGCACACAAACATAATTATCAATATATTGTTTACAAAACTTGTTTACAGAAACAAACAATACAAAAAATTTTTTATTACTATTGTTCTATAATATATACATACATGTATACCAATATACAGTCACTGGACATGTTCCTAGAAGTTCTGCAGCTTGTGGAACTCTTTAAAACATGGTGTCATACACAGTGGTGTTTTACACTCCTTACACATAAAACCAGTCTGTGTGCATTTTTGTGGAAGTTTTTTTTTTATGTACAAAGACAAAACACCTCGTCTGAGCAGTTTTCTGCAAAGTATTAGCAGGCAGTTGTGTTATGTAGTTATCCTAGGTAAATGGTCGTGTGTCATCATTCCTTCCTTCCTACTTCCCTGCATTCCTTTCCTACCTCTCTTCCTACATTCCTTCATCTGTTCTTCCTTCATTCCTGCCTTCCCTTCTTGCTTCTGGTTTCTATAATATACAGTGGACCCCCGGTTAACGATATTTTTTCACTCCAGAAGTATGTTCAGGTGCCAGTACTGACCGAATTTGTTCCCATAAGAAATATTGTGAAGTAGATTAGTCCATTTCAGACCCCCAAAGATACATGTACAAACGCACTTACATAAATACACTTACATAATTGGTCGCATTCGGAGGTAATCGTTATGCGGGGGTCCACTGTATATACACATATATACATGTAGTCACTAGATACTTTCATAAAACTGCTATTATCTTCATTCAGCAAGCTTGTCTTGTGTGCGGGTGTGTGGCTTATAATTGTTTTGAGTCAGGAGTGGGCAGCTGTCAAAATGACATATTATCTCATTACTCACTCCCCTTCCCGCCTGTCAAAACAATGGGGTAGGATGCTGCTTCCCCTCCATTCTATCTAATTATCTTTCTCCCTCATTCTATCTCTTTCTATCTGTCTGTCTATCTCTGTCTCACAGGTACACATAAATACAACTATACGTAGTGTAAATTACCTAGGATCACCCAAAAAATCCAGACAAAGTGCTATACTCTGCTTGAAGATGTGAGTAAATGTAATGACACAGTCTTGTGGCTCTCTCTGAGACAGAGCTAGACGGATAGACAGGGAGCTTGGCAGACAGACAAATGTTGTTTCTTCTTCTTCTTCTTCTTCTTCTTCTTCTTCTTCTTCTTCTTCTTCTTCTTCTTCTTCTTCTTCTTCTTCTTCTTCTTCTTCTTCTTCTTCTTCTTCTTCTTCTTCTTCTTCTTCTTCTCTTTCTTCTTCTTCTTCTTCTTCTTCTTCTTCTTCTTCTTCTTCTTCTTCTTCTTCTTCTTCTTCTTCTTCTTCTTCTTCTTCTTCTTCTTCTTCTTCTTCTTCTTCTTCTTCTTCTTCTTCTTTCTTCTTCTCCTCCTCCTCCTCCTCCTCCTCCTCCTCCTCCTCCTCCTCCTCTCCTTCCTCCTCCTCCTCCTCTCCTTCCTCCTCCTCCTCCTCTCCTTCCTCCTCCTCCTCCTCTCCTTCCTCCTCCTCCTCCTCTCCTTCCTCCTCCTCCTCCTCTCCTTCCTCCTCCTCCTCCTTCCTCTTCTTCCTCTTCTTCCTCTCCTTCCTTCCTTCCTCCTCCTCTTCTTTCTCCTCCTCTTCCTCCTCCTCCATTGCTTTTGGTCTCAAACTCCTCCAAATCATGAAATTGTTCTTCACTAACACTTCCATCTGTGTTAGAGCATCACTTGGGAAGAGAAGAGTCCCAGATTTGCTGGGGAGTCACATATTTCTTACCGCTAGACATGCTGAAAAAGGACGACTGAAATAGCATTCCCACAATGCACCACTGGCTCCCCGATTTTTTTTATATGGTGCACACTGACCATGGAGATCCATTCTCTCACATGTGGGCCTACCAGCTTTCTCCTGCTTGATTTGAAGCCGCTAGAATTTATGCGTATAGATACGTCAAACACGGTATCTCCCATGACGTATATATACGACCGCAACAGTCAAAGGGTTAAGCTAAGCTTAAGCTTGCCAGACATCTTCAGCATAACTTACGGTTCATAATATGATCTCAAATGTCACCCATTTCTGTACAAAGAATGTATCATGTAGAAATAAGATTTTGAATTTGAATCTTCTGGCGTAGACGCCACACAGCCTCCCACATCATCTAATATGTTGTCGTATGCACGTCTTTGTGTATGTATGTATGTAATGTAATTGACTATAGTGTAGTGTATGTTGATCTTGCTGTATATTCTACCTCCTGTACTCAAAATGGTTAAATTTTTCAGGTCAGCCAAATCTGCCACTAGCAAACACCAACTTGGGTTCACTGCCACTAAATCTTCCACTGCAAGGAAGCTCTCAGAGGTCTTCCAGCCTACCATCTTCATCTGCTACCACTTTCTCAAGGTCTACCTCTCACTCCAGCAGACAGGTTTGTATCCACAATTATCCCATTGTGCAGTGAGGCATGAATTATTGTAGTAAAGTATGGTAAGGTACAATAAAGTACAGCAAGCCCCCATATCTGCGTATTTGGTATCCGCTGTTTCAGTTATCCACGGTTCACTATGGCCAAAAATAACCCATAATTTTGCTTAATAATGACACCAAAGTGCAAAAGTAGTGATGGTGAAGTTCTTCAAGCCTAAGAGAAGCCATGAACTTCTTCCCATCATGAAAAAAGGGATAATTCAATACTTATACACAAGAACACAAGAAAGGAGGAACACTGCAGCAGGCCTGTTGGCCCATACTAGGCAGGTCCTTTACAATTCATCCCACTAACAAACATTTGACCTACCCAATTTTCAATGCTACCCAAGAAATAAGCTCTGATGTGCAAGTCCCACTCAAATCCAACCCATCCCACTCATGTATTTTTTTTTTTTATTATCACACCGGCCGATTCCCACCAAGGCAGGGTGGCCCGAAAAAGAAAAACTTTCACCATCATTCACTCCATCACTGTCTTGCCAGAAGGGTGCTTTACACTACAGTTTTTAAACTGCAACATTAACACCCCTCCTTCAGAGTGCAGGCACTGTACTTCCCATCTCCAGGACTCAAGTCCGGCCTGCCGGTTTCCCTGAATCCCTTCATAAATGTTACTTTGCTCACACTCCAACAGCACGTCAAGTATTAAAAACCATTTGTCTCCATTCACTCCTATCAAACACGCTCACGCATGCCTGCTGGAAGTCCAAGCCCCTCGCACACAAAACCTCCTTTACCCCCTCCCTCCAACCCTTCCTAGGCGACCCCTACCCCGCCTTCCTTCCACTACAGACTGATTACACTCTTGAAGTCATTTGTTTCGCTCCATTTCTCTACATGTCCGAACCACCTCAACAACCCTTCCTCAGCCCTCTGGACAACAGTTTTGGTAATCCCGCACCTCCTCCTAACTTCCAAACTACGAATTCTCTGCATTATATTACACCACACATTGCCCTCAGGACATGACATCTCCACTGCCTCCAGCCTTCTCCTCGCTGCAACATTCATCACCCACGCTTCACACCCATATAAGAGCGTTGGTAAAACTATACTCTCATACATTCCCCTCTTTGCCTCCAAGGACAAAGTTCTTTGTTTCCACAGACTCCTAAGTGCACCACTCACTCTTTTTCCCTCATCAATTCTATGATTCACCTCATCTTTCATAGACCCATCCGCTGACACGTCCCTCCCAAATATCTGAATACGTTCACCTCCTCCATACTCTCTCCCTCCAATCTGATATTCAATCTTTCATCACCTAATCTTTTTGTTATCCTCATAACCTTACTCTTTCCTGTATTCACCTTTAATTTTCTTCTTTTGCACACCCTACCAAATTCATCCACCAATCTCTGCAACTTCTCTTCAGAATCTCCCAAGAGCACAGTGTCATCAGCAAAGAGCAGCTGTGACAACTCCCACTTTGTGTGTGATTCTTTATCTTTTAACTCCACGCCTCTTGCCAAAACCCTCGCATTTACTTCTCTTACAACCCCATCTATAAATATATTAAACAACCACGGTGACATCACACATCCTTGTCTAAGGCCTACTTTTACTGGGAAAAATTTCCCTCTTTCCTACATACTCTAACTTGAGCCTCACTATCCTCGTAAAAAACTCTTCACTGCTTTCAGTAACCTACCTCCTACACCATACACTTGCAACATCTGCCACATTGCCCCCCTATCCACCCTGTCATACGCCTTTTCCAAATCCATAAATGCCACAAAGACCTCTTTAGCCTTATCTAAATACTGTTCACTTATATGTTTCACTGTAAACACCTGGTCCACACACCCCCTACCTTTCCTAAAGCCTCCTTGTTCATCTGCTATCCTATTCTCCGTCTTACTCTTAATTTCTTTCAATTATAACTCTACCATACACTTTACCAGGTACACTCAACAGACTTATCCCCCTATAATTTTTGCACTCTCTTTTATCCCCTTTGCCTTTATACAAAGGAACTATGCATGCTCTCTGCCAATCCCTAGGTACCTTACCCTCTTCCATACATTTATTAAATAATTGCACCAACCACTCCAAAACTATATCCCCACCTGCTTTTAACATTTCTATCTTTATCCCATCAATCCGGCTGCCTTACCCCCTTTCATTTTACCTACTGCCTCACGAACTTCCCCCACACTCACAACTGGCTCTTCCTCACTCCTACAAGATGTTATTCCTCCTTGCCCTATACACGAAATCACAGCTTCCCTATCTTCATCAAACATTTAACAATTCCTCAAAATATTCCTTCCATCTTCCCAATACCTCTAACTCTCCATTTAATAACTCTCCTCTCCTATTTTTAACTGACAAATCCATTTGTTCTCTAGGCTTTCTTAACTTGTTAATCTCACTCCAAAACTTTTTCTTATTTTCAACAAAATTTGTTGATAACATCTCACCCACTCTCTCATTGCTCTCTTTTACATTGCTTCACCACTCTCTTACTTCTCTCTTTTTCTCCATATACTCTTCCCTCCTTGCATCACTTCTACTTTGTAAAAACTTCTCATATGCTAACTTTTTCTCCCTTACTACTCTCTTTACATCATCATTCCACCAATCGCTCCTCTTCCCTCCTGCACCCACTTTCCTGTAACCACAAACTTCTGCTGAACACTCTAACACTACATTTTTAAACCTACCCATACCTCTTCGACCCCATTGCCTATGCTCTCATTAGCCCATCTATCCTCCAATAGCTGTTTATATCTTACCCTAACTGCCTCCTCTTTTAGTTTATAAACCTTCACCTCTCTCTTCCCTGATGCTTCTATTCTTTTTGTATCCCATCTACCTTTTACTCTCAGTATAGCTACAACTAGAAAGTGATCTGATATATCTGTGGCCCCTCTATAAACATGTACATCCTGAAGTCTACTCAACAGTCTTTTATCTACCAATACATAATCCAACAAACTACTGTATTTCGCCCTACATCATATCGTGTATACTTATTTATCCTCTTTTTCTTAAAATTATGTATTACCTATAACTAAACCCCTTTCTATACAAAGTTCAATCAAAGGGCTCCCATTATCATTTAACCTGGCACCCCAAACTTTCCTAAACCACACCCTCTCTAAAAGTTTCTCCTACTTTAGCATTCAAGTCCCCTACCACAATTACTCTCTCACTTGGTTCAAAGGCTCCTATACATTCATCTTAACATCTCCCAAAATCTCTCTCTCTCCTCTGCATTCCTCTCTTCTCCAGGTGCATACACGCTTATTATGACCCACTTCTCGCATCCAACCTTTACTTTAATCCACATAATTCTTGAATTTACACATTCATATTCTCTTTTCTCCTTCCATAACTGATCATTTAACATTACTGCTACCCCTTCCTTTGCTCTAACTCTCTCAGATACTCCAGATTTAATCCCATTTATTTCCCCCCACTGAAACTCTCCTACCCCCTTCAGCTTTGTTTTTATGTATTTATCCAACCTAAATTTGAAACTACCCAAAGTCCCAGCCTCAATAACCCAACTAGGTAGACTGTTCCACTCATCTACTACCCTATTTCCAAACCAATACTTTCCTATGTCCTTTCTAAATCTAAACTTATCTAATTTAAATCCATTACTGCGGGTTCTCTCTTGGAGAGATACCCTCAAGACCTTGTTAATATCCCCTTTATTAATACCTATCTTCCACTTATACACTTCGATCAGGTCTCCCCTCATTCTTCGTCTAACAAGTGAATGTAACTTAAGAGTGCATAATTTATCAAATTAAACTATCATAGGTATGTATGTAAACAAAAAATGACATATACAGTGGACCCCCCGGTTTACGATCGGCTCCCAATGCGACCAATTATGTAAGTGTATTTTTGTAAGTGCGTTTGTACGTGTATGTTTGGGGGTCTGAAATGGACTAATCTACTTCACAATATTCCTTATGGGAACAAATTCGTTCAGTACTGGCACCTGAACATACTTCTGGAATGAAATAATATTGTAAATTGGGGATCTACTGTATAGAGTTCACTACCATCCACAGTTTCAGGTAGTATCTGCAGTAGGTCTTGGAACATATCTCCTGCGGATATGGGGGGGACTACTCTACAGTTTATTATCCTTGACTGTACAAGGTGTACAATACAGCCTTTCCTCACTTAACGACGTACTTATTTACCAACGACTCGGACTTACAACCAGTATGCATACCTGAATAATGTATGTTAGAGCTAATTTCCTCTATTCTCTTTATTACATTATACATTAAACTACTCTATAAACATTTAAAACTATACTAAAAATGTTATAAATGGTGCAGAGGTGACAGTAAAACAATATCAAAGATACTCCTTGCTTAGCGACAAATTTTTTTACTGACTTGGTCTTAGGAACTAAACTCCGTTGTTAAGTGACGAGAGGCTGCACTGACAAGTTGTACTCAGATTTCCTATAATAAATATATTCACCACTCACTATAAGCTAAGGACAAAAATATTTTAATGTAAGTAATTTTTTTTTTCAATGAACCGGCTGTATCCCACTAAGGCAGGGTGACCTAAAAAGAAAAACCGAAGGTTTCCTTTTTCTTTTTGGGTCACCCTGCTTTGGTGGGAGACATCCAATCAGTTGAAAAAACAAAAGTAATGTTATTTTATTTTTTATTAACACATCGGCTGTTTCCCACCAAAGCAGGGTGACCCAATAAAGAAGAAACACTTTCATCGTCATTCACTCCATCATTGTCTTGCCAGAGGTGTGTCTACACTACAGTTAAAAAACTGCAACATTAACACCCCTCCGTCAGAGTGCAGGCACTGTACTTCCTACCTCCAGGACTCAAGTCTGGCTAACCAGTTTCCCTGAATCCCTTCATAAATGTTACTTGTTGTGTGTACTGTATATGCATTTTTAAGGCGTGTCTCTATTGTTTACTTAATATATGATAGTGTAAACATGCTATCAGGCTTTTATATACATTACAAAGTAAAAAAAGGTTATGTTTCACTTTACAGCAGTAGCTCAGACTCTAACCTGCTGTATTAGTGGGGCCCTCCTGTATCATTTGCCAAAATGTTTCACCTGCATTTGATGGAAGAAGACTGTTGTGTAGGTGGATCATTTCATCAGTAAAGATACTTAAGTGTTGCTCATGTATTCTTTTCATCAGTACAGAGAATTACATTATATATTGTTCTGTTGTATATAGAAGAGTCCACAGTTATGCAGAATTGACAGTTATGGTATGGCCTCCCAGGTATGAGGCATCTTTATGCTCCATTTGATATATAAAAATTACTGTAGTGGAGCAGAACTCTTCAGCAGATGCCTTGATGCTGATGAAGTGTTCTTGATCTTCTCTGTTATTCTGGTAACAGAGTGTGATATTGATGAGTTTGAAGTAATCAGTCCCTCATGGACTGATGACCTCAAACTAATTCATCTCATCAATCCCTCAGGGACTGATTAGATTTAAACAAAATAGAATGGGTTGGAGGATGTATAAATCTGTAGTGGAAGGAAGAGTAAGGGTTGTCCTATGAAAGGTTGGAGGGAGGGAGTAAAGGAGGTTTTATGTGCAAGGGGTTTAGACTTCCAGCAAGTGTGCTTGAGTATGTTAGATAGGAGTGAGTGGAGACAAATAATTTTTATGACTTGATGTGCTGTTGGAGTGTGAACAAAGTAACATCTGTGAAGGGATTCAGGGAAACCAGTTAGCAGGACTTGACCCCTAGAGGTGGGAAGTATTGTGTCTGCACTTGGAAGGAGGGGTAGAGATATGTTGCAGTGTAGGCACGCCTCTGGCAAGACAGTGATAGGAGCGAGTGATGATGACAGTGTTTCTTCTTTTTTGGGTCACCTTCCCTCGGTGGGAAACAGCTTATGTGTTATCACAAAAAAATAAAAAGGCACAATACTTTGACTTGAACAAAATACAGATAACTTGGACATGGGAGACTAAAACGTTTGACAATGTTTTGTTCCGACGTGGACCATTAACTAGCCACTTGTTAATGGTCTAAGCCAGACCGAAACATTGTTATGAGTTTCATTCATGTGCGGGTTATTTGTGTGTTGTTCCAGTCACTATATGATGACTGGAACAATACCAAGTTGGACCAGAATGGTCCAATTTGCACCTTTAACTAGTTACCAATTAATGGTCCAGTCAAATCAAAACATCTTCAGTTTCATTTTCCTATGTGCTGGTTATTTGTACACTTTATTTAGAAATACAGGTGTATTACAAGCCTGTAATGTACATTATTACCTTGCCTTACAGGTCAGTGGCGGCAGTGTTGGTGGTGGGAGCTTTCCAGTAAACAGTGCATTGATGATTGGTGATTATGTGACTCCCGGCTCCATTATTCTTCCTACACAAGGCATCCAGTTAGGAAATCATTCCGGCATTAGTGGAAGAGACTGCTCGCAAGCACAGTGACACTCACTACTGTAATTTGGTTGATTGTGTTCACATGAATTTAGAATGGTCCAAAATATCCCATTGTATGCAATCTTGGGTCAAGTGCAATTTTTTTTTTTTTTGACATGTATACCATAGTTTTGAATTTTTAGTTGAACTCTCATGCCAAGTTAGGCTATTATATACTTTCTGTACTTACCATAATACTTAGGCATGGTCTTAACTATTTGTAAGTTGTAATTAACACAATCTAAAAAAATCATCATTTGTAAGTAAATTCAAAACGGTTTTTTTTTTAAGATGAATACAGCTGGGTTGTAAAAATTAATCACTAATTTTATAGTGAGATTTATTTTTTTATTGAATAAAAGAATGTCAGTGATGTGTCGTATCCTAAATCAAACGTAGATGTAATTGATAATACGGTATTGTAATTGGCTTCATATTTGTAAATCTCTGGGATGGTATGAATGAGTTATGAGATTATCAGGGCCGAGTTCAGTTAGGTTAGGTCACGTTTATATGTTTTGGTCTAAAAATAAAAATCCTCATAACATTATCATTGACAAAAAAATAATCTTACTTTCTATAAAAGAATTTTTTGGGAAAGTTTATTTTTTAAAGGAGTTTTGCTGTTTGGCAGTGATTTAGATTTTTTATTTTTAGACGAAAACTAACATAGAAACCACGCCTAACCTCCATTCTCGGATACACTTAGGTCTTACAATTATTACTGATAAAATACTCAGTAAAGGAAATTATTAGGTAGCGGTGAGTGACGTGGTTTAGATAGCATAGTGGATTTTAAGAAAACATTTTTCCTATATGGAGAAGTGTACTGCACCTTCAAGGTCATAGTATTTATTCCCTCATTTATTGGAGGGATTATTGTTGAGGTTAATTTTTGTAGGGAAATATCATAAAGATATATTTGTCAAGTGCAAATCAATCTTCATACAGTTTTTTACTCTTTAATGTTAATAAAAGGAGGTTTGTGTTATGTGACGTCTCCCGTGCCCGTCTTCTGGTAAACTTCCAGCAAGAAGTTTGCTGATTAGTGAGGATTTCTTTTGTCAGTCCTCTTGTGACGTTGTAAGACTCTTTGGAATGGGTATTAGTTGGTTGATGTTAGTAACAAGCTAACATTATACATAAAGACTCTTTCATATAAAATTTGTCTGTAGTGGGCAATAAATTTTAAAGAAAATACGAAGACTTCCTCAGATGTAAAAAATAAGTTTGACTAAATATTTAGTACAATATTTCAAGAGTCTCATTTATCATGCTATGTAGTATGTTAGATCATGTTGTTTCTAACTCCACCATACCATGACAATATTCATACTGGTCAATAAGTTTCTTTCGCTTTTTGATACTAGACACGTTCATGTGTTGGAGTTAGGTTTGACGACTGTGACTTATACATAAGTTCAATGCTCAGTAGTAAGGCAGCTTCTCTATAGGAATTCGGTAATCGTATTATGAGTGCACACTTGAAATAATTGTGTAACAAGTCGTTGTTTAGCAATAAATATGCTTCGTTGTTTCATTAAATAAAGAAGCACTTTGTGTCCTGTGGTTCAGGACTTTACAGTTGTCCAGAATGTGTCTTATAGACACTGCATCAATTTTAGCGATTCCTATGGAATTGTTATGCCGTCATCACAATGGTTTTGGTTATCGTAACATTGGCAATAAATTATTTGCAAGAAAGACTTGACGATAACTAGTTTGCAATAGAGTTAATATTTACAATTGACCTTCTTATGCAGCTCTTCTATATATTGCCAATTTCTTGTAAATTCAATTGAAGAAGTATATTAAAAATTCAATAGCATGTGGAAAGGCCTTCATATGTGCTATTTGGATCCTTTTTTTTTTTCAATCAGATTTACAAAAAAATCACAATACATGTAGGAGCTTTATACAAATATTTCTTTTCTTCAGTATACATGTAATGGAGTTTACACGTAATAAAATATTTTTTTTTTTAACACATTGGCCGTTTCTCACCAAGGCAGGGTGTCCCAAAAAAGAAAAACTTTAACCATCGTTCAATCCATCACTGTCTTGCCAGAGGTGTACTTACACTACAGTTATAAAACTGCAACATTAACACCCCTCCTTCAGAGTGCAGACACTGTACTTCCCATCTTCAGGACTCAAGTCTGTCCTGTTGGTTTCCCTGAATCCCTTTGTAAATATTACCTTGCTCACACTCCAATAGCACATCAAGTCATAAAAACCATTTGTCTCCATTTGCTTCTGTCTAACATGCTCACGTATGCTTATAATCATGATAATAATAATTTTTTTTTTGGCATGATACATGTTTATACAAAGGAGTATAACAATTTGGTATACATGCCAAAAAACCCTTCATATGCAGAGGATTTCAGGCAAACTAAGACTAACTTTTGATTAATAAGGCAATATCAGTGTAATAACTGTACATACGGCCATTGGGTGAGTTACAATGATTACAAGAAAATTGAATATTGTATTAGTTCATGCTATGTGGCTTTAGTAAGTTTGGTAGAGAAAAATTAGTTTTGATTATTAATCTGAGGCAGACACAAAGGAATGATTAACATGACATTTGAGAGGATTACAGATATTGTTTTGCCTAAATTCATGATATTGAGCAAATTCATGTATAGTTTTTACATATTTATTTATGATGGGCTAGGATAGGTTAAGGACATAAGGTCTTTTCTAACTGTAGTTTTAAAAATGCTAGCTGAGTCAGTGGTTGTGGAGATTTCTGGCAGTGAGTTCCATATTTTGGGTCTTTTTATGTACATTGAGTTTTCGAAAAGATTTAACCTGACATGGGAATGTCAGAGAGATTTTTGTGTCTGGTATTGTGTTCATGAGTCTTATTGCAACTGTCAAGAAAGCACTTCAGGTCAGGATTTATATTAGAATTAATTGTTCTGTAAATGTAGTTTGCACAGTAGTACGAGTGGATGTTTTGTATGGTGAGTAGGTTTAGGTCTTTGAAAAGTGGAAGTCCAAGCTCCTCACACACACAACCTCCTTTACCCCTTCCCTCCAACCTTTCCTAGGCCAACCTCTACCCCACCTTCCCTCCACTGCAGATTTAAACACTCTCTAAGTCATTCTATTTTGTTCCATCCTCTCTACATGTCTGAACCACCTCAATATCCCCTCCTCAGCCATCTGGATAATAGTTTTGGTAATCCTACACCTCCTAATTTCCAAACTAAGAATTCTCTGCATTATATTCACACCACGCGTTGCCCTCAGACACGACATCTCCACTGCCTGCAGCTTCCTCCTCCACTGCCTCCAGCCTCCTCCTCCACTGCCTCCAGCCTTCTCCTTGTTGCAGCATTCACCACCCATGCTTCACACCAATATAAAATATTGTTAGGAACAAAAGAAAGTAATGTATGCTTCAGTAATTTCAGCTGTTAGAAAAGGCTTCTGAAATTAGGCAAGTAAACTGCAAGACTAATACAAGTACATGTATGTAACAAAATTTAAGATTGTCGACAATCACTGATCACACTGTACAGTAGTGCTACTGATACTGCAGTGATACTAATACACTGATTACAGTGCTGCTGATACATTCATTACAGTGCTGCTGATACACTGATTACAGTGCTGCTGATACATTGATTGAAGTGCTGCTGATACACTCACTACTGTGACACTGATACACTCACTATAGTGACACTGATGCACTCACTACAGTGACACTAATACACTCACTACAGTGACACTGATACACTCACTACAGTGACACTGATGCACTCACTACAGTGACACGATACATTCACTACAGTGACACTGATGCACTACACTGATACACTGCAAGAAGGCCTTCAACACAGTTCCTCACAAGAGATTAGTGCAGAAGCTGGAGGATCAGGCACATATAACAGGAAGGGTGCTGCAATGGATCAGAGAATATCTAACAGGAAGGCAACAACGGGTCATGGTACATGATGAGGTATCACGGTGGGCTCCTGTGACGAGCGGGGTCCCACAGGGGTCAGTCCTAGGACCACTGCTATTTTTGATATATGTGAATGACATGGTGAAAGGGATAGACTCTGAAGTGTCCCTGTTCACAGATGATGTGAAGATAATGAGAAGGATTAAATCGGATGAGGATCAGGCAGGACTACAAAGAGACTTGGATAGGTTGGACATGTGGTCCAGCAACTGGCTTCTCGATTTCAACCCTGCCAAATCCAAAGTCATGAAGATTGGGGAAGGGCAAAGAAGACCACAGACAGAGTATAGGCTAGGTGGACAAAGGCTGCAAACCTCACTCAAGGAGAAAGATCTTGGAATGACCATAACACCGAGCACGTCTCTGGAGGCACACATCAACCAGATAACAGCTGCAGCATATGGGCTCCTGGCAAACCTGAGAATAGCGTTCCGATACCTTAGTAAGGAATCGTTCAAGACACTGTACACTGTGTACATCAGGCCCAAACTGGAGTATGCAGCACGAGTTTGGAACCCCCACCTGGTCAAGCATGTCAAGGCATTAGAGAAAGTACAAAGGTTTGCAACAAGGCTAGTTCCAGAGCTCAGGGGAATGTCCTATGAAGAAAGGTTGAGGGAAATCGGACTGACGACACTGGAGGACAGGAGGGTTAGGGGAGACATGATAACATACAAAATAATGCATGGAATAGACAAAGTGGGTAGAGACAGGATGTTCCAGAGAGGGAACACAGAAACAAGGGGTCACAATTGGAAGCTGAAGACTCAGACGAGTCACAGGGATGTTAGGAAGTACTTCTTCAGTCAGAGTCGTCAGGAAGTGGAATAGCCTAGCAAGTGATGTAGTGGAGGCAGGAACCATACATAGCTTTAAGACAAGGTATGACAAAGCTCAGGAAGCAGAGAGAGAGAGGACCTAGTAGCGATCAGTGAAGAGATGGGGCCAGGAGCTGAGTATCAACCCTTGCAACCACAATTAGGGGAGTACACTCTCTACATTGATACACTCACTACAGTGACTCACTACAGTAACACTGATTCACTCACTACAGTGATACTGATACTACAGTGACTCAGTACAGTTATACACTCACGACAGTGACATATGGTTGTCAGGTCACGATCTTCACCTCTAAATGGTTCATTTCATCACCCTTTTATTCATACCTTTTGCTTCTGTGTCTTTGTAATCCTTATACATACAAAATTAACAACAAACTTAGTCCGAATATTACCTTCATGTGTTTATTGCATCCCTGTAGTGTCTGATTTTTTTATGGGGAGTGCTAAACTTGTAGGGGCCATTCAGCACCTTGGGGAGTGGTAGGCACTCAGATTCTTGAGCCTTTGGATCAAGAGCCCTTCACTGGTGTCAAGGCACCTCCCTGGGCTGGTACGCCTTCAGAGACTGTATCCTCCCTCGGTAGAGGCTGTTCAAAAGGTTTTATATTATAGGGGTTTAGGGTGGCAATCTGATTGGAAGACGAACCGTTATTTTTATTTGAACTGTATTATTGGTGTGCCTCTGGCGAAACAGTGATGGAGTGAGTGGTGATGATGAAAGTGTTTCTTCTAATTTGGGTCACCCTTTCCCTTGTGGGTAACAGCCAATGTGTTAAAAAAATTATTTGAGGGCTCTGCAGGGCTGAAGGAATTTTGTGGGCTTTAACTATCCCCCTTTTTTTTTCCTCTCCTGATACCTGCTGTGTATCAGCGGTTGGAAAACACCACAATTGTGTGTCTCCATGTGACCCAGGGACATGCTGGAAACAACCAGTATTTTCATCTATAAGTGCACTTCTCTGCTTCCAGTTTTCTTTTCCATGTGTCTTGATCATTGTTTGTATGTGAATGTTTAACTTCTTATTTTTAGTCGTATTAACCATTTTACTCTGTCATACCCATGTTGGTTATCTTCCATGGCAAATAATGGGACATTTTTTTTAACCCATTAATGACATGATCATCCTTCACATTCATATACAGCCTCTCCTCACTGAGTGACGTACTTGCTTACCGACGACTTGAACTTATGACAGCTCTCTAACCAGTATGCATACCTAAATAATGTATATTAGAGCTGATTTCCTCTATTCTGTTTATTACAATATATGGTACACTGCTGTATAAACATTTGAAAATATACCAGAAATGTTATTAATGGTGCAAGGGTGACATTAAAACAAGATCAAAGATGGTTGAGACAAACCCACTGCCATTATTGTATGTGCCTCACTTAGTGACGAATCCGTTCACCAACATGATCTTAAGAGAGGAACTCTGTCGTTAAGTGAGGAGAGGCTGTATTAGTTATTTTGATCTTCAATAATAGAAATCTGTCTTCTCACACCCATTCATCATGGCCATACACGTGCAACTAGGCATATATTCAACAGGTGTATATGACTCACAAAATCATAATGACACGATTGCAAACAAACCATATCACAGGCAGGGATTGAACTCGTGGCCTGGAGTCTTACAATTCACTCGCCATGAGTTCAATCCTTGCCTATGGTATGGTTTAACAGGTGTATATCTTTCACTGTGTATAGTTTAATCCCTATTTTAGGAATCAAAGTATTCTTGACTGTTCTGGTACAGAAACATGCTGCCTTAATGACCCTTATGCAGTCAGTAGGCTTCTAAACTCAAAAATAGTTAAGCTCCAGTTTCTGGACCTCTTGGAAGGCTGGAGTTATAGCTTCTAGGTTTGTTGAGGAAGTTAAGCTTCAGCTCCTGTGCCTATTTATTGCTTCGAGGTACAGCCACCAGGCCTCTTGCATGTATTGGAACGATGTGGGTTTTTTCTCTTATTCCATCATGGTGATTTATATCTGATGCTTAAGAAGGTTTCATGATGGTCATGTCAAAATGCTTGTGTAAGTTTATTTAGGTACAGGTACAAACAAGTACAATTATCATACATAGTTTAACCTGCAATAAGATCACAGTAAACAGGTGGTACCGCAATATTCAAAATAACCAGTGTGAAAAAAAAATAGTGAATTTCCAAGCGCTTTCATGGTTTCTCACATTATGAAGGAACTGATAACAGAAAAACATAAGAAAGAAGGAACACTGCAGTAGGCCTACTGGCCCATGCAAGGCAGGTCCAATTTTCCCACCAGCTTAAGCCAATGATAATGAGAGAAATCACAAAAGCACTTAAAAATTCACTATTTTTTCACAGTGGTTATTCTGCATAGTTTAGCATGTGTGTAAATTACCTAGGATAACCCAAAAAGTCAGACTGAGTGACTGAGTTCCATGGGGTCGTTGAGTATCTCTCACAATTTACTACAATGTTGCAGTTCTGTTATTTAACCCCAATTTATGTATCTTTATTATTTTAGGATAACTATGCCAGTTTTTAATTATTTTCTATATTTTGCGTCAGAGAACACATGCAGTAAGTCCTCGACTTACAATACATTGAGAATCTTCTGTATATTATTATTATGTCATTATTGTGTATAATATCATTATTATATCATTATTATACACAATACAGTTGGTCCACAATGTGTTCATAAATTGAAACCTTCCAGTATTATGAATACTATACATAATTCAAGTGGTCCACAATGTGTTCGTAAGTTGAAAACTTACTGCACACGTCAGTTTTGCTCAGTAAAGGAAGTAACATTCCTCTTTTATTTAATGTAAACTTTATCTTGATCGGTAACTCTCTTACTGGTGTTCAATAATCTTTAGGGTACCGGATATCAGACTTTCTTGCATTATTTATGTGCCGTCTATAGGAGCCTCGTAATCCGCTGGTGTTGTGGACCAGCAGTGGAATTGAACATCACTTAAAGTACGATGGCCACTTAATATTTTTTTTTTTTCAATGAACCAGCCATATCCCACCAAAGCGGGGTGTACCTGGAGAAGGTTTCGGGGGTCAATGCCCCCGTGGCTCGGTCTGAGACCAGACCTTGTGACCGGGGTGACATAGAAAAGGAAAACAAAAGTTTTTCTTTTTAAATTTAGTAATTTATACAGGAGAAGGGGTTACTAGCCCTATTCCTTATTTTTTTTTTTTTTTTTTTTTCAACAAGTCGGCCGTTTCCCATATGCTGTCTCTCTTAGAAATTCTTGTCATAGGCCTTTTGTTCCATTGATTTGGATGGTATGTAGTGATATTTTGCTTTCTAAATTGCTGTCTTGTAATTATCATTAAGTTTTTTAAGCAGATCTGTATTTTCCAAATAGCTTTTCTCTATTATGATGTTCCAGATTATGCTTAGTGTATTTCTATAATTTTTATAGAGGAGATGGGTAATTTTTTTAGTGAATTAATGTTCAAAATCCAGATCCAAGATTTTTTTGATTTGAACATCAACTGATCTTTCAGTTACAATTATTTTTATTTTTAGCATTATTTTATTGACATATTTATTAATTTAACGAGTGTAAAATGTTATATTTTTGTTTTTAATTTTTTTGAGGCTGTGCTCATAACTCCGTTGTATTCTTTCAATTACCTGCCACCCAGGTTATTGACTAAGGTTAATATTGATAATGGAAGTTTATTGTAAAAATGAAACATTTTGAAAATCTCATATGTGGCTGAAATCTAGCATAAAACTTTTTAATTGATACTGAGAAGTGGTTTTTAAAAATACTAATAAGCGTTTTTTAAAAATACTAATAAGCGGTTTTTAAAAATTCTGATAAGTGGTTTTAAAGAGACGTGTGAGGAAATGCTGCATTATACACATTAGAAAATTTTTTTGGTCCTGGAACTTCGTCACTTCTGTGAAATGATTAATGTCCAGGACTGAAACATTTTCAAATAAATATATCCTAGCATTTTCTCGGGTACTTTTTTAAACCAGTTGAAACGTGATTATCCCTCGAGGGATAATATTTACCGTATTAAAAGAAAAGACAGGTGCAGAACGAGATTTTGTTATGACAATGTTTTGCTCTGTGTAGCGCTGTACTAAGTCATTGACTTGATTTTTGTTCTGCTTAGTAGAACTATGACCAAGAAATTTCTGGATAGTTTAGGAGTTACCTCATGACCTCACCTCGGTTTTCCTGTAAAACTCCTCTAGTGAAGGGTGACCCAGAAAAGAAGAAACACTTTTACCATCACTCACTTCATCATTGTTTTTCCAGAGGGGTGCTGATTGTGCAGTTTAAAACTGCACTATCCCCCCACCCCTCCATCAGAGTGCAGGCACTGTGCTTTCCACCTCCAGGACTCAAATACAGTTAATTGGTCTCCCTGAGTTCATAAGTGTTACTTTGCTCACACCAACACCACATCAAGTCTAGTGCAATTATTCATCAAAAATTAACTCTCATGTACTATAGCCTTTCCATGCACTCGTCAGTTTTGGGTATTTTTTTCAATCGCATTTTTTAAAAATTGCACTTTATACAGGAGCTTTAGAGGAGAGCTGACTGAATTAGTACACCAGTTCTTTAATTCTGGGTTATTTGTCACTTGGTAAAGCTCTTTCTTGCATCTACCTGGAGGGTGTTTTGGGGGTCAACACCCCTGTGGCCCAGTCCTTGACTAGGCCTCCCTGTGGATCAGGGCCTGATCATCCAGGCTGTTACTGCTAGCTGCACATAATCCAGCATACAAACCACAGCCCGGCTGGTCAGGTACTGACGTTAGGAATCTGTCCCGCATGGAGCTTTATCAAGCTACAATAAAAGACTGCTTTACACCTGGCTTTTCTTCGTGCATGTACAGTGGACCCCCGGTTAACGAACTTTTTTCATTCCAGTAGTATGTTCAGGTGCCAGTACTGACCGAATTTTTTCCCATAAGGAATATTGTGAAGTAGATTAGTCCATTTCAGACCCCCAAACATACACATACAAACGCACTTACATAAATACACTTACATAATTGGTCACATTTGGAGGTAATCGTTATGCGGGGGTCCACTGTATTAGCTAGTCTTGAGTTACTAAAACTAAGGACCAGCCCTGGATTTAAAAAATACTATTAATTCCAAACAATTTTCATAAGCAAATATTAGAACAGGTGCTTCTTAAGTTACCATGTTTTAACTTTACAATGGTGCAAAAGCAATTTCTTTGGAGATGAAACTCAAGATAATTACCCAGCATGAAGATGGCAAATTTATTTACTTATTGACAGTTATTTATTTAATTAACATTGACAGTTATTTATTTAAGTATTTATCATATATATATTTGACTAACGATATTTTTGATTTACGATGGGTTTGTCAGAACGTAAGTCGAGGCGCACCTGTACAGGTGTTCATTGTTATTCATAAGCATCGGTAAAGCAGTTGTGACAGTAAATGTGGGTATGGGGTTTTACTCTCATGCTCCCTTCAAGGAAGGTTCCTTGATGCCAGTGAGGGACTCTGATCCAGGGAATTAAACATGGTTTCCCATTCCTTTGATTGAACCTGATTGCCTCCCAAGCACTGTATGATCCATGAGGACTTAGAACCCCTTCATGATTGTAAAAATAATAATTATACTAATTTTTTTTTAATAAACCGGTTATATCCCACTGAGGCAGGGTGACCTAAAATTAAAAACTTTCATTTTTCTTTTTAAATTTAGTGATTTATACAGAAGGGGTTACTAGCACCTTGCTCCTGGCATTTTAGTCGCCTCTTACAACACGCAATAATGATGATGATAATAATTACTTTCACAATCTTGACAGTGGTTTTCCATTTTCAATTCATAGTCTTACCCTTTTGCATATTTTCACTTTCATTTTATTTTTTACACGAGTGGCTGTCTCCTGCTCAGGTGGGATAACCCAGAGAAAGAAACATATTCATTATTGGTGTTAATTCATTATAGTTGGTTATATTTAGTTAACTGCTGCTAATCAAGCCCAATATAGCTTAAATAACTCACAAAATCGTAATAACACAAATGCAGACAGTGGGGGAACGGGTGGGTTTGGAGCCCATGACAAGTGAGTCCAAGGGTTCAAACCCCACATGTTACATGATTTAATAAATTAAATAATATATATGGAAAAGTACATGTATATGTCAGCCTTAACCCCTTGACTGTCGCAACCCCAAATCCTGAGGTGTCTCCTGGTGTCGCAAAATTTACAAAAAAAAAAAATTATTTTTTCTTGTGAAATGATAGTCTTTTTCCCTATTGTAATGACATCAAAAGAACGAAATTAGATGGAAAACTGACGGAATTATGCTCTCGCGAAGTTAGCGACCTCGGTGATATTTATGAATTGGCGATTTCGCCCACTTTGAGCCCTATTTTTGGCTAATTCCATTGTTCCAGTAGACCAAACTCATAACTATTTCTTTAGAACTCCATTTTTTCTATCGATTGAGTACAAGGAATGCCCATCTACCGATTTCAACTACTCAATAACGTGGTCAGAAATTTGCAATTTGGCCAATTTCACGAAAATTTAAAAATATGACGGCTTCAAAATAGGGTCCAGAATGAACAATGCAGACATTCCTGGCTCTAAAATAACATTTTCTTTGTTCATCAGTCACGTCTCCGGGCCCCTCTGGGGCCTGGAGATGTGACTGATAAATTTTTATTCAAACAAAAAATAGAAAATTTACTGTTATGCAGACTACTGCAATATTGTAATAATTGTATAAATAACATCAACCCATTCATGACTGCATATTAGAATGGCTAGTTGGACATTTATTGAAAAATGACATCATTTGTTTACTTTTGAACATCGGCAAAAATCAAACATTTCCCCAAATTTGAGCTCCATTTCAAGGTTCTTTTCATAGTAAAACCAATCAGAATCACCTCTATTTCTATAATATGTTTTCCACTCTATCAAATGAGACGAAGAAAACGAGAATACAACCATAAATACTATACGAAAATAGACCACAAAGTCGGCATTTTAATTAAAAAAAGGGTCTGAGTTGTTTTTTTTTCTCATGCACTGCGTGCTGCAGGATTTTTTTATATGGTGCACACTGACCACACAGACCCATTCTCTCACATGTGGGCCTACCAGCTTTCTCCTGCTTGATTTGAAGCCACTAGAATTTATGAGTATACGTCAAAAACGTTGGCTCGTAAGACGTATATATACGACCAAAACAGTCAAAGGGTTAAAGTAGCAAATTCAATTTTTCCATAAGGAGGCAGGTGGTTAATTACGATGGTTAGGTGGTTAATTATGATGCCTTGGAGGCTAGGTGGTTAATTATGATGCCTAGGAGGCTAGGTGGTTAATTAATGATGTCCAGTAGGCCAGGTGGTTAATTAATGATGGCTAGGTGGTTAATTATGATACCTAAGTGGTTAATTATGACACCTAAGTGGTTAATTATGACACCTAGGTTATACACAGCTGAGATAGAGTAAATTCCAAAATACTTCACAGTACGTACTAATTGTCATCCTATTTGCTCTATCATCACTAAATAATTAAAATAATAATTTTTATTTCTACAACCCTTCCTCTGCTTTCTTAGGAGAACACACCTAACTTTTATTCTCTAAATTCACTACGTAATATTTACACCACACATCATCCTCAAACATGACGTCTCCATTGCCTTTAACCTCCTCCTCCTCCTCCTCCTCCTCCTCCTCCTCCTCCTCCTCAATGCAATGTTTAGCCCTTTGACTGTTTCGGTCATATATGTCTTACAAGCCACCGTGTTTGACGCATATAGTATACTCAAAAATTCTGGCCGCTTCAAATCAAGCAGGAGAAAGCTGGTAGGCCCACATGTGAGAGACTGGGTATGTGTGGTCAGTGTGCACCATATAAAAAATCCTGCAGCATGCAGTGCATAATGAGAAAAAAAAAGATCTTTTTTTTTATTAAAACGCTGACTTTGTGGTATATTTTTGTATTAGTATTTATGGTTGTATTCTCGTTTTCTTGGTCTCATTGATAGAATGGAAAACATATAGAAATAGAGATGATTTTGATTGGTTTTACTATGAAAAGAGCCTTGAAATGGAGCTCAAAGTAGGGGAAATGTTTGATTTTTGCCAATGTTCAAAAGTAAACCGAGGTTGCTTAATTCACGAGAGCGTAATTCCGTAAGTTGTCCATCAAATTTCATTCTTTTGGTGTCATTATCATTGGGAAAAGATTCTATAATTTCATAAGAATTTTTTTTTTTTTTTGTTCCCGACACCAGGAGACACCTCAGGATTTGGGGTTTCGACAGTCAAGGGGTTAATGCACATATTTCACACCTATAGAAAAATAAATGTTGGTATCACTGTTCTCTGATATACTTACTCCCTTTTTTACGTGGTTTAAAGCCTGGGCTTCACACCTATAAAAAATATTGGTACCACTGTTCTCTGGTACACACTATTTTTTGCCTCTAGATAAAGTTCTTTGTCTTCACAGATACTTTTATCACCTTGCTGACCCATTGTTTTACTGATTCTTTTTTGCACTCCCTCACCACTCTTTTTAACCTCTCATTTTTCTCCATATACTCAGCTCTCCTGTTGTACATTGTAAAAACTTCTCATATGCTAACTTTTTCTCCCTTAGCACACTTTTTATCTCATAATTCCAGTAAATATTACTCTTTCCACCCTTCCTTGTTTGCTTTCCTTGTTATTCCTAAATTTATTGTTTGTGAACCCTTATTTTTTATTTATTAACACATTGGCCGTCTCCCACCAAGGCAGGGTGGCCCGAAAAAGAAAAATTTTCACCATTATTCACTCCATCACTGTCTTGCCAGAGGCATGATTACACTACAGTTATAAAACTGCAACATTAACACCCCTCCTTCAGAGTGCAGACACTGTACTTCCCATCTCCAGGACTCAAGTCCGGCCTGCCATTTTCCCTGAATCCCTTCACAAATGTTACTTTGCTCACACTCCAACAGCACGTCAAGTCCTAAAAACCATTTGTCTCCATTCACCCAAGTGACTGTAATTATAAAATTACTCATATTGTTATTGCCTTGTTAATTTTAAGTTAGTCTAAAGTTTGCCCGAAATGCTGCACATATTTAGGGGCTTTCAGCATGTACACCCAAATGTCATTCACCTTTGTACAAACATTGTATCATGCTGAAATAAAGTATTATTATTATAATTATAAAGTTCTGCAGTGCACTCTAACGCTGCTTTCTTATATCTACCTCCATATTTCTTCTACATCCTCCTCATTACCTGTTCTTTCTACGTCATGTTTCTCCCAATAGTTGTCTATGTTTTGCCCTCTCTCCTCTGTTATCTCAGTCACTATCACTTCACTCTTACCCACTGATGACACTCTCCTTGTACTTCATCTACCTCTTACTCTCCCTGCAGTTACCACTAAATAATCTTGTATATCTGTCACTCTTCTCCATGGGGAAGTGGAACAGAATTCTTCCTCCGTAAGCCATGCGTGTCGTAAGAGGCGACTAAACTGCCGGGAGCGAGGGGCTAGTAACCCCTTCTCCTGTATATATTACTAAATGTAAAAGGAAAAACTTTCGTTTTTCCTTTTGGGCCACCCCGCCTCGGTGGGATACGGCTGGTGTGTTGAAAGAAAGAAAGAAGATCTATCACTCTTCTGAAAATAACGTGTACTTCCAGAAGTCTACCCGTTAGCTTTCTGTCTACTAAACTGCTGTTGCTGCTCTCTATATCATGGATACATGTCCTCTTTCTTTAAATAAGTATTGCCTGTTGCCAAATCTTCTGTACATAATTTAGTTAGAGGCCCACCATTATAACACAGTGTAACATTTAGGTGGTCCTCCCCCAACAGTTATTCTCTCACTTTAAACAAGCCACAGTACGGTTGGGGCTCGAATTCATGGAAATCAAGTTGTAAAACTCCAGACCAGTACATAAGCCACTTTGTTCGAAACCCTGTAAACATTTTCACACAAAGTAGGCCTAGGTCAGGTGGCCAAAAGCTACAGCTGCCGGTCATCATATGACTAAGATCTATGTTAGGACACACTTATCCTGTTAACTGACAAACCTAACCTAACACAGTGGTTATGTTCCCAAGTTCCCAAGAACTTTTTTTTTATGCGAAATCCTCATTCCATGAACTGAAGGACGTATCAGATAAATGGGGTTACATTCCTGAGATATCAAAAAAAAAAGAAATACAAGATGATCTATAACAAACTTTTCATGCTTCAAATTGTGGTTGATGACCTTTTTTTTTTACACAAATGAATTTTGCAGACTGAGCCGTTATCCTACCTCAGCTCGTTTCAAAGCCCAGCCCTATCTGAGGTATACTACCATCCTCACCCCCAGGATGTGATCCACACCAATCATCTAACACCCAGGTCTTGACATATGTTCGGAGGGTGGTGAGGTCATTTTGGGTAGGTGGATAGCTGTAGTGGTTTTGTTTTTTACCCACACCGACTGTTGTGGTTGTCCTGTTGATGTCATTGCAGAGTTGTCAGTAGGTCATGGTTGCACTGGAGATCTCTGATATTTTGCAATGCATATTGTTTTGGTTTTACTTTCAGTTCTTGGTACAGCTGGCTATAAGTCATAATAATTCATTCAAAGAGTGATGCTCAGTTATGCCTCTACAAGTATCATGGTCCTTTTCAGTGTAAAAGCCTACAGTTTTTTCAGTAGTTTGCAGCATCTCATTATATGTTGGATTGTTATCAGTACAGGTTCAGGTTCTTCCTCCTCTGTTATCTGCCTTTGTGAAATATTACATCTACAATGTTGAATATACACTAGACTCTTGCACTCAATACCTGGGTTGTCAGTCATTGCTGCCCACACCAGATGAGCCTGGTCCATGGCCGGGCTCAGGAGTAGAAAGACTCGAAACTCGATAAAGGTATAAAGGTATGCAGTGAGTTTCTGCATTACCCTGTGTGTGTAGTGGTTGTGTCAGAGACGTTACATTTGATTGTAAAAACCTAACCTTCTCGTTAGTGTAGATAGATAGCAAGGGTTCAAGATGGTGACAGTAAATATGAAAAGTGACAAGAACCTTGAATGAAAGGCTCTTTTGTACAGATACATGACGGAAAAAATAATGCTTAAACCACTTAACAGTTACCACTGTAACTTGTTCAGCTATCAAAACTTTGGAGTCCAGTCCCTGGACCCATTATGTACCTCAGTAATCTTTTAACTCCTGCCCACAGGATGGGTGTTGGGTGCATAATAAATATGTTTAACCTGCCACTCAACAAATGGCCTCACTCATCCATGCTATCTTCTTTGACCAACAAATAACAGGAAATATGGTTTTTGCCTTTATCTTTTAAATCACGAGGATTCTGTGAACAAAATATAAACATTAACTTGCTCTTAAGTCACTTGATTCATTAGCATACTATGGCAAGTTCAGACAATCCTTGGCCGCCTTTAATCTAGGTGTGTTTTTTTTTGTTATAGCTTGCGATGTAAGTTCTAGAATGTGTCTTGCAAAATACATCTGTCTCTTCAGCATTAAACACTTGCTCAGGCTTGTAGTTACATTCAGGCAAAATTTCCTTGATGTGGACTGGGAAATTCTCGGTGGCAACATGGTCAGTAGATGTACTTTCCCCATGAAATTCGATACTATCCAGCAGACTGTTCACTTTAAAATGGCTAAACTATCCAGAAATAAGTGAGTGCTCTTGTGTCACTTTTCCTTCTTTCTCAGTTGCTGTTTTACAGCACAATTGGGCTTTTTCCCATACCTTAGGGATTTTGACAGGACCCAAAAGGAAATTAGTAACTTCAACTTTTTTGTGTTATCAGGTAATTTACACTATGCATGATAATTATACTTAAGTGTACTTTTTTTATTTTTTCAACAAGTCGGCCGTCTCCCACCAAGGCAGGGTGACCCAAAAAGAAAGAAAAAATCCCCAAAAAGAAAATACTTTAATTATCATTCAACACTTACACCTCACTCACAGATAATCACTGTTTTTGCAGAGGTGCTCAGAATACAACAGCTTAGAAGCATATAGGTATAAAAATACACTACATATCCCTCCAAACTGCCAATATCCCAAACCTCTCCTTTAAAGTGCAGACATTGTACTTCACATTTCCTAAATAAACTAACTTACAATTTCTTTGTTTTCTTCTCACTCTACACATTATGTAACTTTTCTGTTTTCTTTAGTTTTAACCTCAGTTACATTCTTTTCAGTATATTACGATCAGGATTACTCACTACACAAGCTCTTATCTTCAACTCATTGTCTCTGATTGTATGAATTGTTTCCACCAAATGCATGGGCAGTCTCCCTCCCACATAACCCAGCATTAAGCTTGTCTAACCTCTGTTTTTTTTTTCTAATGTTCATACTTTATGCTTGTTCATCACAGCTTCATCAATAATATTCCTGTTGAGTGCCATGATTATTATCCCGAGAGAAGATGGGGTTATGACAAGATTCAAAATAACTTTATTCACTTACGGCGGCTGAGTAGGTATGGTACTTTTCGAAATAATGTTAGTAGAATTATCGACAATATGTTTAGGTAAAAGGACACAAGGGTAACTAATGTGACATTTTATTGTGGCAACATTTCACTCTTCAGGAGCTTTGTCAAGCTGTTACAGCGAAACATTACCACAATAATATGTCACATTAGTTGCCTTTGCGCCCTTTTACCTAAACATATTGTCGATAATTCTACTAACATTATTTTGAAAAGTACCATACCTACTCAGCCATAAGTGAATAAAGTTATTTTGAATCTAAACATGGTATTTGTTGTTTACATAATGGGATAACAATAGGCCTCTCAAAAAATTAACCCATCTCTAGGGTAACTGAAAAGGAGGTGTAGAAAATACTGTATCCATGGTATAGTGTGGCAGAATTTGGCATGCAGCATTGATTGATGCATATATTTCCTAAATTTACCACATGTTCTCTATACTGATTTTTTTCCATGCAGTGTGGGATTGGAAAAGAGAATTTCATAAGTGTTTTAATGAGAAACTGAAGTGTGAAGCATTACATGAGGGTAAACTGTGTGTGTCTATGTACTATATTATATAGGTGTATGCTTAACAATTCACAAGTGGTCAAAATTATTTACAAGCAATCTCTCTCACCTCTCACTCTGCAGCTGGATTCAGACCTGCATACTCTGCATCAGAGTACACAGTACTTTATCTGGGGTGTGGCTGTGTGGCTAAAGTGCAGTGTGTGGCTAAGATGTAGTGTGTGCAGGTTTGAATCCTGCTGTGGACTAAGAGATAATGTTTCTACATAGGTGTGTGTATTTGTGCCTGCTGTGTGTGTGTGTGTGTGTGTGTGTGTGTGTGTTTGATTGTGTGGTAGAGTGTTTGTGTGTGTATTGTGCTGTTGTGTGTGTGTGGTGTGTGCGTGTGCATGTGCGTGTGTATGTGTGTTCATGTGGGTGTGTCAGTTTGTGTGTACTCACCTAGTTGTAGTTGCATGGGTTGAGTCACAGTTCCTGGCTCTGCCTCTTCATTGGTTGCTACTAGGTCACTCTACCTGCTCCATGAGCTTTATCATACCTCTTCTTAAAGCTATGTATGGATCCTGCCTCCACTACATCACTTTGCAGACTATTCCACTTCCTGACAACTCTGTGACTGAAGAAATACTTCCTAACATCCCTGTGACTCATCTGAATCCTCAACTTCCAATTGTGACTACTTGCTACTGTGTTCCATCTCTGGAACTTCCTGTTTCTGTCCACCTTGTCAATTCCTGTCAGTACTTTATATGTCGTTATCATCATATCCCCCTTATCTCTCCTGTCCTCCAGTGTCGTCAGGTCGATTTCCCTTAACCTCTCCTCGTAGGACATACCTCTTAGCTCTGGGACTAGTCTTGTTGCAAACCCTTGCACTTCCTCTAATTTCCTTACATGCTTGGCTAGATGTGAGTTCCAAACTAGTGCTGCATACTCCAATAAAGGCCTGACATACACAGTGTACAGGGTCCTGAACAATTCCTTATTGAGAGGTTGGAATGCTATTCTTAGGTTTGCTAGGCACCCTTATGCTGCAGCAGTTATTTGGTTGATGTGCACCTCAGATGTGCCTGGTGTTACACTTACCCTAAGATCCTTTTCCTTGAGTGAGGTTTGTTGTCTTTGACCCCCTATACTCTCTGCGGTCTTCTTTGCCCTTCCTTAATCATCATGACTTTGCACTTGGTGGGGTTGAACTCCAGGAGCCAATTGCTGGACCAGGTCTGCAGCCTGTCCAGATCCCTTTGTAGTTCTGCCTGGTCCTCATCCAATTGAATTCTTCTCATCTACTAAATGTGTGTGTGTGTGTGTGTGTGTGTGTGTGTGCGCGTGCGTGTGTGTGTGCGCGTGCGTGTGTGTGTGCGTGTGTGTGCGCGCGTGCGTGTGCGCGTGCGTGCACGCGTGCATATATGTATATACACACGTTGTATATTCAAGTACATACAGTAAGTCCTCAACTTACAAACAAGTTGAGAATCTTCTGTATTGTACATAATATCATTATTATATCATTATTGTGTATAATATCATTTTTATATCATTATACACAATACAGAAGGTCCCCAACATGTTCATATGACTTCCTATATCTCGTGTATCTCACATGCAACAGTACAATATAATGCAAATATTTTCAGTCTGCTAGAGAGCCTCCTGAGGGTCTGCACTCACAAACTAGAAGTGTTCAATCAGGTTAGGTTAGGTAAGGTTCATCAAGAAACACGACAAGTGTTTCCTGACGTGTGTCTTAGTAATTTAATGACCTGTCACTGGAGCTTTAAGTCATCTGACCAAGGCCTTCCGCTGGCTTACCCCTTCACCCTTTTACAAATTATGGTAATGATATTAATCATTAGATAGTGATTTTAATGAGAAGTGTCACTGTAGGTTTATTCTTTGTCATACTAAGTATGCAATTTACAGTTCTCAGAACATGCAATTCCGTATGTTTATAACTTCTTTTCGAAGATTACACTGAGAATTTTTTTCGACTGCTTATTTTTCAGCCAGAAAAAAAATTAAATGAAAAGTTTAATTATTCTTCCTTACTAGGATGGACTTAAACCTGCAAAAAAAAAAAAAATTGTAATGAGGCAGAAATACGATTTCTGAAGACGCAGATGAAGGCTGGCATTTACAAATCTCCATGCTGTGATTATGACAAATACAGGTACCATCTGACTTACGACCGAGCTTGGTTCTGACCAACCGGTCGGAAGTCAAAATGGATGTAAATCGAACCTTAGAAAATTGCCAATAGGGATAGTAGTAGTTATACATGTGGTGGAAAAGTCAGCTGGTACATGAGAAAGAAAGGTTACAAAAACTATAGCTTGGGTAGCATAAAAGATAAGTTGGGCAAATGTAGAAAGGATGAACACTACAGCAGGCCTGTTGGCCCGAACTGGGCATGTCCTTTATCTGTGTCTGGCAGCCCTGCTGCCAGATGCATGGTCATAAGCCGAGTGATCATATGTCGCGTAGGCTGTAAGTCGGATTGTGAGTGTACTATATTGTGAAAATAATTTGCTTTAAACATCAAGTTTATCAGCATAAGTACAGTACGGCCCCACTTATACGGCGGGTTAGGTTCCAGGCTGTCGCCGGAAAGGAGAATGTCATTTTTTCCACTTATAAATGCATATAAATGCCAGACAACAAGTTTACCCTAACTTATATTAAGTTAGTAATAGAACTAGGCATTAAAAAACACAATAAAAAGTAGAATACATACACAGTACATTCATTACTTACCTTAAAATACAGTGGACCCCCGGTTAACGATATTTTTTCATTCCAGATGTATGTTCAGGTGCCAGTACTGACCGAATTTGTTCCCATGAGGAATATTGTGAAGTAGATTAGTCCATTTCAGACCCCCAAACATACACGCGCAAAAGCACTTACATAAATACACTTACATAATTGGTTGCATTGGGAGGTGATCGTTAAGCGGGGGTCCACTGTATTTGTAGTCTTACTAATGTAGGGTGAGAGGTGAGTAGTACTTATTTGTAGGAAGTCAGGTGTTGGTAGCCCAGGTGTAGGTAGTACTGGCTCCCCGTCCCAAACTTAATATAAGATATTTAAAGAAGCCCAGAGAGATAAAATACACATGCAGTACACTCGCTATTTACCTTAAAATATGTGTAGTCTTAATGTTGGATGAGAGGTGAGTAGTATTTATTTGTAGGAAGTCAGTGTAGGTAGCTGGTAGGTGTAGCCCGCCTGGGCTACACCTACGTACTGGCTACCTACACTGCGGCCCAGAGCCATATTATTACCATCAACATACCTTGTTCACTGAATTTTATCATTTCTGACAACTCCCTTTAGATGCCATGATAAACGAAGGGAGAAGTAATGAATAATTCATGCCGAGAATTGTGAACAAAAGCGGAGTGTTCAGGGGAGTGACTAGGCCAAGCGCAGATTCATGTTTTCTCTGGTGCTGGACCAGAGAAAACAATGTTTTCCCCTCCCGGCTATGACACCTCCATAGCATATAAACATAGCATGTTTATATGCTATGTAATGTGTGTCTTATATAATTTTGAAGAAAATATCATAGATGGATTAATGAAAATGTCTATATTAATGTAAAATAAGACATTTAATTTTCCCAAGAGTGATTATTATTACATACTGTTAGTATTACTATAGCATTAAGACTAGAGGGACACTTAGTGATTTTAATGTGTACCTGCATGCCAGCACTGTAAGTAAATGTATTTAGGTACAGGTACACAAGTATTATTATCAGAGCACATATAAAATATGCATATGCCATATTGGAGGAATGCCGTAAGGCGAAATGCTGTAAAGCGGGGCCCTACTGTACTCTGTACACACTGAGGATGATGATATTGTATTTGGCACATACTAAATACAGAGAATCAAAGTTAATTTCGACGAAGAAAATATTCTGATGGGATGTAACAACACAGGAGAGAGAGATTAGGGAATCACATAACTGTGTTCCACATATGAATGAGAACGTAGAGCCTTTGCTGAATATTTTTCTTAAATTTGTTAAACCATTAAGGAAGATAATTTAGCAATGTAGTCTGAGGCCTCCATGCATGTTGTGTTAGACTACCCACCCTGTATATATCTGATTAATTTAATTGTATAGGAAATATACGAAATAAGCGAGGAGCATACTTTACTGGTAGTGGGTTTGTGTCGCCCATCTTTAGATATTGTTTAATGTCACCTCTGCACTATTTATAACATTTTAAGTATATTTTTAAATGTTCATATGCTAGTGTACTGTATATTGTAATAAACAGAACAGGGGAAATCAGCTCTAATATACATAGGTATGGTCAGAGAGCTGGTCGTAAGTCCGAGCAGTCGTTAAACAAGTACACCTACCATCCGACTTACGACCGAGTTCGGTTCCAAGAAACCGGTCGGAAGTCGAAATGGTCATAAGTCAAACTTTACTGCTGAATATCAACAAAACATTTTTGTAATGACTTTATTTTATTGTTTTATTTTGGTATTTCATGTTTTACTTTACTTTTTATGTTGTTAGTACTGTATTTTATACTGTAAGGTTTAGGATAAACACTGTGTACAACACAAATAGTTGTTTATTTCCCAGAAATTTGGCATAAAAAAAACGGTCGTAAGTCAAGTAGTCGTAAGTCAAGCAGGTCGTAAGTCAGATGGTAGGTGTACGTCGTTACGTGAGGAGAGACTGTATTAAAAAGGATAGGCACTTTAGTTTCCTCTTTTTTGGGTCACCCAGCCTTGGTAGGAGATGGCTGGTGTGGGAAAAAGGGAGGGAACAGTTTAGCATGACCCATAGGCAAGCTTCAGTCATTCTTCGTCCCCATCCACCTGGCATGCTTGGTTAGCAGAACCTGAGGACAGTGTCTATTAGACCGAAAATGTTTGTGTTAGAAATTTATGAACTACGCTCTTCCGTGTGGGTTACCTGTATTACCCATATGGTCAGTGTTTGGTTAACTCAATCAACACTATAATAAATATATACACACACGCACGCACGTGCGTGCACATACACAATGAAATACATTGATACATGTGCAAAACCACATCAAAAGTTGAATGATAGCTCCAGGACTTTTGTGTTTCAATCAGCTCATTAGGAGCTTGCAATACTGCAGAAATGAGTAGGAAGCCCAGGCCTAGAGCTATTATTCAACTCCCCCTGTGGTTATTTTGCAACTTTTATCACTCATTCGCGATTATTGCATACGTATATTGTAATTTACTGGCATATATATTCGTATTAAAATACACAGAAGATGGAAAAATAACCTGGAGGGTGTTTTGAGGGGTCAATGCCCCTGTGGCCTGGTCCATGACCAGGCCTCCTGGTGGATCAGGGCCTGATCAACCAGGCTGTTACTGCCAGCAAAACACAGATTTACCTTCTATTTGATCTCAAGTAAAATGATCATAGAGATAATAATAATAGTTGTTAAGAAACAGTCTTACAGTTATAGCAAGAGTCAAGGATGACTTAATGTATTGTGCTTCGTGTTATAACGTATTTATTGCAGTACAAATAAGGCTGAATTTGGCTTTATTAGTAGCAGTTTTTTTTACTTATTTTTAAACTTTATTGGGAAGTTTGACTATGACATACCATGCTGTATATTTATTGTAGTTATGCAATATTAGTTTTATTGATAATTTTGTGTATAACGGCTGTAAAGGTGTATTTTATGTGTTGATTTGGCAATGTAAAATTTTGCATTACAAGCCTAATTTTTTAGCAAAAACTTATAATTTGATATCAGAAAAAATGCTAACACTTCACTTTTTTCACAAATAGATTTGATGATTTATTGTACCGCATTTTCCAGCATATAAAGTGCTCTGTTTTGCCCACAAAAAGGACTTGGAAAGTCAGTCTGCGCCTTAAATGCTCAAGGTGAGGGTCAAGAGTAGGCTTTGTGTCACACTTTAGCAGTTGTTTACTAACGTTATGTTACAGCCACTTGGAAACATCGTCATGTATGCTCATGCACCTTATATGCCGGAAAATACGATATATCGCATGCAGTGGCGGACCTACATTTTTGGGGTCCTAGAGCTTGAAATGTTCTGGGGCCCTAAAGCTTGACCTGTTACGGGGGGCCCTTCACAACCCCTTCTCATACAGAAGACCCAAAAGATTTAAGCAATGTGGACTAAAGTCACTTTTAGGGCCCCTCAGGGATTAGGGGCCCTGAAGCTCAACCTCCATTATTTTCACAGTAGATCCGCTCCTGATCACACAGGTCTTAGGCTTAGAATTATCAATATATTTATTCCTTAAACATGTTACGATAATGTACTTGAAACAGGATTTACAATTAAAATGGTTGTGAGCTTTTGCAAATGAAGTCAAATCAAATTTGCATTTTTTTCATGTGACAAAAAAATCATTTCTTTCATCAAAAGAAATATTACCCAAACCTCAGTTACTGTACGTATATCCTAGACTATAACATTTATCCTGGTAACAATTATTGTTGCACATTTATTTCAAAGTCCAAAATATTCTGGCACTTTATTTGAGAGTTCAAAACAGTCTGGCCATTTATTTGAAAATCCAAAAACAGTCTGGCCATTTATTTGAAAGCCCAAAAACAGTCTGGCCATTTATTTGAAAATCCAAAAACAGTCTGGCCATTTATTTGAAAATCCAAAAATAGTCTGGCCATTTATTTGAAAGCCCAAAAAACAGTCTGGCCATTTATTTGAAAATCCAAAAACAGTCTGGCCATTTATTTGAAAATCCAAAAACAGTCTGGCCATTTATTTGAAAATCCAAAAACAGTCTGGCCATTTATTTGAAAATCCAAAAATAGTCTGGCCATTTATTTGAAAGCCCAAAAACAGTCTGGCCATTTATTTGAAAATCCAAAAACAGTCTGGCCATTTATTTGAAAATCCAAAAACAGTCTGGCCATTTATTTGAAAATCCAAAAACAGTCTGGCCATTTATTTGAAAATCCAAAAACAGTCTGGCCATTTATTTGAAAATCCAAAAACAGTCTGGCCATTTATTTTAAAGCCAAAAACAGTCTGGCCATTTATTTGAGAGTTCAAAACAGTCTGGTCATTTATTTGAAAGCCCAAAAACAGTCTGGCCATTTATTTGAAAGCCCAAAAACAGTCTGGCCATTTATTTGAGAGTTCAAAACAGTCTGGCCATTTATTTGAAAGCCCAAAAACAGTCTGGCCATTTATTTGAAAGCCCAAAAACAGTCTGGCCATTTATTTGAAAGCCCAAAAACAGTGGCCATTTATTTGAAAGCCCAAAAACAGTCTGGCCATTTATTTGAAAGCCCAAAAACAGTCTGGCCATTTATTTGAGAGTTCAAAACAGTCTGGCCATTTATTTGAAAGCCCAAAAACAGTCTGGCCATTTATTTGAAAGCCCAAAAACAGTCTGGCCATTTATTTGAAAGCCAAAAGCAGTCTGGCCATTTATTTGAGAGTTCAAAACAGTCTGGCCATTTATTTGAAAGCCCAAAAACAGTCTGGCCATTTATTTGAAAGCCCAAAAACAGTCTGGCCATTTACTTGAAAGCCAAAAACAGTCTGGCCATTTATTTGAGAGTTCAAAACAGTCTGGCCACTTATTTGAAAATCCAAAAACAGTCTGGCCATTTATTTGAAAGCCCAAAAACAGTGGCCATTTATTTGAAAGCCCAAAAACAGTCTGGCCATTTATTTGAAAGCCAAAAACAGTCTGGCCATTTATTTGAGAGTTCAAAACAGTCTGGCCACTTATTTGAAAATCCAAAAACAGTCTGGCCATTTATTTGAAAGCCCAGAAACAGTCTGGCCATTTATTTGAAAGCTCAAAAACAGTCTGGCCATTTATTTGAAAGCCAAAAACAATCTGGCCATTTATTTGAAAGCCAAAAACAATCTGGCCATTTATTTGAAAGCCAAAAACAATCTGGCCATTTATTTGAAAGCCAAAAACAATCTGGCCATTTATTTGAAAGCTAAAAACAGTCTGGTCATATATTTGAGAGTCCAAAACAGTCAGGCCATTTATTGAAAGTCAAAAACAGTGTGGCCATTTATTTGAAAGCCATAAACAAACTGGTCTTTTATTTGAAAGCCCAAAACAGGCATTTGAGAGTCCAAAACAGACAATTTGAGTCCAAAACAATTTGACCATTTATTTGAGTCCAAAACAGTCAGGCCATATTGAGAGTCTAAAACAGTCAGGCCATTTATTTGAGTGTAAAACAATCAGATCATTTATTTAAAAGCCCAAAATAGTCAGGTTATATGTGGTGCCTGTGTTTCACTTATGTCTCCTTGCAAGCAGTAATAGTCTGGTTGATGAAATAATCACCAGGTTGATGAAACAGTCACCAAGCTTAATCACCAGGTTGATGAAACAGTCACCAAGCTTAATCACCAGGTTGATGAAACAGTCACCAAGCTTAACAATTACCAGGTTCAGCTCTGACAGCTTAACCACTCTCAAACTGGCCAAAAATTAAAGAGAGGAATGACTGTTCTTATGTTACAACATGATAAGGGCTAAAGTACAATATTCTTGTCACTGATGGTTAGAAGTAAGCACTAGTAGCCTTAGCAGTTATATAAGAGGTGCATGTCAATAAATTACCATATGTATGAAATTCTGTGTTTTTCTTTGCCTTTCATTGTTATCTTTGAGATCTTAACCCTGGGAAGTCTCGTTTTTTGGGAAGATAAGATTTGTTGGGATTTTTAACCCCACATCATCCTGCAGATACTGCCAACATATACTTAATTTTTTCTTCTCTACTATAGAATCAATACTAGAAAAAAAATTGTAGCTTCAAATACTGAGGCAAAAGACTACCCAAATATTCTATATCTATCTCCTACTAAACCTGCTGAAGTCTCACTCATCATAAGGTCACTAAAAAAGACAGGAGACCTAAGTAACTTGCTGTGGAGAAAATACTCTAGTAAAGGGGGTATCTCTCAGCCCTGAGGGACTTAGCCCTCCCGGAATGGGCTAGTGGACTCTTCCTTCCTAGCAGACAGCTTGATTAAACCCACATGTATGTACCATAGCATCACGAGGCACGCCTTCCTCTCCTTGCTCAAGTTCTTGATTAACTACACAACGAGGGTTAAATGAGAGTAATCACTCTTTTTCCCCTTAGCAGGAAAATTAAGGGAAACCCTGTGCCCCACTTTATTTACAAATTGGGACTATTAATAATTCTAGTCTATAGCTAGATAACAAGAAACCTACCCTCTTATATTGAATACTTTTGCAATGTGTAGCAAGGAAGAGACATAAAGCTGAGTTCAGCACATCCTTTGGGGGGACGATGAGGAGGAAGGTGATGAGGGCGACAGGCTCAGATTGCTTCAAGGAACGGACAAGAGACATGTGTCACAAGGGCTTTGCCTTATCGTTACAAGACACAGGGACAGTAATGACAAGTGCATTCTTGACTCTTGTTCATTCTGACAATCTCAGGAAACTAGGAAAGTTAGACTAGCTCCTTTATATGAGTCAGGAAATTTGTGCTTGAACTAATCAAATAGTGTTTACTGCATCTCCATGTTCTCCCTGCTGTGGATAATACCACAAAACTATGAACAAATGATGGCACTGAATGGTGAAGTGCAACCGGTATTGCGAGTGATTGCAATAAACATTCCCGATGTAGTGGCGAACATTAGTTCAACATTCCCCGAGACACTCAAGCCTTCAGTCAAGTCACCGATATCGACCTTAATGGCGCTGTCAACACCATAACCTCACGTTACGTGAGCAAGGTAAGTCTTAATCTCGCTTGTAACGCCATAAAGAACTGCAGTCCTTGGGCAGACACGAAGCGATTAGGGCTGTCCTATTCGTAGCCGTAATACGTGGGTGATTCACCCAAAACCAAGTATGTACCATAAGGCATTTCAGATGATAATGAAATGCTGAGATATACGCTCCTTTGGAGCAAATTATAGGACTAACAAACTTGTTAATCCACAGCCAAAGTGGACCTGGAACAAAACCCCAAAGGGATGGCCAGGGAGAGGCTGCTGAACATCGTGCTGTTAACAGATAAGTACTGATGGCTATATGTTGTTTCATGCAGTAAAGTGTACTTATCTAACCAGTTCTCCACACTTGCCATCACTCATGTACAAAAAAGCAGCTCGTGTGCTGTCTCTGGAATCTTCAACTTTCCCATCCATACTCAAGACAGCAAGGGTTACCATGATCCTTAAGCAGGTGATCCAGTTGAAGTGAAAAACTATAGGCCTATATCACCCCTCAAGGAAGGTTCCTTGATGTTGGTGAGGGCTCTTGATTTAGGGAATTGGATCTGTGCTCCAGTTCCCCGAATTAAGCCTGAATGCCTTCCACATCCCCCCAGGCACTATATAATCCTCCGGGTTTAGCGCTTCCCCCATGATTATAATAATAATAATAATATAGGCCTATATCAGACTTGCCCTTACTATCTAAAATCTTCGAAAAATAATATGTAAGCGAGTTTACCCCTACCTAATATCTCGCAACTTACTCAACCCTAGCCAGTTTGGGTTTCGGCCAGAAAAAAGTACGAGTGATGTAATTATACAAATACTTGAAGGGCTATATGCAGTGCTTGAAAAAAAAATGAGTATCATCTGGGGCTCTTCATAGACTTGCGGAAAGCATTTGATACAGTGGACCACAGAGAAATAGCAAACATCGAACTAGAGCTAAAGGAATCTTATAGGAGTCAGGAATCACGGGAAGAACTGAAAGCCATAAATTAAATCGAAAGAAACCCAAAGTATTTCTATTCTTATACCAAATCAAAGTCGAGAACAACATCCAGTATTGGGCCCTACTTAAACAAGATGGGTCCTACACAGATGACAGCAAGGAAATGAGTGAGCTACTCAAGTCCCAATATGACTCAGTTTTTAGCAAGCCGCTAACCAGACTGAGAGTTGAAGGTCTAAATTAATTTTTTATGAGAGAGCCACAGAATTTGGTAAACACAAGCCTATCTGATGTTATCCTGACGCCAAATGACTTCAAACAGGTGATAAATGACATGCCCATGCACTCTGCCCCAGGGCCAGACTCATGGAACTCCGTGTTCATCAAGAACTGCAAGAAGCCCCTATCACGAGCTTTTACTATCCTATGGAGAGGGAGCATGGACACGGGGGTCGTCCCACAGTTATTAAAAACAACAGACATAGCCCCACTTCACAAAGGGGACAGTAAAGCAATAGCAAAGAACTACAGACCGATAGCACTAACATCCCATATCATAAAAATCTCTGAAAGGGTCCTAAGCAAGATCGCCACCCATCTAGATACCCATCAGTTACACAACCCAGGGCAACATGGGTTTAGAGCAGGTCGCTCCTGTCTGTCCCAACTACTGGATCACTACGACAAGGTCCTAGATGCACTAGAAGACAAAAAGAATGCAGATGTAATATATACAGACTTTGCAAAAGCCTTCGACAAGTGTGACCATGGCGTAATAGCGCACAAAATGCGTGCTAAAGGAATAACAGGAAAAGTTGGTAGATGGATCTATAATTTCCTCACAAACAGAACACGAAGAGTAGTAAACAGAATAAAGTCTGAGGCGGCTACGGTGAAAAGTTCTGTTCCACAAGGCACAGTACTTGCTCCCATCTTGTTTCTCATCCTCATATCTGACACAGACAAGGATGTCAGCCACAGCACCGTGTCTTCCTTTACAGATGACACCCGAATCTGCATGACAGTGTCTTCCATTGCAGACACTGCAAGGCTCCAGGCGGACATCAACCAAATCTTTCAGTGGGCTGCAGAAAACAATATGAAGTTCAACGATGAGAAATTTCAATTACTCAGATGTGGTAAACATGAGGAAATTAAAACTTCATCAGAGTACAAAACAAATTCTGGCCACAAAATAGAGCAAAACACCACCGTCAAAGACCTGGGAGTGATCATGTCGGAGGATCTCACCTTCAAGGACCATAACATTGTATCAATCGCATCTGCTAGAAAAATGACAGGATGGATAATGAGAACCTTCAAAACTAGGGAGGCCAAGCCCATGATGACACTCTTCAGGTCACTTGTTCTATCTAGGCTGGAATATTGCTGCAGACTAACAGCACCTTTCAAGGCAGGTGAAATTGCCGACCTAAAAAATGTACAGAGAACTTTCACGGCGCGCATAACGGAGATAAAACACCTCAATTATTGGGAGCGCTTGAGGTTCCTAAACCTGTATTCCCTGGAACGCAGGAGGGAGAGATATATGATTATATACACCTGGAAAATCCTAGAGGGACTAGTACTGAACTTGCACACGAAAATCACTCACTACGAAAGCAAAAGACTTGGCAGACGATGCACCATCCACCCAATGAAAAGCAGGGGTGTCACTAGCACGTTAAGAGACCATACAATAAGTGTCAGGGGCCCGAGACTGTTCAACTGCCTCCCAGCACACATAAGGGGGATTACCAACAGACCCCTGGCAGTCTTCAAGCTGGCACTGGACAAGCACCTAAAGTCAGTTCTGGATCAGCCGGGCTGTTTACCTGGAGTTTACCTGGAGAGAGTTCCGGGGGTCAACGCCCCCGCGGCCCGGTCTGTGACCAGGCCTCCTGGTGGATCAGCGCCTGATCAACCAGGCTGTTGCTGCTGGCTGCATGCAAACCAACGTACGAGCCACAGCCCGGCTGATCAGGAACTGACTTTAGGTGCTTGTCCAGTGCCAGCTTGAAGACTGCCAGGGGTCTGTTGGTAATCCCCCTTATGTGTGCTGGGAGGCAGTTGAACAGTCTCGGGCCCCTGACACTTATTGTATGGTCTCTTAACGTGCTAGTGACACCCCTGCTTTTCATTGGGTGGATGGTGCATCGTCTGCCAAGTCTTTTGCTTTCGTAGTGAGTGATTTTCGTGTGCAAGTTCAGTACTAGTCCCTCTAGGATTTTCCAGGTGTATATAATCATATATCTCTCCCTCCTGCGTTCCAGGGAATACAGGTTTAGGAACCTCAAGCGCTCCCAATAATTGAGGTGTTTTATCTCCGTTATGCGCGCCGTGAAAGTTCTCTGTACATTTTTTAGGTCGGCAATTTCACCTGCCTTGAAAGGTGCTGTTAGTCTGCAGCAATATTCCAGCCTAGATAGAACAAGTGACCTGAAGAGTGTCATCATGGGCTTGGCCTCCCTAGTTTTGAAGGTTCTCATTATCCATCCTGTCATTTTTCTAGCAGATGCGATTGATACAATGTTATGGTCCTTGAAGGTGAGATCCTCCGACATGATCACTCCCAGGTCTTTGACGTTGGTGTTTCGCTCTATTTTGTGGCCAGAATTTGTTTTGTACTCTGATGAAGATTTAATTTCCTCATGTTTACCATATCTGAGTAATTGAAATTTCTCATCGTTGAACTTCATATTGTTTTCTGCAGCCCACTGAAAGATTTGGTTGATGTCCGCCTGGAGCCTTGCAGTGTCTGCAATGGAAGACACTGTCATGCAGATTCGGGTGTCATCTGCAAAGGAAGACACGGTGCTGTGGCTGACATCCTTGTCTATGTCGGATATGAGGATGAGGAACAAGATGGGAGCTAGTACTGTGCCTTGTGGAACAGAGCTTTTCACCGTAGCTGCCTCGGACTTCACTCTGTTGACGACTACTCTCTGTGTTCTGTTAGTGAGGAAATTATAGATCCATCGACCGACTTTTCCTGTTATTCCTTTAGCGCGCATTTTGTGCGCTATTACGCCATGGTCACACTTGTCGAAGGCTTTTGCAAAGTCTGTATATATTACATCTGCATTCTTTTTGTCTTCTAGTGCATTTAGGACCTTGTCGTAGTGATCCAGTAGTTGAGACAGACAGGAGCGACCTGTTCTAAACCCATGTTGCCCTGGGTTGTGTAACTGATGGGTTTCTAGATGGGTGGTGATCTTGCTTCTTAGGACCCTTTCAAAGATTTTTATGATATGGGATGTTAGTGCTATTGGTCTGTAGTTCTTTGCTGTTGCTTTACTGCCCCCTTTGTGGAGTGGGGCTATGTCTGTTGTTTTTAGTAACTGAGGGACGACCCCCGTGTCCATGCTCCCTCTCCATAGGATGGAAAAGGCTCGTGATAGGGGCTTCTTGCAGTTCTTGATGAACACAGAGTTCCATGAGTCTGGCCCTGGGGCAGAGTGCATGGGCATGTCATTTATCGCCTGTTCGAAGTCATTTGGCGTCAGGATAACATCGGATAGGCTTGTGTTAATCAAATTTTGTGGCTCTCTCATAAAAAATTCATTTTGATCTTCGACTCTCAGTCTGGTTAGCGGCTTGCTAAAATCTGAGTCATATTGTGGCTCGTACATTGGTTTGCGTGCAGCCAGCAGCAACAGCCTGGTTGATCAGGCTCTGATCCACCAGGAGGCCTGGTCACAGACCGGGCCGCGGGGGCGTTGACCCCCAGAACTCTCCAGGTAAACTCTCCAGGTAAACCTGTGTCTGGCTTCTGACACAAGCATGCCACAATTTATGCTTAATGAGTTGAGAGCATTTATGGATGACAGAGAATCAAATATGTGGCCTGTAGTTATAACTTTTCTCTTGACATATGCAAGACATCACCATCCCTGTAGAAGCCATTATTAGATGTACTAGTCATTATATTTTGTTGTTGCAGAAGTACTATGAAGAGTCTATGTTCAATAAAGCCTAGAGATAAGGCCTGTGTTTCTATCACAACAATTTATTGAACATAGAATCCTGGGCTACCTGGTGGTGATCCTGCGCTAGACTACATCACAACATGGAGCGTTTACTGAAACCTGAGAGGCTAGACTGTGACCCCAGCTTATCAACGGCTGCTCAGGAATGGAAGCACTGGTTTAAGACTTTCGAAAACTTCTTGGGAGCCCTTCCTAAAGAAGATCTAGATAAACTAAGTCTGCTCATCAATTTTGTGTCACCTAAGATATATGAGGCTATTTCTGAGTGTAATACCTACGAAGATGCTATCAAAACCCTCAAGTCTCAGTATATTAAACCTACAAATGAAATCTTTGCACACTATCGCCTTGCAACTCGCCGCCAGCAGATTGATGAGTCCTTAGAGGAATACTTTCAAGCACTGAAAATTTTAGGTAAGGACTGTCACTTCCAAGCAGTGACAGCTGCTCAGTATTGTGAAGAGTCCATCAGGGATGCTTTTATCAGTGGCCTGCAATCACCAATAATAAGGCAGCGTTTATTGGAGAATAAAACTCTCGACTTAAACGCTGCCTTTGACCAGGCAAGAGCTCTAGATTCAGCCCAGAAGAATTCTGAAGTATACAGTACCACTCAGCCTTCTCGAGTGGTAAGTGCTGCAATTCCTGACCAAGACTCTTGCAATGAAGTTACTGGGGAACCTGCCTCAGTGACAGCAGCAGCAGGTACGGTGTGTTTCTTTTGTGGTTTTTCAAGACATCCACGTCCAAAGTGTCCTGCTCGTGAAGCAATGTGCCGTAAATGCCACAAGAAAGGTCACTTTGCTAAAGTATGTCGTGCTAATGCATCAACAAGAGCTAGTGCCTCCACACATTCCAGTGATCATGCGACTCTAGCAACAGTGACTTCTGCGGCTACTCCAAATTCACTGTCAAAGGCAGTTGTGAAAGTATTCATCAAAGGAACAGAAGTAGATGGTCTTATTGATAGTGGCAGCTCAGAGAGTTTCATCAACCTTGACTTAGTTAAACGCCACTCCTTGACTGTACATCACTCATCAGGTACCGTTTCCATGGCATCAACATCTCTCTCTATTCAGACCTTAGGGTTTTGTAAGGTAAATCTCAGAGTTAATGGAAAGGATTATCAAGATGTACATTTAGCTATTCTGCCACAACTGTGCTCTGATGTTATCCTTGGTCAGGACTTTCAGAAGCTGCATGGTAGTGTCACCTTAACATATGGAGGTGAACTGCCTCCTCTTGTTGTCTGTGGACTTAGCACTTTAAGGGTAGACCCGTTGAAGATTGAGACACTTATGCAGCATATGGGAATCTTTATTCAGGAAACGTTTCGCCACACAGTGGCTTCATCAGTCCAATACAAAGAGGAAGGCGTAAGGAGAGGAGGAGAATGAGGTAATCAGTCCCTCAACCTGGAGTCGATGTGTTCAGTCCATCAATCTTGTAGAATATACAGCATAGGGCCGTAGACGTGGCTTATATACTGTAGTGAGGTGAGGTGAAGCAGGCTGAGGCGGGGTCATAGTGGTACCATCCACTAGTCGAAGTAGGTCTTCGTCCAAAGGTTGAACAAGTGTTGAAGAATTCTTTGTAACAAGATCCCGTAGCCACGTCTACGGCAGTAACAGCCTGGTTGATCAGGCTCTGATCCACCAGGAGGCCTGATCACAGTCCGGGCCGCGGGGGCGTTGACCCCCGGAACTCTCTCCAGGTAAACTCTAGGTATCTCTCTTCCACTCCAGTGAGTACATGTTCAAGACTTGCAGGCGTTCCCAGTAGTTTAGGGGCTTAACTGGCTCAGTGTGAGCCATAGACAATCTCTGTATTTGTTCCAGCTCCGATATTTCTCCTGCCCTGAACGGGGCCGTCAGCACTAAGCAATATTCTAAGTGAGGGAACACTAGTGATTTGAGGAGTGTCACCATCGGCATTATTTCTCTTGTTTTGACAGTTCTCATTAGCCACCCGGTCATCTTCCTGGCTGTTGTGATCTTTGTCTTGTTATGGTCTTTGAAAGAAAGGTCAGCTGCCCTGCTTTGTACAACTCTTGGGAATCCAAATGGATGGCGATATTGCTTCTTAAAACTCTTCCCAAGATTTTTATGATATGGGACGTTAGACCTATTGGTAAATAATTCTTTGTTGTCGCTTTATGGAGTAGGGTCATATCCATTATTTCATTAACAACCTGGTTGATCAGGCCCTGATCCACCGGGAGGGTCAAGGACTGGGCCGAGGGGGCGTCGACCCCTAGAACACCCTCCAGATAGCAGGTAACATCACACTCCGTCAAAAAACCCGTCATTCCTTTCTAACATCCCGCCTCGTCCAATAGCTCCGCCCTGCTCCTCCTTCCACTTTCTCTGCGTCCTCTAGTGTACTAGCTGCCGCAAGTGTATATAAAGTAACGGTGGTGAGCGCAGCTCAGCGAAACTCCTGCTACTGGAACTTCCTGCGTCCCTGTTCCATAAGTGTCTCTACTGAACCATATTGATAATATTCTCTCAGCCATCTCAGTGTAAACATACAGTCCCAGAAAGTGTCTTTGTTCAATATGGATTCAACAGTCATCGATGCTCGCACTCCATTATATTTTAGAATGGTAGAAATGTGCGTAGATGTGTGAATTGAAGTTGATGAGAGAAGTGATTGAGCGAAGACAGTGATAATGAGGACAGTAGTCGTCATGACAGGTGGGTGTACGACCTCTGTAACTACTGTGGTAGTTACAAGCACTACTAAGTTGTATTAAATTTTTTACACTAATGTATTTAGGGCTTTGTGAAGGAATACCTGAATAGTGTATGCTGAGTAGTGTCGTAATAGTAAGACTAGACGTGTGTATACCTGGAGATACCTGGAGAAGGCTTCAGGGGTCAGCGCCCCCGCGGCTCGGTCTGTGACCAGGCCTCATGTGTGTTGGTACTAACAGTGGTAATAGACACAGCAACAACTTGGGATCTTGATACAGAGAATTCTTCACTTGCCTAACCTCTAGTCATGACCTACTTCCACCTGTAGATTTGTCCACAGGTGACACCACCTACGACTGCTGTACCTCACCTGACCTCTCCTCACCTCACCGCTGTATAGCCCTTGTGGCTTAGCGCTTCTTTTTTATTATAATAATAATCCATCCTCACCTCACCGCATATCCTATACTCTCATAAGGATTGTTGGACTGTCAAAGACTCCAGGCTGAGGGACTGATTACTTCAAACTCCTTCTGATCTTCACCATTCTTTGTATTGGACTGATGAGGCCACAGTGTGGCGAAACGTTCCCTCAGTAAAGATACCCAAGTGTAGTACATATGTCTAAGTTATCAACTTGTCGGTTCTCTGAACTGTTTATCTACTGCCCTTGTGTTTACTAACAAGAGTAATGTACACAACCCGCACTTGGACTACTAACTATACTCACACACTAACCTTCATGTGTTAGTGTGACTTGTTAATGGCCCAAGTTAGACTGAAACGTCATCTTAAGTTTCCCCTATTTTCAGGTTATTTGTGTATTGTTCCAGTCACGGTATTGTGCCTTTTTGATCTTTTAAAAGTAATGTGATGCCATTTTTACTTCAGCAGTGATGGGTATTTGTGCCATAGCTGCTGGAACACCAACAACCACCCTGGAACAACAGCAACAAGGTAGCCCGGGAACTAAAGAGGAGTCCCCGGTACAGCAGAGTCTTCCAAAACTACCAGTACTGGAGGAACTGGAAGCCACACGGAGTCCACGGAAGAACCATTATCAAGAACCACGGAATTTAACGAACATTGCCTTGAGGCGTCAGGTGGAAGGCATAACAGAACAACAGAAGCGTCAGAGGCAAGTGTTGTCAGTTAATTCAGGGCAACAGAACTCTCAGTGGGGTTCTCTGTCCTTCAGTAAGTCAGTAACACGGAGACCACTGCCATCTTGGCGACCTGAAGACAAGCGACCAGTACAGCGACTGCCAAGGTTGTTGGCGCAACGGAACCAGCAGTTGCAGCAACAGCATCAACAACAGGAGCAGGAGCAGCATGAACAGCAGCAGCACCACCAGCAAAAGCAACAGCAACTACAGCACCAACATCAACAACAGCAGCAGCACCAACAGAAACAGCAGCAGCAGCAGCAGCACCAACAGTTTCGACAGCAACAACCACGTCTGCAACATTCAAAAACAGAGAACACAAGAAACGGAGCACGGTTCCATCTGGATCTAGTAAGTATTTAATATCCAGTAACGTAAGATTTACAAAGACCCAATATAAACTCCGTATATACACGTCTCAGTACAGTTTACAATACAAGTGGTTTGTCACTTTACCGGTAGAAGTGTCATCATTTGAGGTATTGCGTAGCCTGGAGTATACCTGGAGGGGAGTTCGGGGGTCAACGCCCCTGCGGCTCGGTCCGTGACCAGGCCGGATCAGAGCCTGATCAACCAGGCTGTTACTACTGGTCGATGAGTGTTTTAAAGAACGAAAGGAGACGTTTCACCCATTTAAGAGTTTACATGCGAAATATATAAGTTTAGTTTTGCTGGATGTTTTTCTTACCATAAGTCTAATCAGTCGACACAGATCTGTTAGACAAGATTTCTCCAGCAAGCCTCGTGGCTTACCTCTTAATATTAGGACTTTTATACAGGGCTTGCTTCAAGGGCTTATTTCTAGGTCTTGCTTCTAGGGTTTATATCTAGACTTTATTGGGCTTCTCTCGTAGAAATCGTTATCTCTGTCGTGTAAGTTAACGTCTTTATTATGCATCCCCATACCTGTCTTATGGACGGTAGTCAGAGGATTACAGAGGTACATAATGGGCCTCTGTCGTTGCTTCCATAGACCCTGTCTTATGGGCGGCAGTCAGAGGATTACAGAGGTACATAATGGGTCTCTGTCGTTGCTTCCATAGAACCTGTCTTATGGGCGGTAGTCAGAGGATTACAGAGGTACATAATGGGTCTCTGTCGTTGCTTCCATAGAACCTGTCTTATGGGCGGTAGTCAGAGGATTATAGAGGCACATAATGGGTCTCTGTCGTTGCTTCCATAGAACCCGTCTTGTGGGAGGTAGTCAGAGGACTACGGAGGTACATAATGGGTTTGTCGTAGCTACCATTATACATAGAGTAAGATTGTTTATATGGACGTAAAAATCTTCGAGTTGGCTATAATTGCATCACGACCCAACATGGAGGCAGGCTGGTGAAAGGTGGTCTGTTTTGTTTATCAGCCAACTGGAAAGTGCCTCATGGCTCGTGTCTTTGTCAGAGGATGACTTGTTTAGTGACTGAGCAGGTGCTGGTGTACCGGTGTTGGGGATCAGTAAGGAATCAATGGTGCACTAGTGCTAGGTATTGAAATTACTGCTGGTATACCGAGATAGTTCATTCTGAGAGATAGTAATTACCAGGCAATAGTAATTTCAGCTCTGATATAAGGAAGCCTTTGAAGCCGTCGTAACTGAAGCCTAAGTGGAATCCTTGACGATATCTCCATTGCCCAACAGTAACTGGAAGGAAACCTTTGAAGCTCTTGCAGCTGGTGAACCCTCAATGGAATGCTTAACGATACTGAAGTATCTCAGGCTGACAGATTTCATTACTTACGGTATACAACCCATCCTATGCGAGGGGATTCGACATCACAGCACCTCTTCTTCCCGCAGTATAATAGGGTAGCAGCACAATGCTTCTTATAAAATGCAAAATACTACTAATAACGATGGTCAAGAGTCAGTTTCTGACCCACTTTATCAACAAATTGGTGCGCGATCCATAGAAACAGAAATTTGGACTAATATTCACGTGGAACATTTGGATATCTATTGTCGACACATTTCCCCTGGTCAGCAGGCTTCTAAAGTTGAATACGGGTGAATATAACCTAGCTAGGAGGTGGTTAGCCCCTCAGCCTGGCTAGAAGATGGTCAGTTCCTCAGCCTAGCTAGGAGGTGGTCAGTTCCTAAGCCTAGCTAGGAGGTGGTAAGTTCCTCAGCCTAGGTAGGTGGTCAGTTCCTCAGCCTAACTAGAAGATGGTCAGTTCCTCAGCCTAGCCAGAAGATGATCAGTTCAGCCTAGATAGGAGGTGGTCAGTTCCTCAGCCTAGATAGGAGGTGGTCAGTTCCTCAGCCTAACTAGGAGGTGGTAAGTTCCTCAGCCTAGCTAGGTGGTCAGTTCCTCAGCCTAGCTAGGAGGTGGTCAGTTCCTCAGCCTAACTAGGAGGTGGTAAGTTCCTCAGCCTAGCTAGGAGGTGGTCAGTTCCTCAGCCTAGATAGGAGGTGGTCAGTTCCTCAGCCTTACTAGGAGGTGGTAAGTTCCTCAGCCTAGCTAGGTGGTCAGTTCCTCAGCCTAGCTAGGAGGTGGTAAGTTCCTCAGCCTAACTAGGAGGTGGTAAGTTCCTCAGCCTAGCTAGGAGGTGGTCAGTTCAGCCTAACTAGAAGGTATGCCTGGAGGGTTTTCCGGGGGTCAACGTCCCCGCGGCCCGGTCCTTGATCAGGTCTCGTGGTGAATCGGGAACTGATCAAAAAGGCTGTTACTGGTGGCAGCACGCAAACCAACGTAGGAACCACAGCCCGGCTGGTCAGGTACTGACTTAAGGTGTCTGTCCAGGGGTCTTGAAGACAGTCAGGGGTCTTGAAGCAGCCAGGGGTCTTGAAGACAGTCAGGGGTCTTGAAGCAGCCAGGGGTCTTGAAGACAGCCAGGGGTCTTGAAGCAGCCAGGGGTCTTGAAGCAGCCAGGGGTCTTGACAGCCAGGGGTCTTGAAGATAGCCAGGGGTCTTGAAGACAACCAGTGGTCTTGAAGACATCCAGGGGTCTTGAAGACAACCAGTGGTCTTGAAGACAGCCAGGGGTCTTGAAGACAGCCAGTGGTCTTGAAGACATCCAGGGGTCTTGAAGACAACCAGTGGTCTTGAAGACAGCCAGGGGTCTTGAAGACAGCCAGGGGTCTTGGAGACAGCCAGGGGTCTTGAAAACAGCCAAGGGTTTATCGGTAATCCCCTTATGTATGCTGGGAGGCAATTGAACAGTCATGGGCCCCTGACACTTATTGTATTGTCTCTTAGCGCACTCATGGCGCCCCGTTTTTCATTGGGGGAACGTTGCATCGCCTGGCCACTGTGGTCAGTTTCTCAGCCTATTGTTTACTTGAAACAACATTCTGCATTGTTTATAAGCAACTGAGAGTTTTTATAACACGTAGAGTTGAGCCTGTCAATAATATAATTGATTTTATCACAGGTATTTTCTTCACCCCGGCCCTCGGAACAAGAACGTCCGTCTACTATCCCTGATGCTTCCCGCACTGCCCGTCCTATCACCTTCCATCTAGCCGGCCGTAGCCGGCACCGACAACACCCTCCATCCCGCAACAAGGATGGTTTGGGCACACGGCAAGAAGAAATACGGTCTAGACCGCGGTCGCGATACGTACGTACGCGATTTTTAGGACAACGGCAGAACTCAACCGCGTTCACCACCTCCGCTCCGGAATACGAGACTATGTCCAGCACTAGTACCACGCAGACTACTCAACTAGCAACCCAGCCTCCTGAGACGTCTGCAGCAGACCTCGCTCTCAATCTTCAGCGTATCAGGGAGCTCTTTTCACAAGCACAAGCTAGAGCTAAAGCCGCTCAAGCTTCAAAGAGCGTTGAGCTCTCTGAGGGCGCCAAGAACGAGGAGGTGACTTTGCACAGTCACTATTCCTCTGCTTATTCTAGAGTGAGACACAATGGGTCAGCAGTGACTGTCAAGTATGTTCGACCTCCCACAACACCTTCAGCACCCGCAACACATTCAACGCCTTCAACACCCGCAATACATTCAACACCTTCAACATTCTTGGCCACTACACCAACTCTTGGAATCACACTCGCTTCGCCGTTACCAGCAGTGTCCCAAGTGCCTTCAACTTCAACTATGCTCGTACCGCCAACACCAGTTGTACCTCCAACACCAGTTGTGCCTCCAACACCAGTTGTACCTCCAACATCACTTGTGCCTCCAACATCACTTGTGCCTCTAACTCTATCAACCAAACCCATACCTCTAGTAACTTCAACCATCTCTCCAACGCAATCAGTTCAATCCATACCTCCAACTATACCAACTAAGCCCATACCTCGATCAATATCAACTACACCCACATCTTCAACATCATCAGCTTCACCCACACCTTTAAGAACATCAACTACACTCACACCTTCAACATCATCAGCTACAGCCATACACGTAGTACCACCTGGGCCCACACCTGCCCCTGGGTTAGTAAAGTCCAGATCTCTGACCCCAGTTTCCTACAGTTGAGACTCTTATCCTGGCCACCACACAGACCTCAGTCACCATACCCACATATCTTAGTTCATTCATCACACCCACGCCAGAAAAGCCAGTCACCACACCCACAATTCAAGCACCAGTCACCACACCACCACAAACACCAGTCACCACAGCACAAACACCAGTCACCACACCACCACAGACACCAGTCACCACACCACCACAAACACCATCACCACCACCAACAAAACACCAGTCACCACCACCACCACCACAAACACCAGTCACCACACCACAAAGCACCACAACACCAGCCACCACAAAAACACCAGTCACCACACCACAAGCACCAGTCACCACGCCACCACAAGCACCAAACACCACGCCACCACAAGCACCAGTCACCACATCACAAATACCAGTCACTATACCACAAGCACCAGTCGCCACACCACCGCAAACACCAATCACTACACCACAAACGCCAGTCATCCCACAACCGCAAACACCAGTACACCACCGCTATCACAACAACACCAGTCACTTCACACAAACACCAGTCATTCACACCACCACAACACCAGTTACCACGCCACAACACCAGTCACTACACCACAAACACCAGTCACTACACAAACACCAGTCACCACACCACAACACCAGTTACCACGCCACAAACACCAGTCACTACACCACAAGCACCAGTTACCACGCCACAAACACCAGTCACCACACCACAAGCACCAGTTACCACGCCACAAACACCAGTCACTACACAAACACCAGTCACCACACCACAAGCACCAGTTACCACGCCACAAATACCAGCCACCACACCTACATCAGCCCAGGTAAAACCATCTGCATCTCAGAGTTCAGTTGTATCTTCAAGCAAATCCTATTCACAAGTTATGCTTTCCCCATCAAAGACACACAGTGCAAACACTACAGCAACTACACTGCCATCAGCTTCTACAACCACAGAGAGCTCCATACAAACAATAAGTCCCACTCCATTCATAGGAATCACTAGAGCCGAGCCCAATCCTTCAGAGTTCAAGAGTGTTTTGTCTCCCTCGACAAGTTCGCATCCATTCCAAGGCTCGCTAAGTCCCGTTGGTGTGGCCTTTCTGAAGAAGTTCAACTTGCTGGGCTTCGGCAGTAATAAGGATGAAGAACAGCCTTCTGCAGACACATTCCCGGCCCCTCCTGCAGCAGCAGCATCTGCTGCTGCAGGGAACAGTCAGAGTTCTGGCTTTCCTAGCTTGTTGGGTCTGGGCAACCTGCCAAGTTTTGGTTCTCTTGCTGGTGACTTTAGGAACCCGGGGGCGCTCAGCGGTAGCTTGAGCGGTGATGCAAGTCAGTTTGGTCAGCAGCAGTCTAGTGGCTTAGTAGTCTGGGTTACCTTGGCCTCCTGTCTGGCTTGGGTACTGGCCTCCAAGGTAATAATCAACAGTCATCTCCTGAGTTGTCACTGTCTTTTGGTAGTCATATCACGAACCAACAGCAGCAGCAGCAGCAGCAGGGTGCTAGCTACGATCTCCTTTCTGGGTTATCCGGTCTTGGAGGGCTTGGGAACTTAGGTAGCTTAGGCAATTTCGGAAGTTTAAGTTCTATTTCTGGCTTAGGGAGAAGATCTAGCGGTCCAGAAGACGGTCTAACTGGTCTGAGTGGGTCGTTTGCAGGACTTAGAGATTTGACTGTTTCTCAGAATGGACAGGGTAGTTTAGGAAGTTTAAGTGGGTTTGGAGGTGGACTGAGTGGTCTAAGCGGAGGTGGACTGAGTGGTCTAAGTGGAGGTGGGTTACGTGGGGCCTTGTTAGGTGGTTTAAGTACTAGTAGTGGATTGAATGGTCTCATAGGTGGACTGGCAGGCTTGACTGGATCTGAAACAGGTGGCACAAGTGTAGCAGCCTCGCACATATCACCGCTCTCCTCCCACTCGTCCAGCACTCTGGTGGAGTCTCTGGCTTCCACCCTGGCAGGTACAGGCCAGGCCAGCCCGGCGGTGCCTTCTGCAGGAGCAACTTGAGGCGCTCTAGCTATTAGATAGCAATCTAAGCTTGTAACTTAACGAACTAGAAATTACTTGAGCTAGAGTACGACACAGCAACACTGGTGTGGGATTCATCTGTAAAACCCAGCATTTGGGTCACAGTGGTGGCCCATGCAAACCTCCCTATGCTGTATAAATATACCTAGTTGAACGAATCGTATTATAGCCAGCTAGCCCAGTGGTTAACGCACTGGCCTGTGGGTGTTACGACTCGCCACAGGTTCAAGCCTCGCCTGTTCCGTGGTTTACAAGTGATAGTTGTATTATTTTGTATGGAAATTCATGTTTGCATTAAATTTTTTATTCTTGTTGTCGTTTTTTCTAAATCCTTCACACGTTTCTCTGGTTATATATTGTTTTGCAAATGGCTGAACTATTACGAATTTTAAATAAATGGCTTAGAAAACAGTCAAGTTGATAAATAAGACACATGTACAACACGTGTCTTATTCTGGAAAGGTGTATATGTGTCTTATTCTGGAAAGGTGTACGTGTGTCTTATTCTGGAGACTTTCAGCCAGCCGGTGGCCTCTTCAGTCCAATGTAGAGATGAGGGACTGACTACCTCACACTCGTCTTCCGTTTTTTCTCTGTATTGGACTGAAGAAGCCACTGGCTGGTGAAACGTTATTGGAATAAAGATACCCGAGTGTCTCACAAGTGTGGATTATTTCCCGTTGTGGTGAAGGCTCGATCCTCCGTCTAAGATGTGATTCAATTATTCTCACTGGTGGAGAGTTTAATATAAGACGTGAGCTGGTGACATGTTTGGACATGAGTCGTGAGCTGGTGACATGTCTGGACATGAATCGTGATCTGGTGACATGTCTGGACATGAGTCGTGAGCTGGTAACATGTCTAGACATGAGTCGTGAGCTGGTGACATGTCTGGACATGAGTCGTGAAGTGGTGACATGTCTAGACATAAGTCGTGAGCTGGTAGCATGCCTAGACATGATTCGTGAGCTGGTGACATGTCTAGACATGAGTCGTGAGCTCGTGACATGTGTAGACATGAGTCGTGAACTGGTAACATGTCGTACATGTCATACATAGCTCTCTGCATGTCCAGACATGTCCACAGTTCACGTCTTATGTCTAGACATGTCACCAGTTCACGACTCATGTCTAGACATAAGACGTGAACTGTGGACATGTCTGGACATGCAGAGAGCTATGTACGACATGTCACTTACAAGTTACATTAACGCTGGCTTTTGATCTTAGATACTGGAGCTATCCTCCGCTTCCTTAGATCAAACCAGATTGTGTCATTCCCCCAAATGATCATCAACTGTAAGGGTTTAGCGCTTGGGTGTCTTTACCGATGAATGAGATATATGCAACACCTTGGTTCGATCCCCGGCACGGCTGGAAACATTAGGACGTGTTCTTAAGACACCTGCCGTCCATGTTCACCTAGCAGTAAGTAGGTACCTGGGTGTTAGGTGACTGGTGTGGGTGGCATCCTGGGGACAAAATTAACCCAAGTTGTGGGAAATGCTCTACATAACCAGGGACTTTCTATATGTCATAGGTGTCAGCTATGGTATGTATAAGTTGTATCATGTACTGGTAGGAATAAACATTATCATCAGAGAGAGAGACAGTGAACCCACTTCTAAAACCAGTGTAGAATGGCTGGGTGGAGGCTACAGTGATAATAATATCGTTATTTACTACCAGTACATGTACAAGGTATACAAGTACATGTACAAGGTATACAAGTACATGTACAAGGTATACCAGTACATGTACAAGGTATACCAGTACATGTACAAGGTATACAAGTATGTGTACAAGGTATACAAGTACATGTACAAGGTATACAAGTACATGTACAAGGTATACCAGTACATGTACAAGGTATACAAGTAGTGTACAGGTATACAAGTACATGTACAAGGTATACAAGTTACATGTACAAGGTATACAAGTACATGTACAAGGTATACAAGTACATGTACAAGTATACCATTACATGTACAAGGTATACCAGTTACATGTACAAGGTATACAAGTATGTGTACAAGGTATACAAGTACATGTACAAGGTATACAAGTACATGTACAAGGTATACAAGTACATGTACAAGGTATACAAGTACATGTACAAGGTATACAAGTACATGTACAAAGGTATACCAGTACATGTACAAGGTATACCAGTACATGTACAAGGTATACAAGTATGTGTACAAGGTATACAAGTACATGTACAAGGTATACAAGTACATGTACAAGGTATACAAGTACATGTACAAGGTATACAAGTACATGTACAAGGTATACAAGTACATGTACAAGGTATACCAGTACATGTACAAGGTATACCAGTACATGTACAAGGTATACAAGTATGTGTACAAGGTATACAAGTACATGTACAAGGTATACAAGTACATGTACAAGGTATACAAGTACATGTACAAGGTATACAAGTACATGTACAAGGTATACAAGCACATGTACAAGGTATACAAGTACATGTACAAGGTATACAAGTACATGTACAAGGTATACCAGTACATGTACAAGGTATACAAGTACATGTACAAGGTATACCAGTACATGTACAAGGTATACCAGTACATGTACAAGGTATACAAGTATATGTACAAGGTATACAAGTACATGTACAAGGTATACAAGTACATGTACAAGGTATACAAGTACATGTACAAGGTATACAAGTACATGTACAAGGTATACAAGCACATGTACAAGGTATACAAGTACATGTACAAGGTATACAAGTACATGTACAAGGTATACAAGTACATGTACAAGGTATAACAAGTACATGTACAAGGTATACAAGTACATGTACAAGGTATACAAGTACATGTACAAGGTATACAAGTACATGCACAGGGTATACAAGTACATGTACAAGGTCTACAAGTACATGTACAAGGTATACAAGTATATGTACAAGGTATACAAGTACATACAAGGTATACAAGTACATGTACAAGGTATACAAGTACATGTACAAGGTATACAAGTACATGTACAAGGTATACAAGTACATGTACAAGGTATACAAGTACATGTACAAGGTATACAAGTACATGTACAAGGTATACAAGTACATGTACAAGGTATACAAGTACATGTACAAGGTATACAAGTACATGTACAAGGTATACAAGTACATGCACAAGGTATACAAGTACATGTACAAGGTATACAAGTACATGTACAAGGTATACAGATCATAGCTGACATCAGTGACATACTACTATATAGAAAGTCCCTTGTTATGCTGAGCATTTCCCGCAAATTAGGTCAGTTTTGTCCCAGGATGTGACCCACACCAGTTACCTGGAGGTTACCTGGAGGTTATTCCGGGGATCAACGCCCCCGCGGCCCGGTCCACGACCAGGCCTCCCGATGGATCAGGGCCTGATCAACTAGGCTGTTACTGCTGGCCGCACACAGTCCGACGTACGAGCCACAGCCCGGCTGATCCGGCACTGACTTTAGGTATCTGTCCAGCTCTCTCTTGAAGGCAGCCAGGGGTTTATTGCAATTCCCCTAATGCTTGATGGGAGCTGTTGAACAGTTTTGGGCCCCGGACACTTATGGTGTTTTCTCTTAGTGTACCAATGGCGCCCCTACTTTTTTATTGGCGGCATTTTGCATCGCCTGCCCAGTCTTTTACTTTCGTAGGAGTGATTTCTGTGTGCAGATTTGGGACCATTCCTTCCAAGATTTTTCCAAGTGGAGATTATGATGTATCTCTCCCTCCTGCATTCCAACGAGTACAAGTCAAGTGCTTTCAAGCTTCCCTATTAAGTGCTTGACAGAACTTATACTGTGGGAAAGGGTCTCTTACACTCTCAGACTGCGATTTCACCTGCTTTGTATGGAATGTTAATGTACAGCATATTCCAGCCTAAGAAACAAGTGATTTGAAAAGGATCATCAGGGGTTTGGCATCCCCCGTTTTGAAATTCATTATCCACCCATCTTTTTCTTTGCACTGCGATCGTGGCATGTTTTGATCCTTAAATGGATCCCAACATTCACTCCCAGTCCCTTACATTTTTTTTTCCGCTCATTGTAGGGCCGAGTCAGTAGATACCTGTTCTAGTTTTTTTTTCTCCTCCAGTTTTCCCAAAACGGAGATTTGGGAAATTTGCCTCATTGAACATCATATTGTTTTACCGTCGCCCACGGGAAAACTTTGTTTATATTTTCTTGGAGTTAACCGGCCTCAGCAGATGACACCTCAGCGATCCTATATCATCCGAAAAGGGATAACGGTGCGGGTGTTTTTCTCTGTTTATGTCTGATATGGGGAAAGGAAAAATGGGGGCGAGTAGTCCTTGGGAACAGAGCTCTTCACTAGGCAGCCTCCGAAAAAACCCTGTTGACCAAACACTCTTTGTTTTCGATTTTTTTAAAGTTGAAATCCATCTCCCCACTTTCCCCAGTTATTCCCTTTTAGCACGATTTTAAGGGCTATTACACCATACGCATTTGTCAAATTTTTTTGAAAAGCGTGTATTTTCATCTGCATTCTATTTTTCCATGCACCCAAAGGCCATGTCAAGTGATCCATAGTTTGAGAGGCAAGCGACCTCCCTGAACCCATTTGCCCGGATTGTGCAATTTGGGAATCCAGTGATTTGCAATCCTGCTTCTTGCCCCTTTTTCAAAGTTTTTTTATATTTTGGAGTCGGGCTTTTTGGTCTAATTTTCTTAGCAAATCTTTGCTGCCCCCTTTTAGGAGCGGGCATATCCGTTTTTTAAGGACGTGGAATCCACCCAGTCCAAGCCCCCTCCATAGTTACTTAGGAACGCGAGGGGGGTTTCTTGCAGTTTTTTAAAGAAAACAGATTTCCACGAGTCTGGCCCGGGGGCGAGTGCTGGGATTTTGTAAATGGTTTTTTTTCAAATCATGGGAGTTGGGGAAATGTCGGAAATCGGGCATCATTTATGGAGTTTTGGGGCTCATTCAAAAGAAATCTTTGGGTCGCGACCTCAGACCGATTAGTGGTTACAAACCCCGATCGACGGGATTTCAATATTTCACCATTTCCTTGTTGTCTCTGTGTAATCCCTCCTGCTGATAAGGGCCCGATCTAGATGGGGTATTTGCCTTGTTTTTGGCATATAAAAAAAAAAAATTTTTTGAATTTTTTTCAATTTCACAAATACTTTAAGTCCTCCTGCCTCCCGGGTTCCCTGTAAGAGTCTTTACTTAAGTTCATAGTTTCCACTTCCCTGGTCAGCGCCTCCTTTCTGATCAGATATTCTAGCACTCCTGAGGACTCATGCTCTTCGTCGCTTCTGTAAGGGAGGTCTTTTTTCTCCCAGTTTACCCTGCTCTTCTTTTTCTTAGGAATATCCTAAACATCTTGGGCTACCAGGAATTGATCCTTTAAAGGCACTGTTTGGGTCCATGCTTTTAAGACATCTTCCCAACATTTTTCTTTTAGGACAGGGTTTACCTGGTCCCATTGATGTTTTGTTTTTGAAATGATTTTGTAAGACACCTTCCCCGGGTACATGCTTTCGCTGTTCAGGACCCCTATGCATTAGTCCTGGACTTTCGATTAATTTGTGATCGGAATTTGTTTTTTTGATTTTCTTATGTCTCTTACAGGCCTCATTATTTGTGAAATAAGTCAAGGTTTTTTCTAGTCTTGTTGGCTCCACTATCTGCTGGCTTTAAGGGAGTTTTTCGCAAGACTTATACCCCTTTGGGAGACCTTTCTCGCGCACCTCCGGGGGATTGTTTCACTATAACATATTTGCTAATTTTTCCCTTTTGTAGCCTTAGGTGAAATCACCAAGCAGTAAGATGTTTGGGGATGGAGCGGGAAAGGGTTTTCCAAAAATAATCGATTTTCAGACTGTTTTCCCTTAAATGTTGGGGGGTTTATCTGGGGGCTTTATACAAAACCCCAATGCTAGGGTTTTTTTCTCGATCTTTTTTGAAAACTTCAACTACCTCATTTGTGGTGTTCACACTCCGTGAGATAAGGGGCTCTTTACATACAGCCAACCCCCCCTTGTTGCCTGTTTTTTCGTCGCATCTAAAAAGGGGTAACCACTTACCATATTTCACTGTCAAAGTGACTTTTTGTAGTCTCTGTGAAGGCTGCAAAAAATTGCATTTGCTCCACTAGAAGTCCCGTAAAAGGATTTTTTTGTTGGGGGATGGCTTAAGGCCCTTTATTTCAAATAGAACGAGGTTGTATTCTGTGTTTTTGGGGGGATTTGTTATTTGGGATCATAGTTGTAAACGGGGGGCCATGGGGCCACTGGCTGCCCCCCATCCAACAAGGCTCCAAAGGGGTGGACATTTTTTTTATTTTCCCTTCCATTTTCTTTTTTTTTGTTTCCTGCCCAAAAAAAACACCTGGGGTTGGGTGTCTAGCTACTTTTTTGTCCTGTGGGCTGTGCCCCTGGTCCCTTTTAGATGGTATCAGGGACTCGATGTTGTAAAAACTGCTTCGAGGACCGAGGAGTGGCACATTTTTGGGGGAAAAAAGTACAGGAAGAAAGGGGACACACTCCTTTTGACAGGAGTCGCTACATTTTTTTTGGGGGGCAAAATTCATGTCCCATTTTTTTCCCCTGTTATTTCCCTGCTTTAAAAGCCCCAAGCATAATATTGAAAAATTCACCTTTGGTTAGAATTTTTGGGGGGTGTGTTGTCAATTTCCCGCAGGGTTTGGGACTGTACTATAATCCTCGTAACCAAGCCAGGGCCACCCCGTCGGGTTCCATCACTTTCCCCCGTAGAGGAAGGAGACCCTCTCCAACCTGTACTGTGGGGGCCCCGGTCTTTTTGGGAATGATGGTTTATATTTTTCTGTTTTTGTGGGGGTTTTGGGGAGTGTCCCTAGGAAGTTGGGCTGGATAAGGCTGGGGGGTGGGTCGGTCCACTGGGCTGGGGAGGGCTGGGGGTATGACGTGATGGTTGCAGAGAGTCACTCCAGAGGAGGCTCCAACTACCTTGTACTAGGGAATGGCTTGTAGCTGTGGAGGAGTCCTTTAACGAAACCAATTTTTACAATGGCTGGGGGGTGGTCGGGGCACCCCAAAGCGGCACTGAACTAGCTGTTGTTTTTTTTTTCCCTGTTTTTCTAGGTGTATCGCTTATTTTTTTGGGCAGTTGTTGTAGACTGGGCTTCTCGTTTAAAAACTTCTCCTCTCCATCTTTTTCCCGCCTATATTTCCAGGTAGACATTCAAAGTTCCTCCTTTTTCCGTGTTTTTTGTTTATTTCCTCCGATGCTTTCCTGAATCTTCCAAGTTTTCCCCTCCCCGTTTTCAGATCCCGAAACACCATCAGTAATTCATTTTTGGTTGCAGTGTTTATTCTTGCACAGTAACAAGTTTTTTTAAAAGCAAAGGTGCAGGACTAGATTGTTTCCCAAACCTTTCTACATTCCCACAGGTTAAAATGTACTGCCCTCCTGCCCGTACCTATATGCAACTGGGTCCCAAACTTGACTTCACTTTACCTTTCGCTCTGCACGCAGGGGTGGGTGTTTTTTAGGTCAAAACATGGGGATTGGGATGTAATTACTGGAGACTTATTACCCATTAAAAAATTTTTTTTGATAACTCATATATCATACATCCTACAGCATCTGATTTCCCGCATGATCCTGCTGTTTTCTTTTTCCTGACAGTTATATGTATTTGGGGTGGGTGGGTTTCGGTGATGAAAGGGGAGTTCGGGGGTCAGGAAATGGGGATGGGCCAAAGGGGGGTGAGGGCCATCCCTTTTGGTTGGGGGGCGGAGGGGGGGGGTGGCAGAGGATTTGGGGTGTTTTTCCTTTTCCACTACCAGTCACTCATGTTCACTGTTTCCCTGCACATCAAACAACATCTCTTATTTTAAATTATTTCTACTAAGGGTTAATACTTATCCAGTTTGTACCCCCCTCTCCCCTTTTCTTGGTTTGGGATAAATGGGCCATGGGAAGGGTACCAGCAGGAGGGAAAAACCCCCGCTGGGTTGGGGTAGAAGGGGGGGGGGAGAGGTGGGGGGATCTGGGGTGACCGAAAAATTACAGTTTTTCCCCAAAAATACACCATAGCTTACACTAGCACTCGGTTTTAAAGGATTACTCTCATCCACAATTCAGTACACTATATCACTGCCTATTCAAATCCTTTTTCCTCGTTATAACACCTGTACGATAGTTTACATTTCTCTGTCGCCTCTGGCAATAATTTTCCTGGTGAGTGGTCAACCCATATATATATTCCATATATTGTACACTATGTATTGGGTATTTAACGGTCGTATGCTCAATTTATGTATGCGTGATTCCCTGCACCTCAATGCTACCATCACTCGTTTCATATCTGTTGACTATAGTAGTTACTTATCCGTTATTAACACTTCACTGGACCTCTGGCAATAGTTCGCTAGTGCCACACCCAGCATGTGACCCACACCAGTCCACTAACACCCAGCATGTGACCCACACCAGTCCACTAACACCCAGGATGTGACCCACACCAGTCCACTAACACCCAGGATGTGACCCACACCAGTCAACTAACACCCAGGATGTGACCCACACCAGTCCACTAACACCCAGCATGTGACCCACACCAGTCCACTAACACCCAGCATGTGACCCACACCAGTCCACAACACCCAGCATGTGACCCACACCATCCACTAACACCCAGGATGTGACCCACACCAGTCCACTAACACCCAGGATGTGACCCCACACCCCACTAACACCCAGGATGTGACCCACACCAGTCCACTAACACCCAGGATGTGACCCACACCAGTCCACTAACACCCAGCATGTGACCCACACCAGTCCACTAACACCCCCGATGTGACCCACACCAGTCCACTAACACCCAGGAATGTGACCCACACCATCCACTAACACCCAGGATGTGACCCAAACCAGTCCACTAACACCCAGGATTGACCCACACCAGTCCACTAACACCCAGGGTGTGACCCACACCATCCACTAACACCCCGATGTGACCCAAACCAGTCCACTAACACCCAGGATGTGACCCACACCAGTCCACTAACACCAGGATGTGACCCCACACCAGTCCACTAACACCCAGGATGTGACCCACACCAGTCCACTAACACCCAGGATGTGACCCACACCAGTCCACTAACACCCAGGAAGTGACCCAAACCAGTCCACTAACACCCAGGATGTGACCCCACACCAGTCCACTAACACCCGGATGTGACCCACACCAGTCCACTAACACCCAGGAGTGACCCAAACCATCCACTAACACCCAGGATGTGACCCACAAACCCGTCCACTAACACGCAGGATGTGACCCCACACCAGTCCAACTAACACCCAGGATGTGACCCACACCAGTCCACAAACACCCAGGATGTGACCCACACCAGTCCACTAACACCCAGGATGTGACCCACACCAGTCCACTAACACGCAGGATGTGACCCCACACCAGTCCACTAACACCCAGGATGTGACCCACACCAGTCCACTAACACCCAGGATGTGACCCACACCAGTCCACTAACACCCAGGATGTGACCCACACCATTCCACTAACCCCCCAGGATGTGACCCACACCAGTCCACTAACACCCAGGATGTGACCCCCAAAACCCGTCCACTAACACCCAGGTGTGACCCACAAACCATTCCACTAACACGCAGGATGTGACCCCACACCAGTCCCCTAACACCCAGGATGTGACCCACACCAGTCCACTAACACCCAGATGTGACCCACACCAGTCCACTAACACCCAGGGTGTGACCCACACCAGTCCACTAACACCCAGGAGTTGACCCACACCAGTCCCACTAACACCCGGATGTGACCCACACCAGTCCCCCAAACACCCGGGTGTGACCCACACCAGTCAACTAACACCCGGGAAAGTGACCCACACCAGTCCACTAACACCCAGGATGTGACCCACACCAGTCCACAAAACCCCCAGGATTGTGACCCACGCCAGTCCACTAACACCCAGGATGTGACCCACACCAGTCCACTAACACCCAGGATGTGACCCACACCGTCCACTACCACCAGGATGTGACCCACACCAGTCCACTAACACCCAGGGTGTGACCCACACCAGTCCACTAACACCCAGGATGTGACCCACACCAGTCCACTAACACCCTGGATGTGACCCACACCAGTCCACTAACACCAGGTTTGGGGACCCACAACCAGTCCACTAACACCCAGGATGTGACCCACACCAGTCCACTAACACCCAGGATGTGACCCACACCAGTCCACTAACACCCAGGATGCGACCCATACCAGTCCACTAACACCCAGGTACCCATTTTACTGATGGGTGAACATAGACAACCAGTGTAAGGGAACACGCCCAGTGTTTTTGCCCTTGCTGGGAATCGAACCCGGACACCTCAGCGTGTGAAGCCAGACCTTTGCCTACCAGGCCACGACCCACAAACCACCTACACAGTGACTTGAAATATATACGTGGAAGGTGCTTGAGGGCCTGGTCCCAACTCTGCACACTGCTATAACATACTGGAGTGAGATATATGGCAGGAAGTGTAAAATGAACCCAGTGAAAGTAGGGGCGTCGTGGGCACAATAAGAGAACATTGTATCAACATCCATGGTCACAATAAGAGAACATTATATCAACATCCATGGTCACAATAAGAGAACATTATATCAACATCCATGGTCACAATAAGAGAACATTATATCAACATTCATGGTCACAATAAGAGAACATTGTATCAACATCCATGGTCACAATAAGAGAACATTATATCAACATCCATGGTCACAATAAGAGAACATTATATCAACATCCATGGTCACAATAAGAGAACATTATATCAACATTCATGGTCACAATAAGAGAACATTATATCAACATCCATGGTCACAATAAGAGAACATTATATCAACATCCATGGTCACAATAAGAGAACATTATATCAACATCCATGGTCACAAGAGAACATTCACCTATGTACTCACCTATATGTAGTCACAGGGGTCGATTCACAGCTCCTGGCACTGTAATGACAGAGGTGCACCCAGGATTTTAGCCTGCAGAATGCTTAGGCCAGTCTGAAGACAGTGCTGTATGACCCTTACGGGTTCAGTGCTCAGTTTTATACATGGTGCTGAATAGGTAAAAGTTGCTATTATGGCTTAAATAGTAACGCTCTTCTTGCCGAATAAGACAAGCTAAAATTTGTGTATGTAATAATTTCTCAAAAATCATTCTGAACCTAACGAAAAAAATATATTTCCTTGTGTTTATTATTAAATTATTGTAAACTTATCTAAGATATATTTAGTTGTATTAAGCTAAATTAAATTACTCTTGTTATAATAAGGTCAGGCAAGTTTTCTAAGGATCTTTTGGTACAAAATTATTAATTTTTACATTAACATAAATGAAAAAAAAATCTTTTGCATAATATATATGTTGAATGACAGCTCTTGGTCTTTCGTGTTGCAGTCAACACACCATCAGGAGCTTGTTGTTTGTTTGTTTTGTGTAGAGCTTTATTAAGTGTTTCACTCAGTGTAGAGCTTATCAAGTGTTTCACTCAGTGTAGAGCTTTATTAAGTGTTTCACTCTGTGTAGAGCTTTATTAAGTGTTTCACTCTGTGTAGAGCTTTATCAAGTGTTTCACTCAGTGTAGAGCTTTATTAAGTGTTTCACTCTGTGTAGAGCTTTATTAAGTGTTTCACTCTGTGTAGAGCTTTATTAAGTGTTTCACTCTGTGTAGAGCTTTATCAAGTGTTTCACTCAGTGTAGAGCTTTATTAAGTGTTTCACTCTGTGTAGAGCTTTATTAAGTGTTTCACTCTGTGTAGAGCTTTATTAAGTGTTTCACTCTGTGTAGAGCTTTATTAAGTGTTTCACTCTGTGTAGAGCTTATCAAGTGTTTCACTCAGTGTAGAGCTTTATTAAGTGTTTCACTCAGTGTAGAGCTTTATCAAGTGTTTCACTCTGTGTAGAGCTTTATCAAGTGTTTCACTCAGTGTAGAGCTTTATGAAGCCATCTTTCACTCAGTGTAGAGCTTTATCAAGTGTTTCACTCAGTGTAGAGCTTTATGAAGCCATCTTTCACTCAGTGTAGAGCTTATGAAGCCATCTTTCACTCAGTGTAGAGCTTTATGAAGCCATCTTTCACTCAGTGTAGAGCTTTATCAAGCCATCTTTCACTCAGTGTAGAGCTTTATCAAGTGTTTCACTCAGTGTAGAGCTTTATCAAGCCATCTTTCACTCAGTGTAGAGCTTTATGAAGCCATCTTTCACTCAGTGTAGAGCTTTATGAAGCCATCTTTCACTCAGTGTAGAGCTTTATGAAGCCATCTTTCACTCAGTGTAGAGCTTTATGAAGCCATCTTTCACTCAGTGTAGAGCTTTAAACAAGCCATCTTTCACTCAGTGTAGAGCTTTATCAAGCCATCTTTCACTCAGTGTAGAGCTTTATGAAGCCATCTTTCACTCAGTGTAGAGCTTTATCAAGCCATCTTTCACTCAGTGTAGAGCTTTATCAAGCCATCTTTCACTCAGTGTAGAGCTTTATCAAGCCATCTTTCACTCAGTGTAGAGCTTTATCAAGCCATCTTTCACTCAGTGTAGAGCTTTATCAAGCCATCTTTCACTCAGTGTAGAGCTTTATCAAGCCATCTTTCACTCAGTGTAGAGCTTTATCAAGCCATCTTTCACTCAGTGTAGAGCTTTATCAAGCTATCTTTCACTCAGTGTAGAGCTTTACCAGCCAGACCCCTCAGGGAAGGTTCCTTGATGTTGGTGAGGGGCTCTTGATTTAGGGAATTGGATCTGTGCTCCAGTTCCCAGAATTAAGCCTGAATGCCTTCCACATCCCCCCCCCCCCAGGCACTGTATGATTATACGGGTTTAGCGCTTCCCCTTGATTATAATAATAATAATTTACCAGCCAGCTTACCCGAGTGCCCTCGAAAAGCTTGAGTGCCTTAAGAAGTGGGCAGCACTCGCCCGAATTTAACAATAAAGTGGCCAGTGTGAGTGATTGTACCATTGTCAGAGTAATTGTTGCCGGTGTATTGTGGTACAAACTGCCTTTATGTCGCCTCTGTGGTCCTCTCTGTGTCAAACTGCTGGTGAAACTGCTGCGTCAAACTGGTACAATTGACGTGAGTTTCCCTTCACTTATTTTGGAACACTGGAGGCTGGATGGTGTTCGAAATTTGGCAGTATTGGGTTGGTTGCGTAATTCAGGATTTTTTTTGGTTG